>BOPP01000041.1:4494164-4512223 GCA_017312745.1 Gryllus bimaculatus
AACCCCACCACTCTCCGCCCCGCCTCTCTCCGTCCCGCTGCTCTTCGCTCCGCCACTCTCCGTCCCGCCTCGTCTTTCTCTGTTGCTCATCCCCTTGAGTACCACAATACCCCTTTCCGTCCCAGACCACGCCTCTCTGTCCCACACCGCCTTTCTCCACCTAAATCCGCCCCTCTCTGTCCCACATCGTTCTTATCCGTCCCACATCGCCTCGTTCCATCCAGCCCTATCTATCAGTCCCCACTGCCTTTCTATGTCCCGCCTCGCTCATCTCCGTCCGTTTTCGACTCTCAACACTTCCACCAGTGCCTGTCTGTCACATGCGCCTCTTAGCCCTTTATCATCCTCACATGGTTTCCTCTCAATCCTGCCACTCTCTCCACCCCTACCTCACAGCCCGCAAGCAATTGCGGCGCCCCCCTCCATCTCGCCCATTCGGCCCGCCACGCCACCGCTCCCTTCTCGCACTCCCCCCCGCGCTTCACCCCTCCTCACCGCACACTTCGCGCTTCTTTGCACACCGCCCGCAGACACTCTCTGCGCCCTGCGCCCTGCGCGCTGCGCCCGCCCGCCCGTCACCGCCTAGTGCACTTCCAACCGCACATCAAGTGCACTCTACAGTGCAACACTCGCGCCTCACGCCAAGCACTGCGCGCTGCCGCGATCACCACCGGTGGTCCAACCAATCGCTCAACACCGATTAGCCCTACGCCCCACGGCCTACGTCTTATTCAACACCCGCTTCCAACATCCCACTCCAAGCCTCCCACTGCCAATGCAAACGACCCGCCCAGCACTACCCTCAGCAGACATTCACTAGCGGCATCTGTAGAAAAATAAATGAAATTATTAGCATCGCCGGGATATGAAAACTTAGATACTGTGGATTAGACACAGTTTATCGCACCCTTTTCTTCTGAGTATATTATTCTGCCGTTTAGTCTAAAGTTCGAACAAAGGGTCAGATTTCATTCCCATTTTTGTCACTATTAATTTGTTTCTTCTTGTGTGCAGAAGATAATTATAATCTTATAAATGTATTGTAATAAATGTAGTATTATGTGACAGCAAACTGTGGGAGATCGAACTACGCAACGATTTTGTTGACTGTGACTCAGTCTCTTTTCATTCGAGTTTTTGTTCATTATCATGTGTAAATATTCAGTGATTTGATTGAGTTAACTGTTGTGATTGAAGCAGTGTTTGTCTCAATTTAAAGCTGATTACGAAAGAAAACAGGTTCATCCCTATATCAGTTGATTCAGTAGACCTCACAAGATCAACATGGAGAGAACATGTGAAACAGCGAAGTAACAGGCACAATTCACTTCAGGCTTTTTCTATGAAATTATATAAGAACATCCTGAGAACTGTGGATATTTAGTGGGAAGTTTCAGTTTCTCTAAATAATCTAATGAATATACTTACATTCATCTTTGTTGCATCAATTCTTGATAAATTATTGACTAAATTATTGATAATTAGCATATTGTAATTAATACTGTTTATTTATTATTTAAAGGGATAGTAAAGTGAGCCGGGAAAGTATTTCCTCAGAGACTAATTTCTGGGGAAGTGCTAGCAAGAGAAATTATGTTGGTACCTGTAGATTGTAGAAAGTAAATTGCGTACTCACTACATTCATAAATAATAGGTGCAGCAAGTGTTGTCCCGTTTACTCGTTTGCCAATGACCTCACGTTTGCCAACATAAATGCAATTTTTAATACAAAGCCATGACTCGAGTAAGTGGGGAGAGACTTTACTGGCGCACTATATTATTTTAATATACTATAGTAGCTATATATCCAAAAACAACTCTCATTTCCAAGAATTTTATAAATATTTGCTGACGCTATGTGTAAACTCATTACAAAAAAATCTAAAAACGATAGCTTTATTTGACTTCTACAGACGTTTCTGCAACTATTCCAATTGTGGACAACACAAAGAAAATTATGTTGGTGAATGTTATCAAAGTTAAATACCATATAATAATTATATATAAGTATACAAGTATTAGTAAATTAAATGATAAGTATAATATATTTTATTGAAAATGTTTTAACGATTATTTTTATATTTATAAGAATTTTTCTTAAAAAATGAGATTCGCTCAATGAGAAGTAAACATTCGATTATATTATTGAAAAAACTTTTGTATAAGCTATTTTTCTGTGAATTGAATTTACAATAGAAGATGTTAGGTGGATGTATGTTGAATGATAATATGAATAACTTTTCTCATTTTCAGTGAAAACTACACTTCCTCAGTATGTGGAAAAATACTGACTTCACTATTTCTCTATTGGAATATACATATTTCGATACATCACTCTCTTTAAAACCTCGGAAGCCACAGATTTTTGCACAGAAGTCATTCTGTTATGTATTATACATTCTATTATTGCTTGTTCATGGTAGCCAAACAACGTCTGTAAACAGAGTAATATCAAATGACATTTGGTTTGAGATGCACTTTGTTGACAGAAAGAGAATTTTCCTGTGTCTGAATACGATTCTTCTGAAAAAGAGGTGGCACTTTGTTACCTAATTTTTCTGCTCCTTCTGTGGCACAAACATTAAGTCAACTGCTACTTTACATATTTTACTCGAGACATTAAAAGCACAGTAACAAGTTTAAAAGTTGTTCAGGTGCTAATGTTTGCTAAAAAAATCCGATATTAATAGTGAAACTACTGCTGTTATTTTGCATCTGTCCGTCTTTAATGGTATTTTGTTTGAAGCACAAATAATACATCTTAAAGATTATTCTACAATTTTGTAAAATATTACTTTAAAAATGTAAATACATAAATGACAATAATGATCAACAAATAGTTAGTGAAGGCATCCTGTTGGAAAAATGATAATATTTTAGTTGTGTTTAAGCAAAGCTTCTTGAAATAAAATATTAGATAAAACAAACTGATAATTGTAAAATAATTCAATGCTTCTTAAAATGTTTCTAATAATACTGCTACCATTTCATTACAAATGGTACATATTTCTCTATAATCCACAGATTTCATTTACTCTATATTCCCAGTGTCTTACACTTACGGTAACAGCCAGAGTACCATAAAGAAGATAAACGACTTAATTTTATGTGAGAATGAATAAAACATTCCGGGATTTCAAGCAGATTCATAAGATAAAAGGAGTGAATATTAGTCTGTAATTTTTTTCATTGTAACAATAAATGCTACCGCTATATTTTGTTAAAACTAACATGTCTTTTTCTCTACCGACTTTTACCACTTCGGGTGTTTTAGGAGTCTTGTTTCATGTAATAACGTGACAAGAGCTGGCGTGTCCAAGTGCAATGAGGCGACACGTGCATTGTTAAAGAGTATTAAGAGCTCAATTACTGCGAGATTAGCTGTAGTAAGATTACGTACTTCCTTTCGAAATTTCAAAACCTGCTGATTGTTTCTGTAATGAGAGAAATATCGCTCTTAAAGGCGTAGAAATACACGAATCTTGCGTTTTAAAGCCCTACAACATTGAGGACAAAATTTAACACATATCGAACTTCTTGAGAATATTATTTGATAGTTACTCATAGAAAATAAATTGTGTTCCACTTAAAGACAATCTTTTCTGGAAAATTATTAAAACATCAAGAGACATAAATCATACATTTTGAAACATCCTTATATTATAACCAGTGTTATAAGTCTATAAATAATCTATTCACTATTATAATATTTTTCCCGCGGAAGTATAGTAGTTTATATCGACATATATTTAATGAAGTAATTCCATAAGAAGCCGACCTGGATGGACGAGGTGGCTAAGAACGTGTACCGTGCACGGGGTCGGGGGTTTGAGTCCCTTCTTTGGTATTGTTTTTTCTCCATTGTCTCTCTGTATGAATCTCGCGCTCTGCTGACCCCAGTTCTGAGGAGGTTGCAAAGTATGTTGGTTTTTAGTGAATAGTCGAATATGCGTCCCAACGGGACGTAAAGGATAACCAGCTGTCGCCTGGAAAAAGCCCTAGAAAAAAATTCATAATGTATTTGAAACTAATTGAAACTGTAGAGTGTGACTACAGACGCATAAGCTAACTTCCGTATGATGCAACGAATTCCGTTTATATAAGACATCGTGGATTCTAGTTGAAAGACAGATTGAGCATGTCGTGTGAGAAATACCTGGTTGCGGAAAGCCGACGGTGGATCGGCACCGAATTTCAGCATCTAGTGGGAAAACATCACCGTCCCGCCAAGGGAAAAAAATACACTTCACTTACGGAACTAATGACCTTAGCAGTTGACGCGCCCGGAAGCATCAATCAAAAACACACTTGATTGGGAGCCTTAGCGCATGCTTACATGTCAGGTTACAGGGTTTTATTTCTCCAGGTATCTACCCCAACCTGGGCAAGCTTGAGTCTCCCAACATGTGCGATAGTGCAGTGCGTGGAAGTATGATGAAGTACAGGGAGAAAAGCAGGCAAGGAAGAGGAATGAAAAGTCGCGCAGTTTATGGTCCGTTTGTTAGCGTACTTGTCCGGAATTAAGCTGTAATTGATCGGATAAATCACGTATAATCACTTACCAGAGCAAAATTAGACTGAAGAGCTAGAACTCTTCTCCAGACTGAGAAGAATGTCTTCCGAATTCCACTCAAATATAAAGCTTGTGTAGAAACTTGGCGGCAATGACCTAGAAAGCCTTCGTGTGTAATAAACGAAAATTGTATTGTAAAGGAAATAATTTCCACTAAAGTTTTAATAATTTTCCATAGTTAACATTCGGGAAACACTTTTCCCATCCTCAGTGGATCTCTAGCAAAATGGAGAAATGAAACATAAACATAAGTTGAACACAAAACGGGAGGGTGTACAGTGAATTTAGTGGAAAAAACAAATATCATATAAATACAAAAAGAAAGTACTTATTGCTCAAGCAACGTGGATCTCCCATGAATGTTCACAAATGGTTAAAAATATAAAATGGCAAAACATGCTGGTTACAAAAGTGTTTCTCGAAAGTTAATTATGGAAAATTGTTGATAAAATTATTAAAACTTTTGTGGAGATTATTTCCTTTACTATACCATGGATTACCACAAGATATCTGCTACCACTACGGAATTTAAATGAAAATTGTCAATATCGATCTTCTAACGAACGAGTACACGCCCGTAAAAAATAATCTTTATTTTTATCTTTCATTTAACTACATAGAAGCGGCCTCTTATATAAAACATAACTGGAAAACAGATAATATTCTATGAGATTCTATGACATCTATATGAAACACTGATATTCTATGATTAAATAACATATTTGACTGAAATTAAAATACCATACTTAATTTAATTGTCAGTTTCAAGAAAATAAAGCAATATTTGAAAACGTATTAGATATCAATAGTTATAAAATGTCAGAGATAATAATTTAATATACTAATTCTGTACATATCCTCCTTTATTCTTCACAAATTTGTAATACAGATTAAATTATATGTGATTGAAATGTTAGTATGCAAATTGCTTCACAAATTTGAATACATTTGCGTCTAATTTTTGTTACACGTAATACGTTTCAGCGAAGTTTAAAAAATAGAAATAAAACGTTAGAGTTAAAATACGTAATTATTTCATTATTGCATGTTTCATTTTAAAGAAATTGAGTAAAGTGGCTGATAAAATATAAACACATTTCAGCTTGATGAGTCTCAGATCAAGTTATCCATGTTCGCTGGCATCGCAGTGCACTGGGCCAAAAAAGACGGAAATTGGTAAATTACTGCCACTTATCTGAAAAGGGGAAACTTATTCATAAAACAACGTCATTTCTAGTAAAACGTTTGCGTGTGTCATGTGTTTCTTGTGTAAAATAGTAATGTAAATTGAATGATAATGCCACCATGGAAAATAAATTCTTGATGAAGGAAACACACAGGATTGAAACCTTGTTTTAATGTATTCATCATGAGAAAAATTGAAAACACTGTGACAATTATTATTTTTTCATGTCTTCCAATTGAAGGGTATCGATATTAATTATAAATTAATCTTCTTCCTTTTTTAACTTCTTTTATTAATATTTTTGAAACTATATTTCCCATTTTAAACATTGTTTTTTGATTACAATTAGTGTATGCAATTTGATTTCCGCTCGCGGTCTGTCTGGTTCCGGACCACTGTGCGCAGTTGCATAAAACGAATGGCGTTTGCAACCGGTTGCGTGCGACGGTCGCACGGCCGCCAGCCGCGTGTGCGGCGCGGAGTCGCGATCCCATGCATGAATTTATATTTTCTTTAAGCCTGCTCCATATGCATGCGCCGCGGCTGCTACGAGAGCTCACCTGCGACCAATCGATGCCAGCGCTGCGGGCGGGCTTCATTTGTAATCGGTCAAGATCGGCCCTCACACATCTGCCGGGTGGGTGGATTTTTTCGGCTAATTCGGAATGTCGCCCTTCTGGTTTTACTGATGTAACTACCGTGATAAAGTTGAAATTTCGTCTGCAGAAATGGAACTACAGTGTGCATGTAGGATAGAGACATTTGAGTCACTCCACCTAAAATATTCTTGTGGGGAAACTTTTTTTCTATTTGTTAAATAATTAGTTTGAAATATTGCATTCCACATTTTTTATTGTTATTTGTTAACTGAATTGTAGAATTATTGCTTTCTTGCAATTTGTGTTCAACAGGAGTACTTTTTTTGGTAATTTAATGAAAATATACGGTTCAATGAATTTAATAAAAATCGTAACTCTATATATGGAAACATATGCTTTTTTCCAATTAATAAATATATAATCTGAACAGTAATTTGAGGTTTGAGAATAAGTAAAAGTATAAACATTTCAAAAGTCAGTGCAAAGAGAGTAACTGAG
Source organism: Gryllus bimaculatus (assembly GCA_017312745.1). NCBI lineage: Eukaryota > Metazoa > Arthropoda > Insecta > Orthoptera > Gryllidae > Gryllus > Gryllus bimaculatus. The sequence goes on from BOPP01000041.1 coordinate 4,501,021, forward strand.
CCGAGGCGTTTAGGATTAGGAGAGTAGGTCAGGTAATCCCATAAATATCTTACTGAATACAAAATCTTCATATTTCTATTTTAGAGTCCAAGTTTTTAAAAGAGTTAGAACAACTAACGCTGTAACGTCTCTAATTCGGAGGTCTCAGGGTTCGAGTCTTGACTGTGACTAATTTCCAACACTAACCAGTATATAGCTGGATTGAGTTCAATTGCAGCCCAGAAGAGAATTAAAACGACCGACGGCACCTGAAAGCACGTTAATTTTCTATTAATTCTTCAAATAATACTGGCAGGGGGATATACCTGGAGAATAAATGTACGCAAGCTCACGAGTGAATCGGATCTGTATCGTGCATTCAAGCGCAGAAGGAGCACCGTCACTTCTCGTTTATAACACACTACACTTAAGGGATAAATGTTGGAAGTAGTTGACATATCAGAAAGCCCTAAATATTTACTCTCTCCAGAGGAGTTCTTGAATGATGCACTAAGAAAACATCTTACACAAAGAAATACGAATACAAAAATTATAGAAGGATACAATTATCGCTAGAGTAACGTTGACAAGACTATGTCAAAAGGCAATAGGATTGTAAAAAGCGTTCATTTTAATTCCAACAGTGAAAAGTTAACATTTTTCAACATAAAAAATACCTAATCGATAGATTAACTAGTAACCTAAGCTTGCAATGTTCAGTATGGTTTAACAACAAAAATTGAAAGGATCCTTCTTCAAAAATATTCAAAAATATTAAAAAATTCCAGAATATTCCAAAAATTTTAAATATTCAAGCGAATTCAATTACTACGTATTTCAATTGACAGTAATCAAAAGACGGTTGTGTAAAATTTCTTATATTTTGCAACTCGATTCATAATAAATGAAGTTTAGTGTGCTTTGTAATACTTCTTCATAATATACAATTATGTTCATGTTGTACAGAAATTGCGCTCTTAACACAAATAGGTGGTTACTCATAATGGGATGATGTGGACCATTTTGTCTCAATTATTTTCTGCATCCCAATTAATTTTGCTAGAAGCTATAAAATTAATATTTTATTACTATTCATTATACTCGTATGTGATTTAATCTACATAATAAAATTTGGCCAAACTAATCAAACAAATGTAAAAAACTAAAAAAACTAGAAAAGAGTCAATTTAATCTTTCTAGATCCATAATTGTTTTAAGTAAAGAACTGTTAGTCATTGCTTCAATAAAATGTCACTATTTTATGAAAGGAAATGTGTTCTTTTCTACAATTATTCTTTTTTAAAGGAAGAAACATCTTAATATAATTAACTGCATTTCGTTTACGAGTTGCATTACTGTCGCCGCTTTAAAAGGAAGTATCTAGATTAAAGTGTTTAAAGTTTCCGCTTGCAGTTGAAATGCAAGAAGAACACGATTAATTATAGTTTAATTATGAAGTATGTATTATGACCTGAATAAAATATTTAATGTGAGTTCTGTGAAGAAAAAGTGTAATAAAAAACAAAATAATTCTCATAATTGGTACTTCTCAAGTTGAGTTACAAATGAAACAAAAAGTCTCGAACGAACTATTAAAAATTAATTTAATAAAAATTTAAATCGTAAAAGAAATGACCACCAGTTTGAACGGCAAATAGTTTTAAAGTGCTGTGAAAAGAATTAACCTTGAAGAAGGAATTGATTCGCAAGGTTTTTTACTCTTGTTTTGGATAATTTTATAGCAAGCTTTACAAGAAGAACAGGACAAATATTTTGACGTAGAAATTAAGATAATTAGTTTCTTCATGTTAATTAGTTTATATTATGCAAGTCCAGTAGAAAAACATTATTGTTTCTAGTTGCCTCACAAGCTCTTGAATCTCTGTGGTATTCCCTTCCAACAAAGTTGTTTCGCACCACACGTGGCCCTAGCCCCACCGCCCTTAGCCACCCCGCTCTTCGCGACCTTCGCGACAGACCCTCCGCCCAATACATCCCGTACGTTTTATGGATTATAACTACCTCGTCGCGGCTTCCCGGCTCGCAGGCCGCCGAAGCGCCGGCGGAGGGTGAGGAAATTGGAGGCATATCTCAAGGCGGCGCCCGGGGATCGCCGGCGACAGGGACTTTCCCCTGCGGAGGGCGGGAAATCTCGTCCCGCGAAGGTGGCGGCCCTGCGTGTGGCGGCCGGCCGCAAGGTCCCGGTGGATGTTTTAAACATGGCGTTGCGTGGGGGGTCGGTCGCGGCAAGCACGCGTGTCCACTTCCTTACACATGTCGCGCTGAAATATGAGCCTTGGGGGACACCACCCGCGCGCCGACGAGGTAGCGAAGAGACGAGAGAAAAGGAACAGGCCGATAGCGGCTGAACGCTGAAACGCACGCAACAGAGACAAACTTTTGCAAGTGCTGAAAAAAAAAAAGATCGCTCGTGTGTAAATCAAGTAATAGAACGTGGCTCAAACGAATGCCAGGAAACGTAAAATGTTTTCGAATTGATTTCTCGTGTGTATTATGGTGTCATTTTGACCACATACTCAGTGTCTACAATATTGAACCGATTATGATTCCTGTTTTGTGAGACATTTTTATTAAAAATCTGTACAGAATATAACATTGCAAACTTAAAAAATGTACAGTAAAAAATGTAAAGGTTGAATAAGACACTTATTTATAAGGCATTAAAAACCTACCTTGAAAGCTAGCTGAATGTACGCTGTGGGAGATTTGCAAGTGAATGAAATCGAAATGGAATATGAATCCTTGCTGTTTTAAAATTGAAAGAGTTAAGCTGGAAAGCAAAGGTGATAAGCTTTTCACCTATTTAGTTTGAGCTTAAGAAAGTAATGAATTCAGACTATTTAAGTAACAGTGGTGAGGTATTTTCATCTTCAATTTATAAGGATTAGTATTGTAGTAAAAAAAGAGAACATTCAAGTATATATTTGCAAAACGTATGGTGAAAAAAATTGATGAACAATAATTAAAAAAGAAGTTTTTTATTATCCTTTTGTAGTATTATAATATGAATTCCTGTCTTTTCACCCAATACATAAATTTACCACTCAAACCATAATTAGTTTGTAAGACACTAGCTTTTGCAAGGACATAAAATACATACGTTTCAGGTATCAGTACACAAATTTTTCCATCCGTTGTAATCGTCACAATGATTATTAAAGATTTTGCTAACCAAGATGTAGTAGTGTAATACTGTTAGTAGCAGGTGTTGGGAGTCAGAGAGTTAGGGGACTTCAATGCGATGTAGACGGGTAGGGAAACGCCGCGAAAGCAGTTATTGAGAGTTGCAGCCCGAGACGCTTGTAGCGACCCTTGGCGAGGGTAAACTGGAGAGCGAATATTGTGCTTACCGTCTCACCCTCATGGTCAAGAGAACGGAGTTAAGCTTGCGGTCAGTGGCAAGGGCCAACAGAAGTGCAGTGGGTGTATAATAGGGTAATAAGGGAGAGAGAATAAGAGAAGAGGGGGAAAATGGCGCGGTTCGTGACCTTTTCTTAGGTTGCTTCTGCAATCGACTGGTGTTGATCCAAAAACACGGAAAACTACAGATCAGACCATCCGTTCGGTAGACTTCTGCCCCGGACTTCTGCTAGAGTCGAAAATCCGCAACATTCGGGACTCGAACCCTTGGACCTCCCGGTCACAGTCACTGAAATGACCTTGGCTATGACCAGGACTCTGAGCAAAGTTAGCCGCTAGGATAGAAAGGCGTCGGTAACGGTAGACGTGCGCGTACGTGTGAACGTGGGCGTGGCGTAAGTGTAAGTGTGTGTGTGTGTGTGAGCGTGAGCAAAGGCGAAAAAGTGACGCCTGGCCCTGAAAGGCAGGGTGGTGTCGTGACGTTGGCGTAGACGTGGAGCGTGTGCGTGGGCGTGAGTGATGGCGTAGCCGTGACGTCTGGTCGTGATCGTGGTGGTCGGGGCCGTTGGCGTGGGCGTGGACGTAAGCGTGGGTGTGTGTGCAATCGTGTGTGTGAGCGTGAGCGAAGGCGTAACCGTGACGCCTGATTGTGATCGGGATAGGCGTGGTCGTCACCGTTGGTGGGAGCGTGGACGTAAGCGTGGGCGTGTGTGTGAGCGTATGTGTGCGCATGTGAGCGTGAGCAACAGAGTAACCGTTTCTCCTGGCTGTGAACGGGACGAGCGTGGTCGTGAACGTGGGTGTGTGTGAGCGTGTGCGTGGGCGTGAGTGAGGGCGTAACCGTGACGCCTGGTTGTGATCGGGGTAGGCGTGGTCGTGACCGTTGGTGGGAGCGTGGACGTAAGCGTTGGCGTGGGTGCGATCGTGTGTGTGAGCGTGTGTGTGAGCGTGAGCATGGGCGTGAGCAACGGAGTAACCGTTGCGCCTGGCTGTGAACGGGGCGGGCGTGGTCGTGAGCGTGGGCGTCGAGGGCGACGTGCGGCGCACCGCAAGAGAGGGCGCTGGGGGCGGCGAGGGCCGCTGCGCGACTGGGCGCACACGAGGGCGGTGGGCGGGAGGCGGGAGGCGGGAGGCGGGATGCGGGATGCGGGGCGCGGCTTGTTAGCAAGGAGCCCTCGAGGGACCTGGAAGGCACGCTGCAATTCCTACTGCAGCGCAGGAACAGGCCACCACAGGGCAGGCGCCCGCTCTCAATAGCATCAATTCCACGAACATTACAGTTATGTAGAATAAAGGCGTTTAAGTTTTATTGTATGTTCTTTTCAATATGTGAGTTACAACATTCGTCACAGAAATGGATGTGAATAAAAAAATCATAAGTACCAAAATGTATGCGGATGTCGCGTATACGTTGTTCAAAAGTGAATGCTGGGGGAGACATTTAAACAGGCGTTAGAGTCTGCTTAAATGAAATTCTTGAGATGTGTAAAAAAAAATGAACAAGACTAGATAAACTCATAAATGAAGAAATTCGAAAAGAATTAACGTTACAGCAATCAATGATCAGGTACTATGTTACAGACAAGAATGTTTACAACATGTAGAAAGAATGGAAGAGAGTCAAATTCCAAAGTAGGCGTTTCAGTATATCCTTACAATCCGCAACAGGCGATAAACCTATACTTGAAGTGGAGAAGAAGAATAAGTTATTTGTTACCTATTAAGTTAATCAAAATATTATTAGAAACATGTCTAATTTGGATATATGATATATCGATATTTTAATGTCATTTATTTTTACCCTAAAAAATCATTAGGCGAATAGTTGAAATGACAAATAGCAATTACTCGTAGTTTGAAAATTCCCATATATTTACATGCCCTTTATATACGTTTTGTGATAATTAAAACGTATCCCTCCTAACTCTCATTTTTGCAACATGTTCATTATCAAAATAACAGTGATTTGAGTTATGTTAGAAAAGTAAACTCTTTTAGAACAGAGTACAGGTGTACGTGTCGGAGAACACAATTATATTACTGAAACGAATAACAACTATAACTAAGCAGTAATTAACATAAACCTTGAATTTATCAAGCATTTATATTATTCAATTTTATATAAAACGTAATGAAAATTTTTATAATTTTGCCATGAAGACGTCGGGACCTCACCATCGATTTTAATATAACAAATGTGTAACTGATATTAAGTTGATAAAAAGAATAATACAAGCAATCGATCGATGTACCACGCGCTTCTGTATTAAAGAGGAAATATCCATTTTAGAACAAGTAGAACGCAGTATTCTGAACTTATTCCGTGCTTTTTTCTCATTCCGGGAGAGTGCATCACCCGAGGATCGTTCCGTGGCTGTCTGAGGGCGTGCGGCGAGTGAAGGGCGAGGGAGAAGGGTGAGTGGTGGGGGCGGGGGGGAGGGGTAATGGGATGGAGGGGTGATGCGAGGGGGTGGATGGAGGGGATGGATGGAGGGGATGGGGGAGGAAGGTGGGAGGGGAGGGAGACGAAGGAGGGAGGGATGGAGGGCGACGGTACGAGGGGACGGACGGAGGGGAACGGACGGAGGGGAGGAAGCGGTATACGAAGGATGGAGGCGCGGGAAGGTCGAGGAAGAGAGAGGAGGGGGAGGGGCTGTCTGTCGCTGAAGACGCCCAATGCGGTCTTACGAAATATTTGACGCCCTGCGATGGCGCGGGGCAGTGTCGTCTTGATCGCTGTTTGCAGTACTTTAGTCGGTGGAGGGAAGCTTCTTTTCTTCTCTTCCGCTCGAAGCGGATAATTCGCTGTAAAATGTGTTCGAATTTCATTATTGCCTGGAGATGTAGAAAACCGATAAGCCTTAAATCCCAGTTTCCTGTTGGACTTTTGCGTAATTCAGCCTAATGCTCTGACGCCTCCATGGTCGTCGAGATTCGCGGCTCACAATAGAAAGAACTCTGAGATCGAGTAAATTAGAGTAGAGAAAAACTAATGAGATATGGTAACCGCTAAATAAAGTATCGTTATGTTTATAGCCTAAAGGCTGATTACAGTTCTTAAGTAGAAGTGTGATTACATTAAAGCTCCAGAATTGAAAGGATATAACCAATTAATACTTCTGTAGTTTTGAGGGTCATCTCTAACTTATGGAATGGTCATAATGTGCGAAGATGCCACGGTTGTGAAGTTTTCCTGCACTTTAAAAGGAAAAATATTTGCTTATTGTGAAAATCAGCTGAGTGAACTCAATTACTAGGTGTTTAGAGTTGGAAGGTTTACCAAAAGAATGAAGTAAAGAAAATTAAAACTTCTCAACTGTATCATTCATAGGTATTCAGACCGTGGTTATTTGTCTTGAAGGTCTCAACAGAATAAGAAGCAAAAAAACATAGTCGGGAACCAAATAATTAAAATAGTTTGGGCTTTAGATGATTGAGATTGTTTTCCAGTTGGCTAAGGCCAAAACACATAAATCGTCTTAGACCATGAGATCGTTTTTGTCTCAGCCGTTTATGAGAACGCGGCTAAAGGTCATAAAAGGGAATGCAAAAGCCAATAGTAAAAAGTATCATGCAGAGAAGTATTTTTTATCCACAGACCAGCACTTGGAAATGCAACGAAGAATATTTTACCTAGCCGAAGTGGGAGAATACCTGTTCACTTAAATCGTAAATGTGAGTTTATCTGTGGAGAAAAAATTAGTCCGAAAACTAATAAAATGTATATGAAAATTACATGGATTTTCTATTAGAGCATTAATACTCTGATACTTCAAATGAAAAATTACAATTCTTATAACGATTACAACAGGATTGGGCTTTCTTCAATAAAAACTAGTTTCTATTCTCAGATTGTTCTCATATTCACCTGGTTTTATGATATAACTTTTTATCCCAGTCTATTACATACGGGACATACGGCATTCGTGTCGTAAAATATAGACGTAAGCATAATTTATTTTAGTGATTATATTTATAAATTATTTTAAATTGAAAAAGAAAAATAAGACAACATTTATGAATTATATTACAATAGCTCTAATAATATAACAGAAAATATAAATACACGATACAAATAGGTATTGCAATAATAATAGTAACAGAGAATTCAATTATCATTAAATGTATAATACTAGAACTTAAATTCAAATTATAACAGATTGGTATTCATATGCTACATAATTTACTTTTGTTCATTAAACAACCACTGAAAATTCGCGAAAAGAGTTGCGGGATTAGTGGACCTGTGCAACCACTTTCTACCATATTAGCAATTCTAAAGTTGAAATATCGATTGTAATGAGCCTCCGCGCATGTGTAATTTTGGCAATCTAGGTGGAATAATTCAGAATCTACAAAACTATGAGATTTTTTATTTTTCTACTAAACATATATTGAAAATACATGATAAATCTCATACATAGAACAAGATTCGTTGAAATATTTTAAAGGAAACTATTTTTTTAAAATAATAAAATAATCGGGCAACTACTGCAATCATACGAATTGAGATTGAAAAGCCAATAGAAATAAAATAAAGTGTATATATAATAAATAAAGTAGCTATCTATATAATTAATGGTGAATTAATAAAATAAATAATAATATAGATAAACTAAAATGAAAAACAATTAAATATTAGAAGAGGAAAAATAATTATTACGAAGCGCTGTATAATCAGTCCTTCATCGATGAATCCCCAGATGAGGTGATGACATCTACTTCTTCAATGTCTTGTTGATCAATGTCCAACAAATTGATCATTTCTTTATTGTATTTCTTCTTTTTAGGTTCAAAGATCGCTGTAACTTGCGATGTATGGATCAGATGTTTATGAGAAGCCTGTTCATGAGATCAGTGTTGGTGTCTACTCTTGACGTTTTCCTGTAAATAGTTCCTGAACTTTCTGTTGTCCTTATTTATAGCTTCTTGAGCTTCCTGAAAATTGTCCAATAGGCAGATGACACTTTTCAATTATGTGCCTTCCATGAAAGAGAATCTTATGTAAGTAGTTACTGGCATGCGATACCAGTAGTAATGTTGGAGGAACACCGTCTCGTGTGCAATATATAATTTTTCAAATTATGTAAATTGATTTTCCCCACTGTTTAGACATTCTAATATGACCCTAAACGCTTTATTATATCCAGATCTATTCCAGTTATTTCTGAAGATATCTTCAAGGGTTTGTGAAGAACTTTCGAGCAGTATTTCCATCATTAGTATTGCCACTTTGCGGCTTTAGGATATCAACTAGGCAGCCCTAAATTCTGCCTGAATTTATCTGAATGCTTTTCTTCCTTTGAGACATTTTTTTCTTTATTTACAGCTCCTCCTTATTTGAGTTGTCGAATTTCCAGTCGATACGAAATGTGCAGAAGACACTCAATAGCCGTATCCAGGCATGAAGAAGAGATATTCAAAGCAAATATATTCTTCCTCACATTTTTTGTGCTTAGAACTTCTAAAATTGTTCATCTTCAGTCGGTTTCGCTCCACATAGATTGCAATTCTGAGTGGAAGAACACGATGAAATGCGATTGATGACTGTACCGTCCACCATACAGAAGATCATTTTGGTGTAATGAATATTCTGAATCTCTGTCTTTTAGCTTTAGGGGCCACATGACAAAAGGCTTAAGTGGACGACCAATTCCTTTACTAGCATCATCAGAAGCTTTGAAATCTTGCATCAATTTTCATTAAATTTATAGAAAAGTTGATGTTTTTTGCAGCCACGACGTGTATTATCTATAATCCTTGTTTATGCCTCCACATTTTTCCATTTTTTGATAATGAACTGACAAAAATTTTTAATTTGAGTTTTTATGGACCTTATTGAAATGTGAGTAATAGTTTCTTCACCTAATTCGTGTAACAGTACGAAATACAGCGTCATACCTTGACTCCGGGGAGCTTACCCCACATACATCAAATAGCGTCTTCGAGAAATTGAGCACTCCACTGTGAAAAAAACTGAAAAACTCATAAGTGCGCAGCTATGCGCAGCTGATCTTTTGTAATTTAATAGCCAAAAGACAAGGTTTAAACGACAATGTATTCACAAACGTCAACTATCGTAAACCTCAATTTAAAAATCTACAGATATTTGCAATGGCGCGCAAAGTAAAACTAAAATTACTTACTTTTTTCAAAGCCACCCACGAACAATCACAGGCATTTTTGCTTATTCTTTAGGCCATAATAAAAAGGCAATATACCTCAAAAACACAAAATGTTTAATCACTGCCTTGATATGCGTTCCAGGGGATGCACACTGATCTCCAACAGGAGCTTGCCAGCTCACTGAAATGCAACTGATACAGACGTGCGGTTACTAGCACAAGATTGGCATGTTTGAACTGTTCTACTGCGCTTCATGCGACGCAGAATAAGAACAATACCCATTTTGTATACTTTGGACCTTCTATAATTCAAACTAATACCCAAACTAACCAATATTAATACTTTGGAAAATGGACTTACGTCGCGCTAGATAGCAAAATTACACACTGTGTGCTCCGGTGGCAAAGTGGGCTTCTGGAGCACACTTTTTAATAATGGATTTTACTGATAGGTTGACAGTTGATAGGTGGTTCATGGCGCGTCAACTGGTAAGTGTCATTTGTCCCGTAAGTGTATGTTTTATCGCGGAAGGGGAAGACGATCTTTCCTGAGGATGGCGAGATCCAGCGCAAGACTGTACGTATGCTTTCGGGGGTTTCCCGCAACAAGATATTCCCACCAGGCGGGCGATCGTGCCACAGGGACAAGCCAAAGATCCTGACTCGGTCTCTGTGTCCCACTATGTGGTAGTGTAGTGCAAGTTATTGTGTATGTAATTAAGCGTAGGATAAGACAAGGAAGAGGATGGAAATATCGCGAACATTTAGTGGTTCGTTTGTTAGAGATCTGCTGTATTCGACTGGCGTTGATCGGAGACACACAGGAAAAGTACAGATCAGAGAAGTTGGCCGCTCGAATTCTCATCGAAACAGCGATAATTTCGAGATATTTTTTCCAGATGTGCTTGACTAAATTCATAAATTAATAATTTGATATAACTAATAGTATACTAGGACATTCATTTATTTATTCTGGCTCTCTAAATGAAACATATTCGACTTTCTCGTATCAATATTTATATTTAATTGTAAATCTCACAATATTTGTATGTCCTCAAAAGGCCAATGTTTCTCCAAAAACACTAGAGATTTAGACTAATACTTTTACAAGACTTAAAGTACTGTAAATATTTTTAAAATATATTCTAATGTTCAGTTTTTCAGTGAATAGCCCCATTTTTATGGACAGCTAAAGCGCTGTAATTACTCAAAAATAAACAAGCAGTTGTAAAATTTATCATCATATTTTGATCGAAAAACGTATTAAATTATGCAGTGATTTTCAACTTCTAAAAAATGAAACTGTAAACATACACGAGTCAATCATATGTAAGCCTCTCGTCCCAACTGGCTAATGTAGAGCTTAGCTTTAATTTTTTTAATGAAAATAACAATAAAAATACTTTATCAAATATGCGGCATTCCATCCGGTATTATTAATCCACACGTTTTGGGGCTATTTGACAAAAATCACTCGCAAACGAGAGAGAAAACACGGTTCAACAGCAAGGCCGAGTGGGATGAAGGGGAGATAGCGGTGCAGGGGTGTGGCGGGCGGCTGAGTAGTGGTTGGGGGAGGGGAGTTGAGAGGGGAGGGAGGGAGGGAGGGCATGCCTGAGGTTGCAATCGGCGTCTTCCCCTACCGCACGCACGTCGTTAACACAGCTGGGCGGCGTAAATAAGCCATGGGGAACTCCAGACCCGCCCGCTCCCGTTTC
>BOPP01000041.1:4512248-4590436 GCA_017312745.1 Gryllus bimaculatus
CTAGCATTCGTGTCCTAAAATATAGACCTAAGCATAATTTATTCTTAGTGATTTATATTTAAAATTATTTTAAATTGAAAAGAAAAAATAAGACAACATTTATGAATTATATTACAATAGTCTAATAATATAACAGAAAATATAAATACATACAAATAGGTATTGCAATAATAATAGTAACAGAGAATTCAATTATCATTAAATGTATAATACTAGAACTTAAATTCAAATTATAACAGATTGGTATTCATATGCTACACTAATTTACTTCTTGCTTCATTCAAACAACCACTGAAAATTCCGCGAAAGAGTTGCGGGATTAGTGACCTGTGCAAACACATTTCTACCATATTAGCAATTCTAAAGTTAAATGATCTTGTAATGAGCCTCCGCCACAGTGTGTAATTTTGGCAATCTAGGTGGAATAAATTCAGAATCTACAAAACTATGAATTTTTTATTTTTCTACTAAACATATATTAAAATACATGATAAATCTCATACATAGAACAGATCGTTGAAATATTTTAAAGGAAACTATTTTTTAAATAATTAAATAATCGGGCAACTACTGCAATCATACGAATTGAGATTGAAAAAGCCAATAGAAAATAAAATAAAGTGTATATATAATAAAAAAGTAGCTAAATCTTATAATAATGTGAATTAATTAACAAATAAATAATAATATAGATAAACTAAATGGAAAACAAATTTAATAATTAGAAAGGAAAATAATTATTACGAAGCGCTGTGTAAATCAGTCTTCATCGATGAATCCTCAGATGAGGTGATGACATCTACTTCTTCAATGTCTTGTTGATCAATGTCCAACAAATTGATCATTTCTTTATTGTATTTCTTCTTTTTAGGTTTCAAAGATCGCTGTAAACTGCGATGTATGGATCAGATGTTATGAGAAGCCTGTTCATGAGATCAGTGTTGTGTCTACTCTTGACGTTTCCTTGTAAATAGTTCCCTGAACTTTCTGTTGTCCTTATTTATAGCTTCTTGAGCTTCCTCAGAAAATTGTCCAATAGGCAGAAGCAACTTTTCAATTATGTCCCTTCCATGAAAGAGAATCTTATGTAGAGTTACTGGCATGCGATACCAGTAGTAATGTTGGAGGAACACGTCTCGTGTGCAATAATAATTTTTCAAATTATGTAAATTGATTTCCCCACTGTTTAGACATTCTAATATGACCCTAAACGCTTTATTATATCCAGATCTATTCCAGTTATTCTGAAGATAATCTCAAGGGTTTGTGAAGAACTTTCGAGCAGTATTTCCATCATTAGTATTGCCCACTTTGCGGCTTTAGGCATATCAACTAGGCAGCCCATAACTCTGCCTGAATTTATCTGAATGCTTTTCTTCCTTTGAGACATTTTTTCTTTATTTACAGCTCCCTTATTTGAGTTGTACGAATTTCCAGTCGATACGAAATGTGCAGAAGACACTCAATAGCCGTATCCAGGCATGAAGAAGAGATATTCCAAAGCAAATATATTCTTCCTCACATTTTTTGTGCTTAGAACTTCAAAATTGTTCATTCAGTCGGTTCGCTCCACATAGATTGCAATTCTGAGGGAAGAACACGATGATAATGCATTGATGACTGTACCGTCCACCATACGAAAGATCATTCTTGGTGTAATGAATATTTCTGAATCTCTGTCTTTTAGCTTTAGGGCCACATGACCAAAAGGCTTAAGTGGACGACCAATTCCTTTACTAGCATCATCAGACTTTGAAATCTTGCATCAATTTTCATTAATTATATAGAAAAGTTGATGTCTTTTTGCAGCCACGACGTGTAATTATCTATAAACTCGTTTATGCCTCCCACATTTTTCCATTTTTTGATAATGAACTGACAAAAATTTTTAATTTGAGTTTTTATGGACCTTATTGAAATGTGAGTAATAGTTTCTTCACCTAATTCGTGTAACACGTACGAAAACACAGCGTCATACCTTGACTCCGGGGAGCTTACACACATACATCAAATAGCGTCTTTCGCAGAAATGAGCACTCCACTGTGAAAAAAATGAAAACTCATAAGTGCGCAGCTATGCGCAGCTGATCTTTTAATTTAAATAGCCAAAAGAACAAGGTTTAAACGACATGTATTCACAAACGTCAACTATCGTAAACCAATTTAAAAATCTACAGATATTTGCAAAATGGCGCGAAAGTAAAACTAAAATTACTTACTTTTTTCAAAAGCCACCCACGAACAATCACAGGCATTTTTTGCTTATCTTAGGCACTAATAAAAACAATATACTCAAAAAAAACACAAATGTTTAATCACTGCCTTGATTGCGTTCCAGGGGATGCACACTGATCTCCAACAGGAGCTTGCCAGCTCACTGAAATGCAACTGATACAGACGTTGCGGTACTAGCACAAGATTGTGCATGTTTGAACTTGTTTCTACTGCCGCTTCATGCGACGCAGAATAAGAACAATACCCATTTTGTTATACTTTGGACCTTCTATAATCAAACTAATACCCAAACTAACCAATATTAAACTTTGGAAAATGGACTTACGTCCGCCTAGATAGCCAAAATTACACACTGTGCTCGGTGCAAAGTGGCTTCTGGAGCACACTTTTAAATATGGATTTTACTGATAGGTTGACAGTTGATAGGTGGTTCATGGCGCGTCAACTGTGTAAGGTCATTTGTCCCGTAAGTGTATTGTTTTATCGCGGAAGGGGAAGACGATCTTTCCCTGAGGATGGCGAGATCCAGCGCAACCTGTACGTATGCTCGCGGGTTTCCCCAACAAGATATCTCCCACCAGCGGGGCAACGTGCCAGCAGGGACAAGCTCAAAATCCTGACTGTCTCCTGTGTCCCACTATGTGGTAGTGTAGTGCAAGTTATTGTGTATGTAATTAAGCGGTAGGGATAAGACAAGGAAGAGGATGGAAATATCGCGAACATTTAGTGGTTCGTTTGTTAGAGATCTGCTGTATTCGACTGGCGTTATCGGAGAAACCACGGAAAAGTACAGTATCAGAGAAGTTGGCCGCTCGAATTCTCATCGAAACAGCGACTAATTCGAGATATTTTTTCCAGATGTGCTTGACTAAATTCAAAATTAATAATTTGATATAACTAATAGTATACTAGGACATTCATTTTATTTATTCTGGCTCTCTAAATGAAACATATCGACTTTCTCGTATCAATATTTATATTTAATTGTAAATCTCACAATATTTGTATGTCCTCAAAAGGCCAATGTTTCTCCACAAAACACTAGAGATTTAGACTATATCTACAAGACTTAAAGTACTGTAAATATTTTTAAAATTATATTCTTAATGTTCAGTTTTTCAGTGAATAGCCCCATTTTTATGGGACAGCTAAAGACGCTGTAATTACTCAAAAATAAACAAGCAGTTTAAAATTTATCATCATATTTTATCGAAAAACGTATTAAATTATGCAGTGATTTTCAACTTCCTAAAAATGAAAACTGTAAACATACACGAGTCAATCATATGTAAGCCTCTCCGTCCCAACTGGCTAATGTAGAGCTTAGCTTTAATTTTTAAATGAAATAACAATAAAAATACTTTATCAAATATGCGCATTCCATCCGCGTATTATTAATCCACACGTTTTTGGCTATTTGACAAAAATCCACTCGCAAACGAGAGAGAACAACACGGTTCAACAGCAAGGCCGGAGTGATGAAGGGGAGCATAGCGGTGCGGGGTGTGGGGCGGCCATGGAGTAGTGGTTGGGGAGAGGGAGTTGAGAGGGGAGGGCAGGCAGGCAGGGGCATGCCTGAGGTTGCAATCGGCGTCTTCCCCTACCGCACGCACGTCAGTTAACACGCTGGGCGGCGTAAATAAGCCATGGGGAACTCCAGACCCGCCCCCTCCGCTCCACTCCGCCCCGCCCCGCCCCGCCCCGTCCCGCCCGCCCCGCCCCGCCCCGCCCCGCCCCGCCCCGCCCGCCCCGCCCCCGCCCCGCCCCGCTCCTTTCCGTTCCGCACTGCCCCGACATCCCTTCCGACCACCAACACGCAACGCCCTGACCCGCGCGCTCGCCCGCTGTTCTCCGTCCATCGCCCACCCCCACCATCCATCCCCTCCATCCATCCCCTCCATCTATCCTCTCCATCCATCCCCTCCATCCATCCCCTCCATCCATCCCCTCCATCCATCCTCTCCATCCATCACCTCCAATCCGCCCCTCCATCCCTCCCGAGACTCGGCGTTCCACTCCCTTCCGGCCACGCAGCCGGTCTCCCCGTCCTTTCGCCCCGCCCCGCCCCGGCACCGGAAATGAACGCTGCCGATTTAAATATTTACGAGGCTCAAAATTAAATCCAGGCGGCGTCGTGCTGGCGCCTTGGAGCCTTTCCTTGCCGATGGTGCTCTCCTCCTCACTCTTTCGTCTGCCTTACGTTCCTCCCACCCCTTGCACTGGCCACTCCTCCCACCCCTTGCCCTGGCCACTCCTCCCACCTCTGTCACTTCGCTTGCTATTTGACTTTGCTGATAACTTCTATATTTTGTTTGATACTTGCTTCCCTCTTTTTTGCATCACCTTGTCCTTCTTGCGAGTGTCAAAGTGTACATTCCTTTACGTTCTTTCATCATTACGTCCACTTTAATATTGTCGTACATTCTTCGTCTTCTTTCCTCATAATTTCACTTTCTTCCCATATTCCTTGCCTTCCCTGATTCGACCAGGTTTTTTGCATTTGACCACGTATTTTCTTCTTTAAATCTCATTCACTTTCTTCTTGCTCCACTTATTTATCTTGTCCACTTCTCTATCACCTGACATTTTAATTTATCATGTCTCGTACAATTTTTCATCTCCGTACTCTGAAACAAAATTGCCAACCATCGCTCAACCTCCCTATCTTCACCCTTTCATCTGCTTTACCCACCATATTCCCATCAGTTCCACAATCTCTTCCTCTATTTTCCAACATCGTACCTTTCCCACGTCTCGGGATGGAACGTACCTTTCCCTCGTCTCTTCCATTCCCTCCTGTGGCCCACCTCACTTAATCTTGCATGCCACTCCCATATCCACGTGTTACATTCCATGCCGATCATAGAACCCGCTTCGCCTTGCCTCCCGTTTCGCCCGTGCCTCCTCTCCCGATTCATCCTTCCTCGCCCGCGTCTCCGCCTTCCGCGAGCGTCTTCGCAGCGCGAGGAATCCGACGGGAAGCGCCGCAAAAATCCCTCTGGCTTTGGGAGTTCATCCGCAAGATGTTTCGCGATGTTGATTTTCGATACGAGAAAGTAATATGCAGACTAATCGGATTTTCTCCCGCTCTCCGCTTGCCCTTTTTTTACGACGACGCTCGCAATTTTACCCCGCCGCCCCTCCCCTCCCCCCGTCCACGCTCGCCCCTCTCGCCCGACGTCGGCGTCGCCGTCGTCGCCGTCGTGTCGGGCCGTTGAGCTCGTCTAACAGCTGCCTCGATAATATCCGGCAGCGGATGGCAGCGCAGCGCTCGGCCAGTGCGGGCGGTGGAGGGGGAGAGGGGGTTAGCCGGGTAAGATGGGGTGTGAGCGGGAATTGGACGAGGTGCTGAAGGAGTTGGAGGGCGCATGCTGATAGGGAGCTGAAGAGACGTGACTGGGAAAGGTAGGACGACTAGACCAACAGTCGATGTATGTGAAGCAAGAATTGAAGATGGAAGAGAGTGAGAGGGTCGAAGGGTCGAGGGGAGGGTCGAATCCGGGAGTGAAGGTGAGGGAGGATTGGAGAAGATGGTAAAGGGTGAAATGTGCACGATGATAGACAGCTGACGGGACGGGACTGAAAAACGTAGGACGAATAGTCCCACTGTCGGGATTTAAGGTGGGAATTGAAGTTGGAAGCGGGTGAGATGGCTGGAGCGGAACAGATCAGGGAGCCGGGGCGAGAAATGATTGGGAAAGGTAGTAAAAGGGATCGAACGATTGGCGAGAGCGGGGTGGGAGAGTTGAAGGTGGGTAAGGAACGGAACGTAGCAAGACAAGAACAGAGAAATGAAGAGAGACTGGGGGAGGCGAGATGCAAGATGCCGTGTGCCCCATCGTAAAAGACCAAACGTTCAGACACAGAACTATGTTGACGGAAGCGGGATACCAGAGTGAGACTGGTGATGGTGAGTTTAGAAAGGATGACGGAATGTTGGGACGAGTTTACGACGGAAGAACATGGGGGAAGGGGTGGCTGGAAACGTTCTGTTCAAAGTGGGACAAGGCGGCAATGGTGGAAGGCGCAGAGAAGAGAGCGGGCTCTTAAAAAGTGGGATAGGCCGAAATGAAAAATGAAAGGATGGGGTTGACAGGATCTTTGTTGTAAGAATATCTCAGCTCAGAAACAAACAGGAAGAATCGTGGCGAGACAAGCCGGTGGAGGAAAATGTTAAGAGCTCCATACACGAACGGGATTTACTCAAAGTTTGGCCCAACAGTTCAAGCCTTGTGAAATTTCGCAACGTGTGTAGCGGTTTCGTAGAGGCGAAGTGAAGACGAGAGGCCGAAAAATCCCAAACCAAATTCAATTATTTTTGTCTTTAAAGCTGGATTTCTACGATATCATGATCACGAGTGTGGTTGTTGCTACGTCGTTGTTGATTTCATGTCATCAGTCATGTCTTGTGAATGTTTTAACAGAATTCTTACAGATGCTAGAGAATGAAGCTTGCTTGTGACAATTTAGTCTGAAAGATTTTCATGATAAAAATGAAAACAGAACTATTGTTCCAACGAGAATAAAAATTTAAAGTCATTTTTCCTGGAAGGGAATTTGCTTTAGAAACCCCCCTCCATGTGTGGGAAAGGATTCGGTAGGTGAAATCTCCAAGCAAATGTCAGAAGCTTTTTCATAGAGGATTTCCCGTACTTCAATAACGTCTTTTAGATAGTGTGTTCACTCTTGAGGCTGGTTCGCCCCTACCTATAGCTATGGCCGTTCTTCGATATCATAGTACATCGATATGGTAATACTGTTCTTTAGTATAGAAACACAGGTATAAAAAGAGGGGAAACGTTAAAATACAAACGTAGAGGAGAATAAGTACTGAACAAATTGCGACAATACTTTGGTGAAGGGTTTTGATTTTCTTTAGTGCATAAATAGTACTTTTTCGTTGTAACTTTTCTAGTTCTTACTTTTGTATGATGTACTCGCAAGGGTTCAGCTAGTGATTCAAATGAGATAAACATGGATGAGGAGTTAGTTAGGGATTGTTATTCATAATTGTTTCATATTAACGCAATGTTTTCTAATTATATTTCAATAGAGATGACAAGATTCATAGATACTTTTCTTTATAAATGAAATTGTTTCTAAATGACTTAATTAAAAAAGATAATTTCATTTTTCATATGAAATCAAGTCGGTCTCATTGTCAACAGCTGTCAGCACAGCGTTATAATTTATTGACGTGCATTTAGAATACAGGGTGAAAGGTCGCACACGAAGCCAAAGTCAGTCTAGCCCGCGGAAGGAACTGCCCTGTGATTAGCCATTAAAGTAATGAAGTCCAGGTTATCATTGCTCGCACTTTTAATACAGCCCCGTCACGTCGGCCAATCCTATTAGTGTGGCCATTTTTTACGACCGCATCTGGTCCCAGCGTCACCCCTCTTTTCAGATCCTCACCCCGCGCCGCCCTCATGACACATCCGCCACTTCGCCATCCCCCCAACCTGTTAGCCGCCAACCTACCATCCTCCGTCCCACTGCCTAGTTTTTGTTTGGATTGCCTGGCAATTCCACTGCCTGTCCGCTCGGTCCAGGTCTTCTCTGCCCAGTTTCCCTCTTTCGTACTCCGTTCTTCTCTGTGTCTCTCTTCCTTGCCCCGCTGTGCCCTGATCCTGCTCTTTCCTGTTTTGTTTTTACCTGTCCGAGTATTCGCCTGTCCCTCTCCTTCCTGGCCCACTGTGCTGTCCATCTCAGCTCAGTCGCACTTTTCCATATTAAGATTTGTCCTGTTCCGCTCTGTCCTGTTTACTATGCTCTGTCTAGCTCCCCCCTGTTCCACTACCCAGTTTTGCTTTGCCCATTCCCAGTATAACCAGTCTCACTCTGCCCACTCCCACTCTGCCCACTCCCACTCTGCCCACTCCCACTCTGCCCACTCCCACTCTGCCCAGTCCAAGTCTGCCCAGTCCCACTCTTCCTATCTCACTCTGCCCAGTCCCACTCTTCCTATCTCACTCTGCCCAGTCTCACTCTGCCCGACCACCCTGCCCAGTCACTCTGCCCAGTCCCACCCTTTCCAGACCCACTCTACCCAGTCTCAATCTCCCCCGTCCCATTCTGCCCAGTCCCACTACATCCAGTCCAACTCTTCCCAGCCCCACTCTACCGATTCCCACTGTGCCTTGTCCCGCTGCCCCTCCCCAAGTCGCCCTTATCCGCCATTCCGCCCCCCGCCCTCCTTCCGCCTCGCCCTGCCCTCCCGTTTCGCCCCGCCCTCGCGTTATTGGATTACGAAGCGGCGCGCATTATTCGGATGAATTTGCGGGCGGGCAGCGGGCGGGCGGGTATTTTTAGCGGAGGCAGGGGGATGACGCGCTCGCGCCCGCACGTCCGTGCGCCCTCGCTTGTTTCGCCCCCTCCCCGCACGCGCGCGGCCGCCGCCCGCTGCGAGCAGCGCTTTTTGTGCCCCTGCGACCAGGTGTTTCCGCTGCCCGATGGCCGTGACGCGCACGAAGCCGTGTCCGCTGCCTGCAGCCATTGCGAGGGGACACCGACTGATTTGGGTTTTGGATATCGGGGGGAGCGGGGAATAAGCTGACTTGTGTAACTGTTGCGCGTTTCTTGCAATTCCGGGTTTTTATCAAAACGTAACACGACGAAAATAATGGAGTGATTCATAGAAAGAACTAATAGAGCAACATATTGAAATGTATATATGCAGTACGACGAAAAAAAACCAAACTTACTTAATAACTCATTTGAAAGACAATATGAATTGATGTGTCATCACACGATATAAATTATATTTCACTGCATGAAATTATTAGCAGTTATCAAGTAAGGTGTTAATATTGCTAGATACCAGTGATCATCACATATTTGTTTCAATGACTCTGTGGCTATTTTTTGTTTAAACTTCTATATTTCTCTGGTATTCTCGTATAAGTTGGACAACAAACAAAAAATTGCAATTGTGGGAAATAATATTCAGTTTATGTTTATATTCAATTCGGTGTATGTCTCTGTCTTTCAATTATGCATCTCATTATTCAGATTTTCAAGTCTTTTTCAAGTTATATCCATCACTGATCAAGTAACATTTGCGTTGTATTTAACTTCGTCTTTCTTTTTATAATTTTTAGATACTTGTATGATCGACGTATTTCAAATCATAATTGCACTATTTATATAATGTCATAATTTATTCGTTTATTCATGTCGTAGCAGAAACGGTAGAAGCAATATAAGACCCTCGAGGAAAGAGAAAATCTACATTTATTAAACAGATGCCGAAAAGGACCATCACTGCGTATTTCAGCATCTGAACATTAAATGTTACAACATACAAAATACAAAAACGTATCTTTAGCATGTAAGTAAAATGCTTTAAAATTATTTTTGATCTGCTCTTTTGAAATAGATCAGTTAAAATTAGCTAAATTTGATATCAGATTTAGAACTAAAAATCTCTCGTAAAAAAAGCTTTGAAAATGTGCTTCCAGAATACGAAATGTTGCGAATAACGAGATAATTCTCCCCTGTTGTGTTTTTTAGAATATTGTATTTCCTAGAAATAATCATAAATTCTTACATAATATTATTTTCCTTTAATTTAAAACAAAACCGATCACTAATGCTCTTAAATTAAGATTTAAAAAAATTGTGTGTACCGTAGTTTTATTTTCAAATACGCAACATTTCAACCTTTAAAACAGCTTCAAGTATATTGTAATACATGCACCATCATGTCGTATAAAAACATATCGTATGTAACAGATAACAAGAAAAACATATCATCTATATCAAGTATTTGGAAAACTTTCCAATATCACTTAATAAAAATAAAATCACTATGCATATATTAAAATATTTTTTGCAAAGCGATTAAATTAGTGCAGAAAATAATTGATGAATTATGATTTTATAAGTACATACCAGTTAAAACTTTATATTCTTATAATTTTGTGTTACGAATTGTTTTTTTAATTCTGAATATACAACAATTTTGTATGTTCCGTTACAGCCAGAGATTGGCAACACCTGATGTCGTTACATGTGGCCCTAGGAGTCAGCTATTTCCTAGGTGCGGCCATGGTACTTCCTCCGGCTAGTAACTGGCTGACATTAGAGACCCATGGGCTACACTAGTCCAGATTTACAAGGAGCCGCTCCTGGAGTTTAGCTGCTGGCAGCAGGTAATGGTCCCTCAAAAGACTCGCAAGAGTCGAAGAAGTAAATATGAACTGATACAAACGTATGTAGAGTATTTCACCTTCATATAAATAGATAGGCTTAGGAGGTTCAGAGCATTAATAGACGTTAGCGCAGTGGGAGGACCGGGAGAATCTAGGGTTTGTGTCTCTAGCTGGACAGATGATTCGAATTCAGTCACTGCTGAAGAAGAAATCTGGCAGTCGGCTGCTGTGATAGATGGGTTTCCTTGGTTTCTCCGATCAATGCTAGGCGAATAACGGAGCCGTACTCTAACAAACAGGCCCTGGCCACGGGCAATCTTTCCTTCTTCATCCTTGTCCTTTTCTTCCTTACTTCGACACATTTACACTTGCACACATTACACTACCTCACGTGTCGCGAGATCAGTCGGGAGCTTGTCCCAGCTGGGGCGGTGATACGCTGGTGGGAGATACCCGGTTGGGGAAAATTCCGCTAGCCCACGAGTAGGTGTGCACAGGTTTTCACCATCCAAGAAGGTAACCACCAAGACAAAAATATACAATACACCTACTACTACAACAGATCTCGTGTATAGATACAGCCATTGGTATTGGCGTTCCTGAGCCATAAAGAGACGAGTGGAATGTGCACTGCGTAATTCAAGGTAATAAGAGATAGGTTTCGATGAAATGTTGCATCTAGCAAAAAGGAAACTCCGTGCCTCAGATACGTACGAAACTGTTATGTCTTTATTTATTTATCTATTTAGGAACTTATTTATATACTAGTTGATTTAATTATTTGCTTTGTAGTATATTTAATTCTTAATTTACTAGTTCTTTTTTATTTATTTCTCCATTTATTATTGATTTCGTCGCTCAATCCCTTCTTATTCAAACCCCTCTGCGCCCCACCGCCCTGTGCCGCCCGCGGGGGAGGCCGTGTCGGCCGCGGGCGACGTGCGCGACGCGGGCGGCCGCGCTGCGCCGCGTGTCATGGCGGAGAGCACGCCTCATCCCCACTTGCGCAGATTGGCTTCCGATGGGCCCCGCCCCTGTCTCCCCCCGGTCTGCACACGCCCGCCCTCCCACGTCAGCCGCCGTCGGCCCGCCGCTCCCCCAACCCCGCTTCGCAGTCTCTCCCACCCGCCTCTGCCCGCGCGCTCTGCCCGCTCCCCTTCCATCTTACCCCTGTCCCCTCCCCCAGTCTTCCGCCCGCTCCTACCCACCCTTCCCGCTCCTACCCGAACCGACCGCGCCTGCTCCGCCAACCATGAACGCCACCCTCCCTTCCCCGTCCGACCCCACCCTTCCCGTCCTACCTCGCTGCCCCACCCGCCCTCGCCCGACCGCGCCTGCTTTTACCTGACCAAGCCCGCCCCTCCCCGTCCCCGTCCTACCCCGCCGCTTCCACTCGCCCTCATCGCCCGCCTGCTCTCCTCAGACCAAGCCCGCCCCTCCCGGTGCCCGTCCTGCCCCGCTCGCTCCCACCCTCTCCCGCCCACTCCTACCCGCCCTCGCCTGACCGTGCCCGCTCCCGTCCGATAATTGCTTATTCAAATCTCAGGGAAACAGAAGCAAAATTTGGTGGGAAAACCTTTTATAATGCTTTTCGCAAAATATACACAGCATTAAAACTAATAATTAATAAGTACTTTGTTTTTTTAAATAGTATTAATTTTTTATTAAAATAGTAGAATAAATTATATTTTTCGTTCTATTATACAGGTGTGAAAATACAGATTTCAAATATAAACGCATGACAATGATTTAGAAATTAAATATTCATGTAATCGTATAATAGAATTGTATAACATCTATATTCTTTTATACATTTAAAATAAAACTTGCTGCCTTAGCATAAAATCTTTGCTAAAAAATGGTTTCCCCAAACGTTGCAACACACTGCACAAGAAAAAATAAAACACGCATATTACTGCATTGAATTAAATATTTTCATAAAAACAATCTTGATAAATAGAGCAAAAATATGCTTTAAGAAACTTTTGTTCAATTACGCAATTCACGAATAGCATATATTAAATGCTCGTCACCCTTTTCCTGGGAGTTTTACTATTTCATCATCAAAGCAGTGTCCTTCTATTTCGTATGAGAGAGTTCAGTCGATACCTGCACTAAGAGATGGGCGTAATAATGTAGTCGAATATTTGCATTTTTGAGGGAAAAAAACTAAAACTGTTTCATTTTTTAAAAACATTTTTCGAGATCTTGAGTATCCACCGATGCCTTAAACACCTCTCAAAAGACCACGCACGGGGGCTGCATAATTGACATTCAAATTGTGCGCGCAATGGAAATAAGAAATATAAATTATGTGTTTTCCTGTTTTCGAAAGTCAGTCCACCGCTTCTGGTTTCAATACACTACCATGGTCTGTCTGTACTTGGCACGACTTTGCCCTCGAACGGGCCAGGGCATAACAGCTGCGTCCCGGCCTCGCGACCATTGGCCTCCGCCACGCCTACTCCTGCGGGCATTCTGCACTTACGAGCCAGCCGTCTGCCCGCGAGAGCGCCGTAAGTGCAAGTACAAGAGAGTAGGCTGCTTTGTGGGGAGGGGAGAAGCCGGAGCGTGGTCGACGCGCCGTGTAGATTGAATGCCTCGGCGACTAATGCAATCATCCATGCAGTGAAATGATATGCCCACTTATTTAAATGGGCATTCTACCGTATTTCTAAGCTACAAGGGCCATATTTCATGGTTTCTTTTGAACTGCTATGCATCGACATATTATTATTATTATTATTATTATTATTATTATTATTATTATTATTATTATTATTATGTACTATATGTTCATTGTAACTCAATGCATGTTTTAAAGGAGTGGCTTCTTTTAATAAATCATTATGTAATTATAACTAACAAAATATACAAATTAATAATAATTGATTGTCCCCTGGCATGATATAATCTCCATTGATTGCAAAATGGAGGAAATTGAGAGCAGTCTCTCACATCGAGATTGATGTTCAAATTAAATATAGGCAATTCCAAACAGGGTAGGCAGCACGTATATTTGTAATCATTTTCCTTCTTTATGAAGCTGAATAAGAGATACAAACAAGAAAGCCTCTTACGATATTTTAAAGGTAATCATGACATTGATATGAATCTAGTTAAAGGGAACGCAAATGGCTTAATCGTTTTATACGATATCGTAATCGATTTTGAATATTGCTCACTGATTTGAATTTAGAAACATATTATGTACTTTTATCGGAAATTACAGCAGAATGAATTCATGGTTTTCTAGGAATAAGATTTTTATAAATAGATATAGATTAATCTTCACTCAGGTACTGCGAGTCTAAGCTCTATTTATAATGTAACATAATGATAACAAACACATTGTGACAGGTTAAGTACTGAAAATCTGGAGAATATTATTAATAGTTAGATGCACTATATCTGTATTATTGTTTGGAAAAGGTTCTAAATCAGTCTGAGAAATTAGAGACGTGTGGGAATTTTTGTAAAATCCTTTTAATCTGACAAAGTCTTTTAAGTTTTAAAGTATAGTATATTCTGGCTCCCTTATGGTAAATTACAATTTTTTGAATGAGACAGTTCATAATTTTTTTTTAATTTGTAAGGAATTCAAGATAAGCACGTGTCGGAGGTCATCATCATTTGTAGTGAATTCTGCAAACTTACATGGTACACAGGTAATCAGCTGCCAAGAGAGATTCAGTAAATCTTAACTTATTTGAGATTCTGTAAGTCTTAAATATGCATTTTTCCAAATTTCTTATCACATTTTAAGATTTTTGTCTTATTTTATTGCGGTATGCTTTTTTTATTTCATCCCTTCTGCTAATATAATAAATGGAAAATATAGTGGTACGACTGAAGTCTTATGTTAAATAGTTTGTGGTGTCCTAAACGAGCCCTTTTTTCATGAAATCTAAAATTATAAAAAAGCCAAAGCAAAAATCATTAACTGCAGTAAGTTGGAATTTTCAATTGGTTTTTAATGATGTATATTACGATTTTATGAAATACAAAAAATGCTAATTAAGATACGTGATTACAATATGTTTTGCCTACATTGTAAAGAAAAATAATGAAAAAAAATTAAGTTTTCTGGTTTTCCCATGAGGTCTTCACTTATTGTAAATTCAACCAGTCACAAATATTAGAAAAAATAAATGTGGATCTATCAATAAAAAACAATTCATTATAATTTTATTTGATGTCATGTCTGTCATAATGATTTCTTTTAAATGCGATGCCACGTATTAAATGCATTACCACTCGGTGGAAAATTATTATTTGAAAATTTCACGAACAAAGAATTAGAGAGAGGGCAAATGTTAAAAGTAGTAGAAATATAATTGTTTTATTTGATTTAAGCATATTTTGCAATTTTTTCTTCAAGTGAAATATTCTATAAATATCAAGAGCCTTAAAATGTTTTGATAGGATATATCATATTACAGATTATGTAAATAGACGCACGTTATACCCACATTATAGCCCGATTTGCTTCGTCCTAATGATTATCGGAAAACATTTTTGCTTCAACGCATCCTCACAGGCTTAGATTTATTGTTACCGAGGTTTGGGGGGCGGGCAGGAGAAATTTTCTTCATTTCGCTCCTCAGAAATCTGCGGTTGTTCAATCGAAGTTGGAACAATTAAATTCATTCACAATCCTATGAATTTCATTGTGTTTCTGCAATAAATGTTAAAAAACAAATAAAATAAAGATGCAACATTGTAGCATTTGATAATGAATATGTTTTTGCAATTACTCCGTGAAATAGTTTTGATACACAATATTTATATTTCAATTAATTACCGTGTTTTACAAGGATTAACTTGGAAAATACAAAAAAGTCAATGTTAACAAGTCATTTCAAACTTGTTCTGTAGTTTCACTTCATATTTCTTTTCTTACCTCTCTTTTCACCATATTAGTAGTTAAGTAATCATCATAAGCAAACAATCTATTTTTCCCATTTTTTATAATATTATATTTTATTTTATATGTTTAAAGAATGTTCAAATATCACAAATTATATTTATCGTTATTATGCGTGAAAATCTGTCAAATAATAAGAAATGTCACCATCAATTACTGGATTACATGTTCCGTGTAATCTCCAAATAAGGAAGATGTTCTAAAAACGTTTTTTAAACAAAAATGTAAACAGAAAATATAAGGCAGAGTTTATTTCAAAGTTAGCTGCATATATCCCATCAAGTTCAGTGCGGACCAATCAGCGTTTGTTTAAAATACCCTCTCCTTCCGATTTAACTTAATGCTTATAGCCGTTAAGCTTGGTTTTAGATGAAAATTAGAACCGATGCAAGTCATGAGTACTCCCTGCCAGAAATGAGCAATGCTTCAACAATCTCGATTAAACCGACATCTGGTCTTCAGGAATACCAAAAATTTCCTATACGATTCATTTAGGAAGTCCCTGTCTATTGAAAGAACAAAATTTGCAATAATGAATTCTCAATATGGAAATTGACTGCTCCGTTTGCAAAGCAATAGGAATTCATAGGCTAAGAACTGGGTCTCATGTATTTAACTTACAAATCAAGAAGTAGTTTCAATCAAAACTTTTCTAAGCCGAATATAAACAATAAATATATGACAGAGTACACCTAAAACTTCACTGTCTCACATTTTAACTGCTTAAGATAAGCTCATCATCATCCTTAGAGTAAAAATATTTCCTCAAAAGAGAAATAACTTCGCTGTATCACTTACGTATCTTTAATTTTCATTTATATTCCAATCGAGTGGAGCTTAATTTGAATTCAGAGAAGCGTAAATGCAAACTTCCATCGCCTGTTTGCTCCCCGTTGTAATTTTTTACGCTGCATATTTTAAAATCTCAATTTTCTTTCAATCTTTTGGTGCGTGTCAGGATTGTTATTTGAAGGTGAGAAATTATAGCTGAGAGTCTTCAGTGCCTATTAGTTTCTCAATTTTCTCCGCTACTTCCTGAACATATTAATACCGATTAAAATATGTCAATTGGATGACTAACGTTCATATAGAAGTGGCGTTGTTCACTCAATCAGTTAATTTAAATGTGAAGTTTGTTGTTCGTACACACAGCTCTTTCGTTACTTGGAAATATGTTACGCAATGTGTCCCTGAGACAAATCTATTCTCAAAACCAGAAGTCTGAAATAAGAAGACTTGTGGGGTGTTAAATATAAGATCATATGCATACCCATAAATTATAGCTCTTGTGACGATACATAAAAGTATTATTAAACACAGGCAAAGAGGAACCTTATTTGTGACAAGATTGGTAAACAATTTTTTTCTACTTTGCTCGCACACATATGAGCAATCTTGAGATGTGCACATGTGCACATCGGCAACAGAATTATTGTGCGATATGATTGAAAATGAACTAAGAGTTCGAAATCATGTGTAACAGTGCATTATAACGAAGAAATCGTCAGTGGAACATAAGTAATTGTTTGCTCTGTTGCCGGATTCCGCAGCAGTCTTGAAGTTTTGCAAGAAAAGGGGGACGCGGAAAACCAGGGGAAAAAAGGCAACTGGAATCTCATTTCATTGATCAAGAAGTAATAGTGAGAAGAATGAAACAGAGTTTGTACTTCTAGACATCAGACCGAAGTTTACCGAGCGAACCACTATCTACTCAACAATTTATATTGTGTTTTGTTTTTCAAATGTTAAAAGTCTTGACAGTTGGTGCCCATTATTCGTCTAATATTTCCATTTAGTTGTGGGATACACGAAACATTTTTGAACACTTATTGTTTCCAAAAGTGAGTCGTTCTGACCACAAGAGGTAATTATTTTACAATTGACATATGCGGAAAATATGAAACGGAAAATTTACTGCACACAGTTGTCAAAACATTAAAAATTATTCCTGAACAATTTAAATAATGACGCGTTATTGTAAGAAGTGGGAATGCTCGTTCTGCTTAGAATATTTTATTTTTATTTCATACAAACAAATCTTTAAAGCACAAAATCATTGTTAGTATACTTCATTATATCAAGCATTGGCTTTAATTGCTGCACAACAAAATTAATGTTTGTGGTTTTTCAGCCTACATGAATAATTTTCTTTAAAATGACGGTTCTCCGATCTGATGCAAATTCACATCGCCGTACTTCAATGCATATCACCCATTCTAGTATCATGGAGGTAGGTGGAGGCGTATTACCTGAAAGCAATGGCGAACGATTTCAATGAAAGTTCCGTGAACGTGTAATAAATGTCAGATAAAACAATCACTTCCTTAGTACTGTCCTGTCGGTATCCACAAAAGTGCTGGGGTCTTTAACTATAATTTTATTCACCCTCCTTCCTGTACCGAAGAGCCACAAGAAATGCTTTTCAAGGAGCAATATACGTTTTGGAGGCAACTGGATAAAATGTTTGCTTTTCCCCAGATGCAACCGATTGCGAAAGCACAGGATTTACATCGTCGACTCAGAACCATCGTTGATCGGTTTGTTCTAGGATCTGACGATGGTAGATTTAAGACACTAGCTAATTTAACTCTATCAAATTTAAACGACTGGATGAGAATTCCAGTATGTCTACCTTAGAAATTTAATTTATAATTATATATTTAACTTTTATAATTTTATAATTGGGTAATTATTTTCTCATTTTACGTGTTTTATAACTTTAAACAGTTTATAAATATTTTAAAATACTATGAAGAACTGACTAATTTTCTAAGTAATTTGTTACCAAGTGTTGCAAGCCAAATACTGAAAATGTTTTTGAATTTTCAATTCATATGTCCGTTTAGTCCAGAACTTGGAATAAATATCTGTCAAAATTTTAAAACAATTTGTTAAAAAATGAATGAATTGTCTTCAGAAAAACATTTTTGGCCAGAAATGTATAACAGTCTCCAACGTTTCTCAAAATTGCTTTTCAATTTCAAAAACGTTATGTAATATTATTATTTCTCAGTTGGTGCATGCTTTCTTCGGTCAATTAATATAATGTACAAGGAATTCAATTAATTTATTAGCGTTTTAAAGTAAAAGTATTATATTTGAACTTTTGAAGTAAAGAAAATTAAGTTGTATAAAGCTGTGTCGGCAATTCAATGAAAATCTTCCACTTTCTCGTTCTACTTTATTTGCAATTTCATAGCCAATCATCATGAAACAACGTCCTTAAAGTCGTTTTAAATTCATAGTTACATGCATTTATGCGTGCGTATAATATTGCAGAGACATTATTTAACTTCGTAAAGAATTCATAAAATAAAATAACAGCATTTGTGCCAAAATTACTCCCATTTTAATTGCTTTGTATACGCGCCAAGTATGCGAGGCAAACACTCTTGTTTAGAACACGTTGCGTTATTGGTTCAATAATCTTGGTAATGTTTTCTGGGGCATAAAACCAATTGCGGACTACCATGGATTATTTACGTTTGTAACACCAATTACTACCCTCGTCATTTACGCCATATTGCTTTTCCGAAATGAATGCGTAGCGCGATGAATTAAATATTCTTCGACCACGCGCCGTCATATGAGGCGCGAGGGGCTTGGCGTACAAAGGCGCCTGCCAACGCAGGCCAAGTGCTGAAAGCGGTGCTATTCACGAAATAATGGACGCTGCCAGACGCACGAATGAGATAATAGTACTTTGCTATGCGTTACTACAATAGCAGTTGCTGATTACTCGCTCATATGATCCTGCTGTTAAGTATGTTGACGCCAAAAGCTTTGTATCTTAATAATTTCTGGTTTTTGCATTGTTTTCGTAATTTTGTGTCTAAAGACTGAAATGACATCAAAAATGAATTACATTGTGGGGTATTGTTATCATATTTAACTATAGTTATGTAAAATCGTGTAGGAAAAATAATTAGAAAGTAAATGTAAAAAGTGTATTTCCATTGAAATCTCGAAATCAATTTTCCGCAGCATTACATAACTTTCCCAATACAACGTATATACCCTACACTCCGTATATACGTACTATGTACATGGGAAAGTAAAAACGAATTAATTATTTCCTTATCAATCTTAATCAATAGATTTCTATATTGTTAATATAATTTACTTATAATCGGATAATAATTAATTTGTAATTGTTGTATCACAGAATATTATCTATTTAATTTTATTGACTGTATGTTTATATTTTTCTAACTACGCGACACTGGCAATTTTTTCTAAAATTTCAGAGATCTAGCAAAACATGAGTCGCAAATGGCTAAGGTGCAGGAACACACGCACTATACGTACAATAAGCTAAATTCACAAAGTACATGTAATTCTGCTTTTTTTGAAAATGCATATAAAGAAAAGCAGTCTTGAATTTTTCACTTACATTATGTCTGTAATAGAGATAATTTTGATAACTTATATTGAAATTCATACACAAATGCCGTATTCAGGAAATGCAATGCCATGTAACTGTCATTATTAGCCTTAAAAGTTCAGAGTAATTCCTGATAATTATGTAGATTTCTGTGTAAACATAATTCCATTGTAGTTCATATTCATTGCTGTGTTTTATAACGCCACACAAAGAGCAATAGCTTATCCTACCTATTTCGGAATAAAAAGTTTACGACAGAAATTTCAGATAAAGACCAAACTCTTAAAATAGGTCTCTAACAGCAATTCTTGATTCGATCTCTTTTGCGAAGAAAGAAAATGGACCATTTTCACTTTAGTGCCGCCTATTTCGGGAGTGCGCCCCTCGGCGTGAGTCAACCAGAGCGATATCGCGCCTGATAAAAGTGTGGGGCGCGTTTGGGACCGTCTTTCGCCCCTTGATCGCACCGTCGCGGTTTCATCAACGTCCTCTGCTCAAAGAGAACGGGGCTTTAAATCAAAAGCGGCTGTCACTCGGCCGTAAAGCTGCCTCCGGATTCCAGCATTGTCGTGTTCTCCGCCCTCCCCCGCTGCCATCCTTTCGACCCAGTCCCGGACTGCGCGTCACAATGGGCCGAAAACGGGCGAAAAGTGAGGAGTAAAAAAAATGAGTGGAAGGGAGAAAAAGAAAAAAACGTTTCTTACCTCAAAATGCCTAATTTTTGGACGAAATTAATATATTAACGGTCGATGCATTTTGTTTTGTGCTTATTAAAAAGAAAAAATCTTACTTTTAATTGATTAAGGTTTTAGGTCTTAAGTTGTTGTGATCATTTGCTGGAAAGGGAAAAGAAAAAATGGGAAATTGTGTGTATTCTACAGACTGTTGTAGGTTTCTATTCCGATTTTCGGCTGGAACTGATTAGAGAAACAAAGATAATAACTGATCAAAGAAGTCAAATTACGAATTTAATTCCAGTAAGTGGCCCAAACTCGCGTGTGATAAACACATCAAGCAACTTTTGTCAGTTCCAGGTTTGGAATCTGCTGTCTCCCAATCTTCGGTGCGCTTGGATGTAAGGCATTACTTTAATGATCGGCAATAAATCCATTTCTACTATAATAATATTGGCAAGATATTTTTAAGAAAAAGAAGCGCATATCTTCAAGATTTATCTTACAAATTATTTCACAGAATATTATTTACAAATCCAATACCGTTAATAATTTACATAAAAAATAAATAATATTCCACGTTGTCTGTGAGAACGTGTGTGCATAAAAGGAACAAAAAGTAAACAGATACATAAAAAAAGTGAAGCGTCACATTAATTATTAAATATTGTTTATTTGAATGAGTAAGCTACATTAAACAACGTTTGTCAATAAAAACATACGTGCTTTTCTTCTAAATCACATATTTTTCAAAATTATAACATGTACGCTGGTTGTTTTATTTCGGCCCACTGTATTCCCCAACCGCCCCCGGCCGCGTTCGCGCCGGGTCTCGCCAAACATTGATTCCGCGACGTAAAATTCCGCGCAGCCGTAAAAATAACAGCGAACACTAACGCAAAGCGCCTTTAAAATTTTCACTGCCGCTATAATTGCGCCACTAAAGAGAGCGGCGTGTAAGGAACGGAGCGACATAGCGGCGAACATCGCGGAATCTCCTCGGAGGACGCGGTGCCATTGTCCGGCACGCGGCGCGACGTTCCAGCGTCCGCCGCCCAGATGGCGCAACGAACGCCGGCTTTCCTCGAAGTAAACTGGGACGGGGTCTTACAACCCAGGGAAATCAAGTTGTTCTCGCATTATCAGAATCCATTATGAGTACGAAGAAGAGATTGAATCTAATAAATATAGTTTGTGAAAGTATAAGACATTAAAAACGATGATTTGTGTAAAAGGTCAGTTGTTTATTGTTGTACTTAAATTAAGACATTTTTAGAGTTATTAATGTAAACAGCAACTTTTTTGGGTAGTTTATTTTTACGTTGAGTTTACGATCAATCAAACAATATTTTGCAATTAAATGAAGCCAAATTGTACAAATGCAGTAATGAAAATAAAGAGGCAAATACGTTTGCAGATCTCGGTCATTTTGCTCTTTCCTTAATCTCGAGTATTAATAATTTTATAGCAGAGATTTCACACGACAGTGAAGTACTTCTTAAATACTGTTTAAGATTGCAGTTGCATCTCTACGTATTTAAGGGTGAGTTATAACCCTTTGATGGTAAGAAGGGTGTTGCGGCGAATAGCAAAAAATATTCCTTTTGTAAGGTGAGCTTCATTGTACATTTGTGCTTGCAATCTTTCACCAATAGCTGACGGATCAGTAATTGTTCAATTTTTTTGTAGAGTATTTCTTTTGATTGGTGGGGGGAATTTTATTAAATATTTAACGGGACGTTTTGTAAACTATCATATCTTTTAATTTCTTCACAAACTCGGAAAATAAAGAAGAATATGGACCAAAAACAAGATCTAGAAAAGTGTGCACCATGAATAAGCAAAAAACTGAAAACTGGATAAACAAAACATAGTGAACCAGGGTATAAGCATCACTGAAAAGCTATTTGTATATGTATTTCATAAAACTATAGGGAACATTTATAAAGACTATATACGTACAGAATATCTAAGTAACAAAAATAATACCGAAGTAACCAAAATTATATCCAAGTGACAAAAAGAATTAAAACTGCAAAATTATTAATAGATATTTTAAACAATTAATAAAGTTCTGGGTGACAAATCAACTCTGTTACCAGCGAATACTGGCTCCTTCACATTGTCAGCAAATGGTTCAGAATAGACATTCAGAAAACGGACAAATAATTCTGAAGAGATCTATGAATAAAATAATATCAGTGGTGAAGTAATTTCAGAGTTATTTCTAGATATTTATTGTAAAGATACTTTAAGATTTAGTCACATAAGTGTGTCATATTACTTGCTTTTTTTAGAAATTCTACTTTGTAACCTTCCATATTTCTTTGTTTTCTTTACTAATTCCTATTACTCTATTCCTCGTATGCGTCAGTACCAGGAGGTGAGGCAGTTTGCACGATGGAAGGGAAAACTAAAAACTAAAAACTGGACAATGTTAAATGGTCAATGTTTCTTCAAAATTTTCATCACAAATGTATAATGTAATTATGTGACATGGTAGTTCCTCAAATGATAGAGCAAACATACCAATTGTTTGTTTTCATTGTTTTATCGAAAATATATTTTTAACTCACATACGCCACAATCGATATTCTCAGGCATTGCCAACCCATGTCCCATGGATCGTCGGTTTTCGCGCGAAGGTCAGTGACTTCCCAAACATCAGAGCAGCGAAGGCCGTGTTGAGCGTGACGATCTCCCGTCGGATGTGCGGCAGCGGGCCGAATCGACGCGGCACTTCGAGATACGTCTGCCCGCAACTCGACAGAACGGCGCGGTCGCAAGTTACGGCGCCGCGACCGCAGATCGACTCTGGACGGGGGATCTCCGCGGCGAGCTGCTTCGGCGAGCCACCGCGCGCCGCGCCACTATCGCGCGGCCAGGGCTGCCATCACTCCCTCCCTCGCAAGAACTGATTTTATAGTCGAGCAGGTCGGGGAGAAGTCGTAAAAAAGCGGAGCTCTTGGACATCGCAGTTCCCGGCGCGGCGCGGAGGCGGTCCGACGTCCCGGCAGCCCCCGATTCCGCTCCCCTCCTCTCCTCTCCCCGCCACGCCACTCCCCGCCACGGCCCGCCCACCGTCCCTGCGTACGCACCCGCACAATCTCCTGGGCGCTTGATGGAATGGAAATGAAATGTGGAGACCCTCGTGTTCGGGAAATTACCTTTTAAAAAGAGCTGCTGGGTTATTGCCTTCTCTTATAGAATATTCCTTACAACCTAACATTTAAATTGGACGTTTTCCGAAAATGTCAAGCTGTAAAATAAAATATATAACCTTGAGAATATTTGTAATATGGGCTTTTCTCGTATCTTCGACGGGGTATGGTCAGAATATTATGTCGTGTGTTGATGTAGCAGACGACATATTGGCACTGTCGACGTTTTGGCTAGGCCGTTGCGAAAACCAGCGAAATCTCTCGACCACAAGCTGACTTTATGTTATTAAGTTGTAATATCGGTTTTTATGACTCACACTTTCGGCTTATCTTCTAAATGCTGAGATATGTGGTTGTAAATCAGTGCAATGGACCTAAAGGGTTCTACGTTTTGCTAGTCATGCTGACTCGCATTAGCTGGACCTTTTGTATTAACGAGTGACAAAAGTCTCTTATAAAATAAGTTAGTGCGAAGCAAAATAAGTCAGTACACCAACTTCAGTTGTTATTTGGTCGGAATTTGTTTCTCACAAACATTTTAAATTATTACACAGATACATATTACAAGTGTTGCACTTTTATGATAAAATTCATCAATGTTGCTTTAGTAGTGTACTACTACTATCATTTTAACATTTTCGATTATTATCTCAACTGTGCAACTTTCTAATTTATAGTGTGATAAATAGTAAAAATTAAAATATGCTATTAAATGAAAGTTAATATGTATTTTTAAAACAATGTTCACTGCTTTAGTTAACTGCTTTATTATCCAAATTACCAGAAATTATTTATTGTATTTTAAAATTTCATATTACTTTCACAATATAATTACTTGATTCGGATGCATCCTTTTGTATTCTTTGTGCTTTTTACTTTTTCTGCTGTTTACTACTGAAACTAGTCAACGTGCATGGTTGAAATGAACATTTATTTGCCCTCTTTAATATCTACTATATTTTGTGTCATTTTCTTCTAATGTTCAACTTTCCTTCAGCTAAGGCAACTTTGCGTGGCAAATCATAAAAATGATCGTATCCAAATAACGGATTGATTTCTGAACAACAAGAGCAATTTAAATTTAAAAAATACAAGTTTTTAAAATTATTAATTGTGAATATTAAACTTAAAAATGAAAGTTATAATTTACGATAAATAATGAAAAGTTAAAATGAATAAAGTAGGAACTGATCAAGAAAATTGACACCGAAATAATAAAGTGAAAATTTCAAGGAATAGTTACGAACGTAGGGCGACAGGAAACGTTACATTGGGCAGAAAACAGCGAGAGGGAGCAGCAACAAAGCTTGGAGTTGCAGGAGACAAGAATTTCTGCACGACGGGAGGGTTTCGGCGATTAGGTGTACTTTATGGGGGCAAGTTTGAAGCGAAGGGCAGGGCAGGGAAGGGCCGGGAAGGAAAGCGAAGGGAGGGGCAGGGAAGGCAGGTCCCTGCAGGTGGCGGGGTCACGGGCAGCGCGAAGCCTCAGGAACCACAGCGGCCGCAAGAGTCAGGCGCAGATGGAAGGGGCGAAGGCGCCGTGCACAATGGTCCCAACCGGAACAAAGGGCTTTGCTCCAAAGAAAACCCATGGGGCCACCACAGGACGTACTTTACCGTAATATGTGCAATTTGGAAAGCTAGTGGTGCTACAGCAGCACTGACTTTTTCCCATTATTTGAAACGGGCAAACTAAAGAAAACAAGTGACACTTTAACAGGACTTACATTGTATTATCTGCAAGTGTTATTGAAAAAAAAAACATTAATTATAGTACAACAGAACAAATATTCTCGTATTATTTAAAAAGGTTATTTATTATTCTGATATTGCAATTCGAATCTTACAAATTCTTGAATCCTCTCTCGAAAAAAATGTCCTTTTCAAACAAAGCACAACGAATTCGAAAATAATTTATTCTTGTTAGGGAATCTCAAAATTTAATTCCGTCAGAAACTCGACATCGAGTTTTATACATTATAATACTTCCTCTGTACTTCATATAGGATGGAAAAAAATGGCTACAATATTTTACCAAAACATGTGGCCTTTAAATGGTAAACTTGGGATTTACGTTATCAATCTGTTAACAACGAGGGTCATTTTGTGGCTATGATTCAGTATCTTCTGTTATTAGAGAGGCAAGATAATAGGAGTGAAAAAGTTTGTAAAACTGACAAAGAACTGAATTTAACTAAGAGATGTCGCCTATGACTAGCATGAA
Source organism: Gryllus bimaculatus (assembly GCA_017312745.1). Taxonomy (NCBI): domain Eukaryota; kingdom Metazoa; phylum Arthropoda; class Insecta; order Orthoptera; family Gryllidae; genus Gryllus; species Gryllus bimaculatus. Next base: position 4,538,007 of record BOPP01000041.1, read on the forward strand.
GTCGTTTCTAGATGCAGAAAATGTAGACATTCCTTTACGCTGTTGATTCCGCCATTTTATAGAAAACAAGTAGGAGATACGAAAAATTACAGTATTGCGTGTTTGCAAATCATCAATATACTCAAACACAGTTAATATTCTTAAGTTTCCACTGTATCTTCAATCTCTTGGTGGCATGACTCAACCTTTCAACATCTTGGAGGCACGATTATTGTCATTCCTCAACCTCTCGGTGGCTTGACTATCGTCAAAAGGCATTAAATGGCAATGGCTGTTCATGTGGCGTTGTATTCGAATTAAAAGCACACGATATATTAGATGTAACATTGGGTAAGATCAAATGGTCGTAAGTAAAGCCTAAGAATCATGTCGGTTAATACTGAAAAATCATCTCTCGAAAATTCTGGCTACTTTTCTTCCATTCTGCAACAGAATACACCAGCGTCTGCTAAGTAAACAAGGCCAATTATCTTGACACAGACTTAACAAAATGTAATTAGCTTGTAATATTTTTTGTGGGTGGTAATTTTAAGAAAGTAAGCAGGAATAATATTTCAGTCTTTTTGCTGATTATAATGCACATCAAGGTATACATTGTCTACAACAAAACAATTTCTTATGTGAATTTACTTATTTTGATTGCACTTCTAAAACAAATTTCAGTGAACCTTTTCAAAGCACATTTGGACTTCTTTCAAATGCCTGTAGTGGTTCAGTCTATGTGTATTTTTATGTAATACACATGGGTACTTTTATAAAATAACAGTTGCATAAAAAACAAACATATTTTTAAGGTGAACACATTGGCAGTTCATGAAGTCGATGATAGAACATATATCTTTAAATGTTATGAAATTCCTCATTAGTTTTTCTGTAATAAAACTCCACAAAATGTTTGTAATATACAATGCTTTCATGTGAATACGAAACATATCTGCAAGAGTTATTCAAACATGAAATCGTTCTGGATGAAGAAAAACAAAGAGGTACGTGGCGTGACGTAGTGTCTCGTAACTTTCGTTTTAAGAAGTCACCGCATCATACTCGCTTGTATAGACGTTTCATACCGTCACAGTAATAGAGTAATATTTTTTATTTACGTGACAATGACGTTTACATGACTTGTAGAACGGTTTGTTCCAATTCTTTTGAAATCGTTTAACGATAAGCCAAATAATACCGATCCCACTCGTTTTCCAATTCTTTGGAAATTGTGAAAGGATATATCAAAATGATACCGATACCGGTCGTATTCCAATTCTTTGGAAATCGTGGAACGATAGACTAAAATATTACTTATACATCTCGTATACCAATTCTTGGAAAATCGTGAAAGGATAGGCTAAAATGATACCGCTACCGCTCATATTCCAATTCTTTGGAAATCGTAGAATGATAGGCCAAAATGGTACCGATATCGCTCGAATTCCAATTCTTGGGCACACGAGCGAAGTCGGTATCCTTTTGGCCCACTGAGCGGCGCGGAGCTGAGCGTGTGGCGCGCGGCGACGCTATTTTACCCTCCAGCAGCCGCCGGTTCTTATTCCTGTCTCCTGCGCCCCCCGCCCGCCCGGCCCCGCCCCTCCCCCGGCCAGGCCTTCTTCGCACGCCGCTGTTATTTACCTCGTCCCTAACCCCCGACAGCCAAGTTCCCGCGCGCGCCGCCAACTTGGGCACCGGGGCCCTTGAATATCCTTGTTACGCGGCTCCCCTGGCGCTTCGGCCGCCCTACCGGCCCTCAGGCCCCCTCGTAGACCCCTCTCACCCCCACCCGCCCCTCCGCCCCCTCCCGCCCCTCCGTCCCCTCCCCCCTCCCGCCCCCTCCGCCCCTCCCGCTCCCTCCGCCTCCTCCCCCTCCCTCCTGCCCCCTCCTGCCCCCTCACGAACCCTCACGACCCCTCACGACCCCTCCCGCCCCCTCACGACCGCTCACGACCCCTCACGACCTCACGACCCCTCGCGACTCCTTTGAGACCCCTCACATCCCCTCGCGACCCCTCACGACCCCTCACGACCCCTCACGACCCCTCACGACCCAACACGGCCCCTCACGACCCCTCTCGACCGCTCTCGACCTCTCTCGACCCCTCACGACCCCTCCTGATCCCTCCCGATCCCTCTGCACCACCCCCGCGCACTGCCACGCCTCCCGCCACGCCTCCACCCCCGATTTCGGTCCTTGTTTGACCCCAGAGCGGTCCCTTCGTTTCTAGGACGACAGCCTTTGGAACGACAAGGTTCCATCTGACATTATCGAAAAAAGTTGTTATTGTTATAAGGTTCTATCTGGCTTTTGCCACAAGAACACACACTTATTCTGTAATCCGTGTACAAGTAACAACTGTAGAAATCACTTCTGTAGGTAAAGAGATGCCTGAATCGTGGTGGAAATGAATCATTGAAATTCAATTTACTCGAAACGACTGAAATGTAAGTTGGGACCTTAACATTCCAAATGGTTGATCCCATCGATCTATTTCTGTCTCTCGATATCATCATTGTTGCACAGCAATTCTTAACCTAGTCGCATTTATGGTTGCATCATTGCAACACGGTTGTGTTTCTCATCCATTTCATCACACTCATTAGTGACGTCCTCAGATCTATCTCTAGGTTCGTCTTTTACGATCAGTATTTCATTTCTCTAAAACGGGTTCTAGTTTACACTTGTACCTCCGTGACACCTTCCTAAGACCTTATTTCGATTTCTGTAGCATCATTTTCCCAGTAGTTTTTTCTCTCTAGTGAAATCACACACCATTGTCAAGTACAATATTCTCTCTCTCAGCCACCCTTCTGTCCGATTCTGACAACAGACAGTGCCACTTTTCTCTTACTTTCTCCCCCAGTCTACCACCCTCCTTTCGCACCTCGTTCCCATTGACTGCTTTTCTTTATTTGTGCGGTTTTCTTCATACGTTTTCGTCTCTAACCCATTTCCTGTCGTATTTTCTTGTGATCTCTACTCCTCCTTTATTCTCTTATTTTCTCCATTACTCTCCGGCCCATTTTCATTCATTATCGCCTCTCGCCGAACCTTGCCATACTGCGTGTATTTGCTTATGTATGTATGCGTATGTGTTCTGAATATACGTATACCATACTCATATCCGTCACACGGACCAAACAAATTTCTCACGCCATTATGTATTATGCTTTCTTGCGGAGATGAGGTGATTTGCCGTTTTTCGCGCCTGTTAAAAGCCCTTTCAAAACCCTGCAACCCACAACCGAGACTGACTCATCATCCCTTTTGTCTTCGTATTCGAACATGCACTTTTAGTTACACTTCGATCTTCTCCTTTTCTTTATTAACATCTCTACAATATACATCGCTCTCAATTTTCCACATCCTTCTTTGACTGTTTTTGTCCCAACTTTTCAAATACATGCCTCCATCCCTCATCGTCTCTGTAGTGAACTCTATCTTCCCGATTCTTTTACGTTGCTTTCAACCTCTGTCTTCAGACGTTCACTTATAAGTTCCCTTCTTCTCTGCCCCTTTCCAGTCCCTAATTTTAAAATATTCGCCTCCCTCCTTCATCATCTCTCCGCAGTGAACTCCATCTCCCTGATTCTCTTACGTCGCTCTCAACCTCTCTTCTCCGTCCTCCACTTGTAAGTTCCCAGAACTCCCCTTGCCTTCCCGTGAAATCATGAGCGCCTACAGTACGCCTCCCCCCGCAGCCCCTGACGTCACGCCCCCTTCCCCTCCGAACCCCCACCCTCTCCCCGCCCCATGACGCGGGGCGCAAGCGGCGTTGGCAATGGTCCGGTGCCGCCGCCGGCTTTATTTCTACCCCTCCGGACGGCCCAAGAAATGGGCCTCGCGCTGATGCAATTAAGACACTCCTCGCAATGAACACAATACCTTTGAAGGAGCTTCTGTTTCACGGAAGTAGAAAGTGCGTTAACAGAACCGATCCAAACGGCTTAGAAGCTTTTTAAATGTAGCTTATATTTCCGGATTACTTACAGTTTATTCAAAATATTAAAGTTGTTTCGAAGATGTTTGGAAGTTTTTCCCAGAGAGGTAAGGAAGTCTATAAATAAAGAATTGGATTTGTTATGATAATATTGGTTTTCTAATGAAGTTTCATCCATGAAGATTTTATTCTGTCTGAAATCTTTAGCACAAAATGAGATTAATGTTACCTTAATTTCTGTAATAAATATAAAATACGAAAATAAATATAGGAGTATTATTTTTCTTTGATAATTTGAACGTGGGCTTTACAATGAACTAAGCTACAGTAACAGTGTAAAAAAGAAATTCTTCATGAGAATAAAATTATTATTCGCATTAAAAAAGCCATTATATTTGAATAATCTTTTTAAAATTTAGTAAGGAAATCATCGCAACGAGATTGTGCTAGCAAATCTACATTGCAATATTCTCATATCGAGAAGAAGCAATATTTTGAGGAGGTATTTTTATCAGATCTACGGTCAGCAATTTCAAATCTTGAAACATCCCATGGTGCCTCAATTACCACAAACCAATTCCCATTGCCTGAGCATGGGAGTATCCCTAAATCAATATAAACATCCCAACCCGTAGCACCGCGTGTAGACTTCAATTATCGTCCAAGTGCATGGAGCAATTATTCCGCGCTAACGTTAGTAAATTTCTCCTTGGGCCCCTCGAAGTTGCTTGGGCCTCCTCTTCCCCCGCTGCGTCGCACGGTCGGGCGCCTGGCCGTTCGTCGGAGGCGACCGACCGCAACCTCCCGGCAGCCCTTGCGGCCGCCCCTCCCCTCCCCACCCTTCCCTTCCCCCTCCCCTCCCCCTGGCCCCGCGGGAGCCATAAGGCGCGCCGCGGTCGGCTGCGCGCATGGATATTATAAAATGCGGCCCGTTGCCCGGCCGGCGCGGCGCCTCTGCGGGCCGGTTCAGGACACACGCAGTGCTGTAGCTTTTCTTCCTCTGCTCCTGGTGTAACACAGTTTTCGCTGAGATTAATATGAAGTAAATAAAGATTTTAAATAGAAAACCTTTCTGTGCCTCCATTGGAGGCGTAATAATAAGACACAGCCTACTCCAAATCTGGGTATTTTGATTTGTGGCGAGAACACTGTCGTAAATAATAACAAAAGGTTTTGAATTTTTTTCTATGTCTAATTAAAACAAATAACCAAATGGTTTAAAAATTTTAGAATTGTTTAACGAACAGTAAAAATTAAATACAGAATGCCTGTCCGGGTGATCGACATCGTTCAGGTGGTAGTGCCATAGCGATTTCAGACCGAAGGACCGCGAGCATGGTTGTTATTGTGTTCGTTCTTTCAACCACTATCATCACCATATCATGTCATATTCACAGTTACCATACGGTTAAATGCAATAGTGGTAACTAATGATCTAGATATTGCTATGCTTCTTTAAAAAAAATAACAAAAAATGGAATGCGTTCTTGGCTATCCGGGATGAGCCGCGTCTCGATCAATTGTACTGATGTTTCGGCCATACTGCTGTACAGCTCTGAAGAAGGCCACAGCAAGATGGCCGAAACGTCAGTACAATTGACCGAGACGCGGCTCATCTCGGATAGCCAAGAATGCATTGACTCCGGCCGCGGAAGCCTATGAACCCAAAAAATGGAATGTAGTTGTATATAATCTTTCATTTTTCTCTATATTGACTCTGCTCGTAAATAATAATAATAATAATAATAATAATATTAATAATAATAATAAATGCGGGTTGATTGTCGTGCTTAATAAGCAAGATTGAGTTAATTCAGTATTACCAATTTAAACAAAACACATTGGACAAAAAAGAAAAAAGAAATCTATTTCATATTAGGCTTTCTAGCATACTTAATAAAATAAAACAAGAAATTGCATGCAAGCATTGCTTCTTTATGAATGTGAGACATAATGACACAAAAAAAACGAAGCCCAACCTAAGACAATGCTTTACCATCGTTAACACATCATTCGATGCTCCAATCTGCTCCGCTTATATCTGTTTTACCCCGCCTCACCCCCGTCCCCAACACGTTGTCCTCTCTTCAATTTCATTCTACAGTATGCGTATTTTCTCTAGACTGTATTCCCCGCTCGGGAAATTCAGTTCCAATCGGGAAGATGGGTCTGGGCATCAACTGATGTCACTGCAGTCCGTCTGACCGGGACGTACTAGGTTCCAGTCCCGACCGTGGCTGGATTTTCGACACTAATTTTTCAAGTAGATCGAACTCAGTCGCTGCGTGGAGGAGAATTCTGGTAGCCAGCTGCTCTGATCCGTAGTTTTCCGTAGTGCCCCCGATCAATACCAGGCGAATGCCGGAGCACTAACCTAACAAATGGGTCAGATATCGCGCGCGATATTTCCTATCTCTTCCTTGTCATATCCGCACCTTTTACACAAACACACTTATACTAGCATGCATTACACTACCGCACGTGCCAGGAGACCGTTCAGGAGCTTAGAGCGTGTCCCAACTGGGGCGGAGTCATCGGTGGGAGATGCCTGGTTGGCAAAGTCCCCCTCGCCGACAGTAGGTCGGCCCCGGTTCTCGCCATACAGCGGGTGAAAGATCACCGTCACACTCCGAGCGAAAAAAAACATGCACAACTTTTATTACTACTAATGACCCTCGTACTTGACGCGCCCTTATCACCAAAATCAATCAATCAATCCGTCCGGTTTCGTCCTAAACCCCCCCCGTTTTACCGATCTCTGACTTGCTCGCTTCGGCAGCGACTTTCTGTGATGCTTACATGCCATGCGGAATGCATTATTTTTTCCTTCAGCGTTTTTATTCAAATTCGTATTGTAATATTTTAAGTGAAAAAAAAAATTAGCATCTGTTACTACCATCGAGAAAGAACGCTGATTAACTAACTCCTGATTACAGTTATCTTCTGGGTGAAGTAATAGTCTCGTACTGCAAGTGCCCGATAATCGAGAGTTATCCCGTTACTTTACTGTCGAATTTAATGTGGTTAATAATACAGGCACCTACACAAAAAAGTGTCAGACGCAAAGACTTTATCCATGATTCTCCAAGTTTCCGTTCACTGTATTTAGAGAAGTAGTAGAATTTGTGAGGCATAACTCTGCAAATGGAAGGAGTTTGTAGTTTTTATATATAACTCATTTTCTCGGCACATTATTCAAACTAACAGCGAATTGGCATTAAACTGCAAGGGAATCTCGTATTCGCCTGTGGTAATTTCTTTCATTACTAATTAAAACCATGGCATAAACTTTAACCATACTCTGTCCATGGAGCCATCTGTTTAAGTACCCTCAAGGGCCATGCGAGTGGATATATCTCAGTGACTCAATAACCGTGAACGTCGTTGGGGCGGATAAATATCGATTTATAACCATGCCGCTATGAAAGCCATAGTCTCCTAATTAATTCCTCGCCTTTTTCGGATTGGCCCGGTTTAGGGCGGGATGGGTGGGGTGGGGTGGACAAACGTGTTCATGCGAGCGGGATCGAAGGGCTGAGACGGGCTCTGTCGGGGATGGCCGTGACGGAGCGAGAGCGGGGTGAGTGGTGGGATTGATTGATTGTTAGTGATTCCGATCAACTCCTAAAATAATGTGTCCCGTGTGTGTAGTTCATGTTTTCATCGGTGGTGGGGATGTTTCCCGGCTGGATGATCAGATCCAGCACCGACCAAAAAATAGGCTAGTGTTTTTTCCAACTAGGTATCTCCCACCAGCGCAAGCTGTAAGTTCCCATTTGGTCTTCCGACATGTGTAGTAGTGTAGTCTATGTAAGCGTATATGTGTGTAAGAGGTGAGGATAAGACAAGGAAAGTTCGCATGCGGTCCATCGCTAGTTTGTTATGGCACGTCTCCGGCATTCACCGGGATTTGGCCGTAAAAAACATGGAAAACTACCATTCAGAGCACCAGTCGCTAGAATCTCCTTCCAGGCAGCGATGAACTCGACCTACATATGGGGCTAGTATCGAAAAATTCTGGAGCACAGTCCCTCGGACCTCCCGGTCAGGGGAACTGCAGGTGTCCTAAGCCATCCCTCCCGGTGCGAGTGGGTGTCGATGGGGGCAGTCAGGACTAAGTGGACGATTCACGTGGTCGAGGTGAAGACGGGGAGAGTGAAGAGCTGGGCGGGGATAGGGCATGTCACGGGCGTGGGAGGGGAAGAAGGAGTGGCCGGGGATGGTGAAGCGCTGGTCGGGGATCGGGCGTGCCGTAGTCGTGGGAGGTGAAGGAGATGTGGGCGGGGATGGTGAAGAGCTGGGCGGGATCGGACGTGTCACTATCCTGGGAGGCGAAGGAGATGTGGGTAAGGATGGTGAAGAGTTGGGCAGGAATGGGGCGTGACACAGTCGTGGGGGTGTGGGTTGGGATGGTGGAGTGCTGGACGGGGTCAGACGTGACGCGTTCGTGGGAGGGGACATGCGTGTGGGTGGGGATTGTGCAGAACTGGGCGGGGATCGGGCGTGTCACTGCCATGGAAGGCGAACGAAGTGTAGGCGGAGATTGTCAAGAGTTGGGCAGAGGAGTTGGTCATGGGAGGGGGTGTGGGTTGGAATGGCGGAGAGCTGGACGGGCAGTCAACGTGGGGTGGTGTGGGAAGGGAGGAAACGCGTGGCTGGGTGGGGAATTGTTGACAGAAAAAATGGAGGCTGGTGGTATGGGGGTTTGTTCTTTTGTGTGTGTGCTTTTGGAGAGGCGAAAGAAATGGTATAGAGGTCCAGTGCTGGTGGAAGAGTGGGCAGAGAGGAGTGTGTGGTCATGTGGTGTATGTGGAGGGAGTGAGGGTGTAGGAGAGTGTGGAATGGCGGAAAGAGTGGACGAGGGTCAGACGGTGACGCGGTTCTGGATGGGAGACATGCGTGTGTAGGATAGGAGGATTGGTGAGAGACTGGGCGGGGATCGGGCGGTGTCATGCCATGGAAGGCGAAGCGAAGTGTAGGCGGAGAGTAATTGGGGTTGTTCAGGGGGGGTTGTGACAATGGAGAGGAGGGGAGACCGTGAGCGTTGTGAGGAGCGTGTGGGTGGGGTTGTGCAGAACTGGGCGGGGATCGGGGTGTCACTGCCATGGGAGGCGAACGAAATGTAGGCAGTGGAATCGGATGAAAGTTGGGACAGAAGGGAGTTGGTCGTGGGAGGGGGTGTGGGTTGGAATGGCGGAGAGCTGGACGGGGCAGACGTGTCGCGGCCTTGGAGGAGAAGCGCGTGTGGGTGGGAATGGTGAAGAACTGGGCGGGGATCGGGCGTGTCACTGCCATGGGAGGCGAACGAAGTGCAGGCAGAGGAGTTGGTCGTGGGAGGGGGTGTGGGTTGGAATGGCGGAGAGCTGGACGGGGACCGGGCGTGACGCGGTCGTGGGGCCGGGGGCGAGGGCGGGGCCGTGGGTGAACCTCCACCTGGCCGCGAGATCACGGAGGAGGCGCCGCTCCTGAGCTGTGGCTCCCTCGAGCCCTTTTAAGCCTAAACGGAACCTCCGCAACCCTGCGCCGTGAGATATTAAGAATGCATCAGGGACGCGTCGGCCGGGCTCGATACGCAGGCCTGCGCAAAGCACGCCCCGGCGCCCGAACTCCCTCGCTCCCACTTTCCTGTCCGTCCTTTGGCCTCTTCGCCCCGATTCTCCCCCTCGACCAAAATTACTACTTGTTTAGTTTAGAAAACAGTTGCACTTGAAAATAAACAAGTTGAAACAGATGTAGATCTACCTAGATTAATTTTTAATAGGAGTATAACGTGTTCATAGCTAGCAAATTAATCAAAAGTCATATTCTTTATTATATCCTTTATAGTATGTCAGCGATTAATTGGCTTAAGACCGAATGAGAGGATAATGTTTTTACATTGCTGTTAAGAAAAGGCTGAACTTTTCAGTTTCCAAAACGTTAAGGAGAAAGGTAAACACAATTGAATGTGAACAGTATTTTCAAAGAGATCAATCATCGCTTTTGTTTTCCAGACACGCACAACAATCCCTCTTTTCTTGAGACATTTCATTGGTTGGGCCGCGAAACCAAAACCTGATATTATATTATTCTACCCATTATAAAAAATAATTACAACCTCCAAGCTAACGAAAATTGCACATCAATTATAGCTATAGTCACTAAAACTCTCTGAGCTATTCATCCAACATCAGCACTCTAGTAGCTGAGGGGTACGAGTAGAAACATTTTAAGAACATAGTGGGTCTTTCTTTACTTCAGCACTTTGCAGCACGCCGCGATTTCCAGTTGACCTCAGTGCCAGGCAGACAGTTTACGAGTGCTTTCCTACTAGGGATAAGTCTCGGTTCAATTGCCACGACACGACACCAAGCCCGGCATTGCGAATATACCTCGCTGCTGTCACTCGCCAGGTATCACGCAGTAAGCAACCCTCTCCGCTAAGAGGAGGGGTGAGATAGGGCAGTAGCAGAGGGGTGAGCTGTCTTTTTTAGTGGGTCGCAGGAAATACATATTAGCGCTCCCATTATCGTTTTTAATTCAATGGAGCGCCCAAATCGGTGAGAAGATGTCTACAGTCTGCTCCGGCACAAATGTGTTAACAATTGCATATTTAGATACTATCACAATTCTGCGAAATCTCTTATGCATATTCCCTCGACTAAATTTACAAACATGCTTAGAGTATTATTGTCACATTCCACAACTTCATTTCTGTTTGATGTCATTGATCTCAATGCAACCCCTTCAAACAAATTAGTCACGAATAATATCATAGATACGCGTAATAGTACTCATTTCTTGAGAAGGAATGATCGTCCCTCATGCAATACCTATATCCTCCACTCCAAGTGGCGAATAAACAATGGTTCTATTTTAACGCGGAAAAGACCAATTACGAGTAGAATGCTGCCGAAATAGGAAAGCGTATATTCAGCAAATAATTGACGTAACTTCTATATTTTTAAGAGGGATGTGCACGCAATTTTTTGGTATTTTTCCTCTTTCAATTGATTCAATAAATATATTAATTCTTATTACAATACGTTTTCTGTAAAACATTCTGTTAAACATTTATGTTAGAACACATAAGTATCAGAGGAAGTCACAGTGTGATAATCAAGAAATTTTAAATATAATGATACCATTTGGCACATTCATAGAATATATTAATTTTACTGAACTCTCTTTCATCCTGGCAGCAAACAGATAAGTTGCATATTGCCAATCTTAGCTGGGTATTTAATAAATAGGCCTGAGAACAATTACATATTAGTTCTGAGTAAATTATCTATGTAAAATCAACAACATTATTAATAAATAAATTATAGGGTGCCTACTATGTTAGCAAAGTATATTAAAATGATTATGAAATGAAAAACAGTAAAGCTTTTTTCCAGACCAGAAAAGTCTCTGAGTTTTTGTCCACTGTTTGTCACTGTACGCTATAACTTTGATTTGTAGAATTTCTCATAATATACCAGTGTCAAAGAAAAACGTATTTGGTGGTTCGTTCACGAAAATAAATTGATTTAAAGGGCTTTGTGTGAATGTTAAACATTGCTGAATAATTTTCGAATTAATTGGGCGTTATAAAATGCCAAAACAGTTAAAAGACTATAATTTAATTTTTAATTTCGCTGGGAATTAAATCCTCTACAATCAGGCTTTGTAAAAACGAGATTGAAGCATGTTATACATACGTCGTACGGAATGAAGGTCAGGCATCTAAAATTGAACTGATTCACGATTAATTAGCGGCGTCCGAAACGTGAGCCTGAAATATTGAATCTGAGATCGCGTATCAAGTGATATTATTCTTACTCCATTTCTATAACGAAGCCGCAGTATTAATAATGGCGTCGTCAGAATAACCTGGAATGCTTTGCATGCGACAAAATTCAATTTTCCAAATAAATTGTACGTGTTATTGTTCTTCGCTAATAGTTAATAAATCAAGACCCTCTTTTATTCCGCCTGACGGCTCGTTTCTCCCACGTATGCGGGAGTTAATATTTGTGAGGACAATTTTTATTTTTTTCATTTCGCTTTCTGATATTTTACTGCGTATAAATCTCTGCTCCATTTATATGGTGGCGCCGTACTTTCTATCCCTTCCCTCTCCTTTCCCTTTGCTGTCCCCATCCCCCCTCCTTCTTCTCATTCCCTGCTTCCACCCCCGCCCCGCCTGCAGCCCCTCTCCCCCTCTCACCATCCCTCTGCCCCCACCCGACATACCCTCACCACCACATCGTCTCACCGCCCCACCTCCTCTATGTAATTGAAACCGGAGTGTTTTGAATACATTAGCGACTGCACATTCGCGTTTTATGCCATAATGGGCCTTTTGTCAGCTTTTGTAAGAAGAAATTTCCATTTTTAAATTCTGTTTACCTAACACTACTTACTAAAAACAAAATACAAACGATGCATACGTATGAGAAGGATAAATGGGCCTTTGTTAAAATCTTAACTGCCTTTGAATACTTGTTAAAAACTATCCACAAGTTTTATAACTAGTTTAGGGGTTACTGACGGTTAACAGTACGAATTGTGTTTTTGCTATGATTCGGCGAGATCAGGTTTATTTCTTGTACACACAAAACATTGATAAGAAGACTTTGAAACAGAATGATGAAAAGGTTGCAGCAATATTATTATTAGTCTAAGACTGCCCGTTGTATAGAATTTTCACAAATTTATTTTGTTACCAGATCAAATGTATTTGAACTATGTGTCTGTTAAAAACTTTCAACTGATTAAACTTTTATTTTATCTTTCGAGTTGCAGGCATACTCGTATATTTCAATTTTATTACATGGTTTTATTGCAAGGTGCTCTTGGGTGACTGCAAACACATGCCCACGAGATGAGCCATTTATTGCAAAATTGCCAATCGATGGCAGCAAACCCTCTCATTCAGGTGTTTCACAATATTTTGAAATCCATAACAATAATTAAAAACGAATATTCATAAATTGTGCATTTAAAGTCAAACGAAATGCACTCGAAATCGTTTATGACACAGTTGATCTGTATTTGGTTGCCTAGCAGTAATTCTGCTGTCAGTGGATTTGCCTTGAAGATTGAGTGGTGGGTGATGCTGTGATGGATGAAAGTTCTTATCACTGTTGCTACTACGTGCTTCTTTGACGGAAGAGTGGACAAGATTGTCCAGAATCCAGTTAGCTGAGTGCGTCAGTTTACCAGTAGGACAGAGGCAATTTCCGTTTGAAGCAACATTCTACACACTTCAAATATTTGTTGTCTTATATCAAGCCATTTATTGATCTTGAGCTGCGTTTATGTGTCTTTTGGGCAAATTATTTTGTGCGGATTGAATTAGAAGAATTTTTGCAGTTGCCAGCACCTAGTGTATTTTTTTATCTAACTTCTTCTATTTGTCAATGATTTCTATCAGTCAAAAATACAAAAAAATACTTTTGTTCCATTGTTTAAATGTGAAATTGTAACTTTTTAATCATGCCGACAGATTTATTAGACTATACAAGACAGTATTAATTTGACAGCATCAATAGAATGATGAATTCAATATCAATATTCGTTGCAAAATCGATGAAACTCAGCTTAGAGAAGATTGTACGTGTTTTATGATAGTCAGTGAGGAGTGAACACTGTCAGAAACATTAAGGTGGTTACCAGGAACATGCTGAATGAATCACTCTGAATCTCCCATGAATTGATTTCAATTGCATTTCAGGAATCTGTTTAGACATTCCAATATTCACTCTCTTTAAAACAAAGTATTTTGAATGACTACTATACAGTTCTTTAAAGAATATAATAAACTAGTGGACGCGGCAATACTTCGCCATTGCAATCTCTTACATTTCACGTACTACTAGTCAGGTGTATGTGTTATGTTAATCACGTTTTACGCTACGCTCTTCAAAAATTTTAATAAATGAAGGACTTTATCGCGAGTGTGGGTTGATTAGTCCTGATTTGAAGCTGATTGTCAAGTATTCAATTGTTAAAACGATCACCCTTAAGTTCGGGCATATATTCGCTATGACAATGCCCAATGAAATTTGATTATTTTTTTTTTTGCCCGCCAAAACATTCAAGTAATAATTCCGGGCTATATATCGCAATCGCAGGGGTAGAATATGCAGCGAAGTTGCGCTTAATACTTGAAGGTGCGGCGGGTTGCGTTCACCTTCTCTTCAGGGGAATACGCATAAAAGCATAATCTCATAATCAACAATGCGTTAATGTTGCCACAGACATACACAATCTCATTGTACACTGCCTATATTAATTGCACGAGTGTAAGCAATAATGTGATTATTTTTATAGCAAACTGAAGAATGCTGCGGCAGCGCATAAAATAAGAAAACAAATTGATTTTTATGTATTAAATTATTTGTGCCGTCTCTATTTTTATATGTGCAGTAAATACGATGAGAACTTCCTCTCCGCATCGTAAATGACGTCACCGCTGTCGCGACGGGTGTCGTGCGTGCTCTGTCCGCGCGCGGCGTGTGACGGCAACTAAACGGCGCCGTTGCCGCCTCGCCGCAAACGCGAGCGCACGTGAGCGAGTGGGCGATGGGCAAAGGGCGTGGGGGCCTGGGGCGTTTGCGCGGCAACGCCCACCTGCGCGGGTGACGTCGCCCCCTAATTGGTTTTCTGTTCCGGCGCCGCGCGGCAATATCTGCCCGCTTCCGGTCGCCCAGTGGCGCTCGCCTCCGGAAATTGGGTCAGGCGCACGCCGCATGCCCTCCCGCATCCTATTGCCCTTCACGCCCTCCCCGCCCTACCCGCTTGTCGCACGTTCCTTCCTGTTCTCCCTGACTACTGTCTAGCCCGGTTTGCTTTCCCTTCAAAGCTTCATCTGCTTTGATTTATACGCCCAATCCTTCCTCTCCTTCTTTACCTCCGCCCAGCCCTCTTCGCTTTATCTGCTCGCTCATATTTCCCCTAACCCTTCTTGCCCTTTTGTACCATCTCCCAACCCTTCTTCGCCTCCATTGGTTTATCCGTCAGTCCTTTCTTACTCTTCCTTACCTCTGCCCAGATCTTCTCGCTCTCCCGGCTTCATCTCTTTATCTCTCTTCGCTTACATCTTCACGTCATTTGTTGCTCACCTTCCATCCACCTCTCTTCTTGCCCATCCTTTCGGGTCCTTTCTCACATTCGCCCACCCCTACCCGCTGGGCTTGGGGGCCAGGGGTGATTTTGTGGTTTCGTCTCACTTCACTCACCTCGGTCTATACCTCGATCCCTTCTTGTCCCTCCTTTACTCTACTCATTCCATTTCACTCTTCTCAGCTCCAGTTCTCTCTCCTTCTCCATTCTTTCACGTCCTCCCTTTCAATTGTCTCTTCACATTTATTCACCACCTTGGTCTAGCTATTTTGTTTCTTTCGCCTCACTCATCTCTCCCATTGCCAATTTCGTTTGTTTACCTACAGTTGTACCACCTTGCTCCACACTGTCACTGAACTAATTTCCTTTCTTCGTTCCAACCCTCTCCGTTCATCTCTAGTTCTTCTTTCACTCTTCCCTTCTCGTCTTCCATAACCTCCTTACAGTCCTATCGCTCTCGCATCTCATTCTTATTCATCCTTCAGTAATTTTTTTGTCATTTCTTCTCATCCCTCAGAATTTTACACTCTCTCTTTCTCCAGCTTACTTGACTCTACACCCGAATCATTTGCACTTCCCAATCTCCACCTGCTTTATCTTGATCGCCCCGCCCCAACCACACGCTACACTTGTTCACTCTGTCTAGTTCTGCCTTACTTTATCCCAGTTTACCTTGCTCCATCTGCTCCGACCACTGCTCTCTACTAGAACGCACTTATTTCTCTGCCATATACACCCAAATCTAGGATGGAGAAACCCCCGCTAGCCTTCAGCTATCACAACTGATCTCACCATCCAGCGGGTAAGATCAACACTCTAGAAAAACAGACCCTATATTTACGAGACTAATGACTTTAGTAGTTGACGCGTCGAAAACCAATAAATATTCTGTAAAAACCTGTCTCAAAATTGTTGTTGAAAATACATAAGTTTGGAGGTTTCATCCATGATGAAAATGAAGGACAAAGCCGGAGCTACACGTAGAGGCCAGCATGTGAGATGATTCCGAACCGCGAATGGAGATGCAGAGCTGTATTCCATCGCCGCTGTATGCCACGAGCGCTGTGAGCGGCGGCGGCGGTGGCAGGTGCAGCGACGGCGCCGATTCGCGCTGCCGCGGGAAAGCGCTGACGGGAGGATCGCGTGCGGCTGCGAGTGCGGCCGGCGCTTATCGGCTGCCAGCGCGACACACACGACGGACGCCTCGCGCCGCCCGCGATGCATATGGATGGCGCCGGACCTTAGCGCCCTCCGTCGCCCCCCGTCGCCCTCCGTCGCCCTCCGTCGCCCTCCGTCGCCCTCCGTCGCCCTCCGTCGCCCTCCTCGCCCCTCGTCGCCCTTCGTCGCCCCTCCCGTCGCCCTCCGTCGCCCTCCGTCTCGTTCCTCGTCGTCGTCCTCCGTCGTCCTCCGTCGTCCTCCGTCTTCCTCCGTCGTCCTCCGTCGTCCTCCGTTCGTCCTCCGTCGTCCTCCGTCGTCTTCTCGTCGTCCTCCGTCGTCCTCCGTCGTCCTCCGTCGTCGTCCGTCGCTTCCCTCGCCCTCCTCGCCCTCCTTCGCCTCCCTCGCCCTCCCTCCCCTCCCTCGCCCTCCCTCCGCTCTCCCTCGCCTTCCTCGCCCTCCCTCGCCCTCCCTCGCCCTCCCTGCCCTCCCTCGCCCTCCCTCGCCCTCTCTCGCCCTCTCTCGCCGCCTCTCTCGCCCTCTCTCGCCCTCCCTCGCCCTCCCTCGCCCTCCCTCGCCCTCCCTCGCCCTCCTCGCCCTCCCCGCCTTCCCTCGCCTCCCTCGCCCCCCCCCCTTCCCTCGCCCTCTCGCTCTCCTCGCCCTCCCTCGCCCTCCCTCGCCCTACCTCGCCCTCTGTCGCCCTCTTGTCGCCTCTGTCCCCCTCTGTGGCACTCTGTGGCCCTCCGTCGCCCACCGTCGTCCTCCGTCGTCCTCCGTCGCCCTCCTTTGGCCTCCGTCGCCCTCCGCGCCTCCGTTGGAAGTATTGAAAACTGTGCATAAACATTTCTCAAGGAGAATGATAGAATAAAGCTTGCTGTATATGAGAATTAAGCAGCAGTAGGACAAGAAATTCCAAAAATAATGAAAATCGTTAATGAAAAGCAGTACGAACAGGACTACGTCCCCAACACGAATTCCCGCTAGAAGAAGCCAGAATATGAAATCTGGTATACTCCAAAGGCTGGAAAAAATATCTCGCTGTCGGTATGATACACAGCTTTTTACTGCTGGCGCTGTATAAAAAAGTCCAAGTTTTGTTTGGTCGCACGGTGAGCGACGCCTGGAGAAACGCTAGTTTCTGCAATGCGCAGGCAAGCATGTGACCAGCGCGCGATCGCAGTGTCCATCACAGCGCGTGTCCCATGTGTGCGTGCGTGCGTCGCGTGCGGTGCACACACAGCAGCTGCGCGCGAGGGCGATTGCAGGCGCGCGGAAGTACGCGCCGGGGGGTCGAAGCGGCTCAGTTGGCGCGGCCCCGCCCCCTCCCTCCCTCCATTCCGCCCGCGAAGCGAGTCGCATCCAGCAGCAGCAGCCAGCACTCGCATACGCAGGGCCACGCTCTTCACGCATGCAGCACCGTCCGGCGCCCGCCGGCCCTCAGCGCGTCAGCTCCTCCGCCGACCCCCGCCCACCGCCCAGTCCCCCCTTTCCGGGGGCCCCCACTGCCCACCGCGTCCATCGCTCTCTCCACCGCTCAACGCCCAAGCCGGTCATCGGCCCGCCGGCAGGAATCCACACCTCTGACCTTCCCCAGTGGACCACCATCCTCTTCCCCGCGTGCCAGTCCCCTTCCATCACTGACCCACCGCCACTGACCCACCGCCCACTTGACCAACCGCCCACTGATTCCTCCGACCAACGCCATTGGCCCAACGACTTACCTCCCATCCCCCTCCCCTCACTTTCCCACCGTCCTCAGACCGGCCTCCCAACCGACTCAGTGGACGACCCCCACTGCCCACTACCCACCGCTCACCTATTCACCTATCTACCTTTTCAGCCGCCCATCTCTCATTCGACTTACCGCCCACCTCCCTGGCCCATGTCTTACTGCCCAATCGAAGCATTCCCCCATCCACCAAACCAAACTGTCCACCGAAACCACGCGTCACTTCCACCCTCCACTTCCGCACGCCCACCTTCCCAAGCCAACTACCACCCCCTTATTCGACCACGCCCACCCCAGACTCACGCAGCCCACCCCCAGTCATGAGGCACACCAACACATCTCCCCCATCACCATCGCACCACCCATGAATTCCCACCACCCACCGAACCATTCACCGACGCACTACCCACCGTCCGTGCCCCCTCCCCCGTCCACCACCAACCGCCACCGCGCTCCGTCCCACCACCCAACGCTTCACCAACCATCGACCAAACACCGCCTACCGACCCATCGCTCAGCGTCCATTTTATGCCTTCCCAACACACACCGCTCACAGCCTGTCGCCCATCGCCTACCATCATTCGCCTACCACTCGCCCCTCGCAACGCTTCTCGCCCACTGCTCCACAGTTCACACATGACCCAACTGTTCGCTCCGATTCTCATATAACAATCGCTTCTCGCATACATCCATACCATTCCTATTTTCACAGCCCTATTTTCGTCTATCTCTCGTCTCCTATCTAAATTACTTCCCATTGGCAGTTGCCCCACCGAACCTCATCAATCGTTTTCTCTTTCAGCATCGTACCTCTTGCCTGCCGCGCGGACGCTGTATCAACGCCTAGTCGGTTCTCTCCATTTCCTTTGCACCTCATCTCCCTGATGTTCGCACACCGTCTCCGTATCCCCTCCCTGCCTCTTCACCACAGCCTCGCCGCTTGCATTTCATTCTTCCTCGCATTTGCCACCCTACTACCAGAATATCTTTTGGGAATTCTAAATAATAACCTAGTGATGGCTAGTGATGATGACACTATTAGTACATTAGTTGTCGCTCCGTTTCCCGGCATAATCCAGAATTTTATGATAAGCCAACACTACACATGCCGCGAGTATCGAGCGACAGGTAGTATAATTTCGATTAGCTGAGATGTTCGGAAACTATTCATTTCTTTTACGGGTCACAATAAAATAATACTCTCACGTTAAGTCTAGCACAGAAAGATGGGCGCTCGGCGAATAACCATCATTACTGGACATTCGGTGAGCAGTCGCTCGATGATATTGGCCGATTACCGATGTATAAGTGCCATCTTTTTTACTCATTTAAGATTTATTTTCAACTACTAAGGTCATACACCGACCAGCGTAAGTAACTTTGGGGGTAACGGTAACGGAATACAGGAACATACAAACATCCATGCCCCGAGTGGAATTCTGACCCACGACCCTTCACACAAAGTATCTATGGCTCTTCAGCCTTTGGGGTCTCGTCTATCTAGGTCGAGAGCGTGTTCTTTGTTAGCATAAGAGTTTACAAGTTAACGAGTTCGTTTTATTTTTTTCACAGATGGAATCAATTATTTATTTTAACCTTCCGTATGGGTCATGCACTGAGCTTATCAGCATTCAAGTGTCATTCTTTCGTGTAAAACAATTTTTTCTCTTCGTTTATCTTTCATCTCCTGTGGCGATGGTGCAGCAATCGTCCAAGCAACGACACCCGCAATCGGTTCAGCGCTTGCATTTGCTTTCGCTGGCTACTCACGAGCGAATCTGCTCGCACTTGCCGTTTCTCACGCCACACAATCGCTCCGACATCACTCGGGGCTGCATGCGAAAGCGTATTCGCTTACGTGCGCGCTCTCAGAAGCTCCGACGCTGCCTGCGGAGGGAACGGGCGCTTTGGGGCGCCCCCCTCATCACTCACCATCGCCATCTCGCGTTTCCTAGCAACTCTTCCGCGCGCTCACACCTTTCTCCCTGCCGTCTCCGTTTCTGTGCGCTCTTAACCCACAGTACCTTATCTTCCTATATCTCCAAGCTCTAGCTCACCTAGCCGTTCTTTCCTCCCTCTCCCCTCATCACTCACACCTCTTCACCATGTAAACCCGTCATTCCGTTCAATCGATTTCTTCCTGTTCTTACCTGCTTATCTTCTTTGTTTCCCTGATATTTCTCCAATTTCTCTCTTCCCTTACAGCTTCGTTTCTATTCTGTTGCATATTTTTTCCCGATATTTCCGTTTCTGTCTTCGAATATCCGACCTATCCCAACCTACTCATATTCCCCACTGCCTTTGGCCTCATACTTTTCCTTTCTTCTCTTTCCCATTCTTCCCCATCTTCTACTGCGTTTACCTTCGTTACTGGCGCTTCTCTTTCTTCCTGCTTTGCCTATCTTCTCTCTCGTTTTCCTTACCTGTTCGTGTCTTTGTCACACTCTTCTCTGATTGCTCTCCCATCTTCTAAACCTGACAAGGGGTCCTCTCCCTCATTTGTCCGTTGCCACCCCTACCCCGCAAACTTGATCCGTATCGCCCATTTCCTTTCCGCGCTAATCATCTCCAACATTGCGGGCGCGCCAATCGTCACGCATACCTGTCTCAATTCCACACTGCTCACCTTTTATCTCAGCCATTTCTTCCTTCCTTTTCCTTCCTAGTTCTCCCTCTCTTCTCCAACGTTTCTCAACTCTTCTCTCTGTCCTGTCATCTTCCTCACCCTCCCTTCCATCTCCAATCGAGGTCTCTCACCCTCCCCTCGACATTCTCCACCACATTTCTCGTATCTCCACACCCCCGTCGTTCCGTCCCCGCCCATTTCCACCCCGCGTTGGCGCCGCCCCTCCCGCCCCTTCCTCTCTTTTCTCCCAGTGTTTCTCAACTGTTTCTTCACCCTTTCGTCTTCCTCTCGCTCCCTTCCATCCCCATCGAGATCTATTACCCTCCCCTCGTCATTCCCTCACCACCTCATTTCGCGTATCTCCACTCCCTCGTTCCGCCCCGCCCATTTCCAGCCTCGCCATCGGCGCCGCCCCTCCCCGACCGCCACCCCCGTACGGGCGTGTGCGCGCCGCGTGGTCTCTCCGGCGCGGCGCCGCAAATCCGATGGGCGGCGGGCGGCCATCCGCCGGCTACTTCCCGCGCGCCGCCCCGCGCGGTCCCCGCTTCACGGCCCGGCGCGCGCTCCCGCCCGCAGCCCTTTCATCTCCAACGCACCGCCCCAGAGGCCCCTCCTCTGCGAGGGTCACCGGGAGGTAATGTTGCTTTAGTCCCCGGCGCCGCAACCGGCCATGAAAAGTGCTTTCGTAGACGGAGATAATCGCATCGGAGGGATGCGTATCGTATTATTTTGTTTTGCTGCCGTACCGTGGTTGCCTGTAATGATTTTTGTATTGCATTTTAAAGTTATTTTTGATTCATTGCACACTATTTTATATGGCTATTATTTTATTTTGTTATAACCTGTATTATTTTGTTCCATTATTTTAGTTAAGAGTACGTTACATTGTTGTATTTCGAAATTACATTTTTGAGAAGTGAGCTTTTCTGTGGAGTAGAGGCTACTAAACTGGGCGTCCAGTCTTAAATCGTTTATTTAACCTCAACCACCAGAGAATGGATTTTTAAGGTGTGAAAAGTCGTCCGAGTCCTTGTCAGTTGTAAATTAATGGGCAACAAGAATAATTTCAGTAAAAAAGTATAGGCACAGAACAATTCAACTAAACACCAATAGGAGTCAATTTGACAAAACTCTATTCATATCTAATCAAATTTTAGAGATATTTGGTTTTTACTTTTTTTAAAAGCTCGACAGACTCCACGGAAAAGAAGATGGTATACGCGGGGTGTTTGGTAGCGCAAATGTTTTTTCTCTTATTTCTGCTCAATATCGTAATTATTCATTCGTTTACGTGTTTGGAAACTGTATTTGTAGGAACAATATCCTAAATTAAAAAGTTTCCCTCAATCAAATTACATATGAGTAATTTAACTATCACTCTAACATAAAAATAATATTTTGCAATGTTTCTTAGCCCCATCAACCACATTCCTCTGCAACAAAAAGCGTGTCTTCTTAATTTTTTGACAACTTAACAGTATATAATATGATTGAGAAAATATTACAAATAAGAAAATAATTTATACTATCAGATTTTTTTATTTTTCTCAGTGCCAAATTCAATCGCTGAAATATCTTTGAAAAATAATTTACTGTGTCCTAGAACAGACTTGAAAAAATTTCAGAAGTTCCTCTCACAATACAAATTGTTGCAATTTTTTTTGATTTTTTCAACTACAGTGCTAACGTTAAAGAATAAAAAAATACCGTTTCCCGCCTTTAACTCATCTTGACTTTTAACATACTTTAGAAATGACTGCAAAAGATCTTTTCGATTATATTAGTGTTTTAAGTACACTTGTATACATTGTTGTAGCCCCAGTAATATTTTTACTTTGAAATGTAGTTAAAAACTTGATTTAAAACTTTCTAATCCTTTGACACGCTGCTTCTTTTCGTTTATACTACCCTCGCTTCCCTTTAAAAAAACATTGCTGCCATTCAGTTCGTATTTCCAATATATATTTTTCCTCTTCTTTTAACCTCGGAGTAGTCTTGGATTTTGTCTTTCATCTTTGCAACAACAATTCTTGCGGCATTATGTATCTTTAATTTGACTGTCCTTATGTTTTGTATTCATTTGCCTACAGATCTTTCTACGGTATTTCTTACCATGAATAATGTCATAAAACACCCGTTGAGTATACTGTCTGTTGAACAGCTACGCTATTCGTAAAATGTGAACTTGATTATTGTAAACAAAAGTACCCCACAACTACTATTTTCCACATGTTTGGACAAAACACGCAAATGTGACGTGTGAATTTCAAAATGAAGGAAAATTTAAAATGCTGTAAACATGAAATTACCGTATACATCTTGTTTTGCCTCCAAACATTCTTCATTTATTCATGCATTTTACTGTAAGATTTAACTATTTTGCTATTTCACTATTTGTCTATATGGTGGAAATTTGGTGTATTTAAAATTATCCCAACAAACAGTACTGATCCAATTGCATGATTTATGACTAAGTTTAATATTAATACACTTAATATTAATTTTTGAGTTAAATATATTATAAAATCATCTGGCTTAACTCGATGGACAGCACATATAAATTCATAGAAATCTCAAAAAATATATGTTTCGTATCATAATTACATATTTATTAACAAACGCAATTTCATAAAATATCACATTTATTTAACAGTTTATAGTGAAAATGTATTTAGTGACCAATCGTTCTTTTAATATAACAACCAGCTAAATAAAGATGTGCTCTTACGAGTTTGCAAATTTGTTTCAATGGAGCAAAAAACTAATATTTCACAGAGTATATAATGTGCAGTAGAACTATCGAGAGATAAACAAGATACTACCACATATGACCAATGTATCACACAAGAGCTTTAATATACTTTTCAGACCAAAGGAAGAGACAACAACAAAAGCAATTGATTAGATTTTCTTCCCGCTTATTCTAGTGTTCAGATATCATCCTTAGAAGATTTTGGCATACAGTGGGAAACTTCATTGGCATACAAAGAATCCTAAGGTCGCCGAGTAAGTTAAATCTCATCGTCTTACCATACTAAGTCGTGTATTCGCGTTTTACCGAAAGCATCAAGTAGTCAACATTGTCTTCATCAGTAAACTGACGATAAGTACTGATCTCAAAGACCAGACTTGCTTGAATGACTTTAGTAGCGTCACCTTTGAATTTTTAAGAATAGCTGGGTTATAAAGGAAAAACTCCTAATGAAATTCGGAAGGGTTAAGAGTTTAGAATTCTGAACATAATAACTGGCAATTTATAAATCTGTCCTGTAAGACGAAGTACACCCTTATTAGCATTTGGCCGCTTGCATAAAATGAATTTAACATGAGAATGCAAGTTATGCGAGATAAGTGAGCTGGTTCTCACGTTTCTGACCAAAAAGCTGGAGCTCTGTTCCTAGACTTACCCCTGTGCCACGCGGCGCTCCCGTCGAACCGAGTGACTACGGCTACTTCATTGCTGACGCACAGTGATTGGAATAGAGGGCCACCATTTGAGTGTGAATGCCCCTCTCCCCTCTACCTCACTACTCCCCGCTCTATCTCGTCCCTCTGATCGTTGCCCCTCACACCTCACACTTCAACAACACTTGTCTCGCATCACCTCTCTCATACACGGTCCCTCGTAGTCTCTATTGGCATTATCTCGTCTTGCCTCGTTTCTACTGCCGCCTCACCCTCCTTACCCTATCCCACCCCTTCCCCATCCCGACCCGCAACCACGTACCCTAGACCAGTAGGGAGATTGTAGCTTGTCGCGGTTTTAGGTTGGTGCCCCGCTGGTGGGAGATACCTGGTTGGGGTCATCAGCCTACGTGTAGGTCGGCGCTGGTCTGACCTTCCAGTGGAGAAAGACCAACACCGCCTCTCTGCGAAATGCCATACACTACACTTACGGGAATAACAACCTTATCTGTGGACGCTATCGGAATCACGAATCTCATACCGTGTCGTTTGGATCTACGCCTCACTCTACTCTGCCGCCTCGTTCCACTCACTTTTCACTAGATGTGGCTCAAGGCATCAACTGATAACATTGCCGCGGTTTTGACCGGTGGTCCCGACGTTACCAAAATTTTCGATTCTAGCTTGTCAATTAGGTCGAATTTAGTCACTATCTGGGAGAGAATCGTGGCGTCCAGCTGCTCTGATCGGTAATTTTCCATATTTTTTCCGGTCAATACCAGGTGAATGCCGGAGCAGTACCCTAAGAAACGGGCCACAGACAGAGTGCGATTTTCCTTCCTCTTCCTTGTGTTATCCTCTTCCCTTACTTAAACACACACTAACACGCACTACATTACCACACATACCGGGAGATCGGTCGGGAGCTTAGAACGTGTACCAATTGGGGCGGTGTAATACTGATGGTAAATACGTGGTTAGGATGGTGCCTCCTGGTGGGCGATATCTGATTGCGGAAATCCTGGCTTGCCGACGTTAGGTCTACGCAGGATCCAGCGGGGAACATCCCTTCCACTTCCGAGGAAAACATATACTAAACGTACGGGACTAATGACCTTAGAAATTCACGCCCCCGAAATCACTATGAATCAATCAATCAATCATCCACTCACTCTGCCCCCGCGTCAGCGCGCTAGCTGCACTGCAAGTATCTCGAATCTGACCCCCCCGATTACTGCCACATAGAATGCAAAGAATGCCCAAAAGTGTTTGTTCGGCGAATGTGTAATTGGAATGCCTGCCGTAATGGAGAAAACAGAGCAGGAGCCAGAGAGTTTATATAGGTGGCTTTCGGGAGGTCCATTTGGAGATTCCATTGCGCGGTTACAATTACTGACACTTTCGCCGGATCGAACGCTGCGGCGCGTGCATTTTTGCTTGCCGATGGAGTTAGCGCCGCGTTCCACGAAGCGCGCGTGGAATTACAGTCAGCGTTTTACAAATAACTCGCCCGCGTTTTTTTTACACGTTGAGCCGTGTTTTGTCAGGCGATCTAACGAAATGGATCGCTTTTAATGAGGTTAAACGAATTTCAGAGGACAATGTACGAATTACATGTACAATTGAATGAAAGTTTGAATTCACTTCGACAGAGGTAAGAAGAAAATTAAATGAACGAATTGCGGTCTAGGTATTGCGGTTTAGTGTAGCCACCTTTTCGAGTTTGACCCGGAGTCTCCTGGCTTCACAAATATCCGGGTTGATTAGAAAAATCTCTCAGTTATACGAGCAATTAAATTCGTTGTGAAAAATGTATGGTATTGTTTGGGAGAAGTATGTGATGTGAGACACACGCTAGCAGTATTCGTCTTTGACCCATGGAGTTAATCTACACTATTGTGTGGAATAGAAACCCGGATTTAACATTAAAATTCTTTGTCCTCCATGGAAATTATTTTTACAACAAATAAAAATGTCAATACACAAAATTTAAAATTTAAAATAAACGCCCCAAATAATCGTTGCACATTGAGAGCATTAATTATGTCTTAATTTTTGTGACCCCCTCCCTCGATTCAATATTGCCTGATTACGAGCTTCCAGGAGGCAAACTTACCTCTTAGTACCTTCTTTTAAAATTATTTTTTGAACGATATATCAATGAGTGTTAAAGAAAATGACACAGTTAACCTGCGCAACAAGCAATAAAATTGTGCAAAAATATTTAGAAGGCAAAAAACTAGGGATTTTTAAGACAATATGTCCAATGGTAATATTCTAGCATATGACATGTATATACAACGAAGAAAATGAAATATCAAATTAAAAAATTAAATTGTAAGTTCATGGGGGAAAAAGGCTACCTTTCTTCGCTTCTTAAAGTTTGTGTCAGCATTTATTCACAGCAACATTCAGAAACTTGGCGACGATATAAATAGATATATCGGCTTCCACTGTATTACGTCTCAGAAACCATCTCCCAAGCTTCGGATTTAAAATAAATAATGGTGCTAAAACAAAACAATACTTTTAGGAATTTCAGGAGTGTAGTAGAGTATCTACCTTTAATCCCAAGGACCTCCATTATAATCTGGAGGCGCACCCTCGATTCTCATGAATGCTCCAATGGCAAGCGGTTGCTACCAGGAGAACAT
This sequence comes from Gryllus bimaculatus, assembly GCA_017312745.1. Classification (NCBI taxonomy): domain Eukaryota; kingdom Metazoa; phylum Arthropoda; class Insecta; order Orthoptera; family Gryllidae; genus Gryllus; species Gryllus bimaculatus. The sequence continues at coordinate 4,564,593 of BOPP01000041.1, forward strand.
TAGTAACCTTTATAAAGGACATTTTAGTCAAGTTTTGTGAGCAGAGCGTACGTTTTAATAGACAAAATACTAATTAATAATGTTAATTCCGCTGCGTAAGGAAGGGCTTTGGGACTCGTGATACCTGAGTAAGGTAACGAATAGCTCCATAACGCCCCTTTGCACACATGGAGGCCTGTTTTGCAACCACATATTAATTACGTTTATACCTTTGACCAACACGACGGCGGTCTCGGCCAAGAGAGGGGAGGTGAAGAGGGCTAACTCTCACACAGGCCCCTTCCCTCTCCTCTCCTCCTCCCCTATCCCCTCCTCTCTCCTCCTCCCATCCCCTCCCCTCCGCTAATTACTATTGAAGGGTGGGGGAGGGTCTTATGAGGTTGGCAGCGAGGGGCGGGCGGCTGTAAAGAATTGCTGGAGGCTGACGGATGGGATTCCGAGAAGCACATCGCACAGTGAACCGAAATGCTGTTCAGTCGCCCAAGGCGTTTTATGTAGTTTATGTAGCAACGACGCGGCGTCTCCCGGACAGCCGAGAATTCAGGTTACTGTTGAAGGCAATTATGTAATACTTAATTATGTACCGAAATATTTCCTCTGGCTGGTTCCAGACTGTAGAGTGCGTTTATTGAGATGGACTTCATTGTCGTGTGAGAGTCGCCATATCTCACTCTTAGCAACTGAGATATTCAAATATATAATTTACAACTATTGAACTAATTCGAAAATATTGGATCGTAAATTCATTTTATATTAATTTGCAAGTTACAGTGCAGAATATAATTAGTATACACAAGCGTTCAAACGGGGAATGGTAAAACAAAATGTGTAAGACTACTTAAATTTTAAATAAACAGAGTTTTTTCAATGGTTTTTGCAATGTTTCTTGTAAACCAACAGCATTACTTTCTACAGAATAAAACGTGCAAATTCTCATGATAAAAATATTTCCCTTATCAACACAATACATAGAAAACTAGCAGCCTGTAGTAGATAGATTTGTCAAAGTAAGAGTTTTTTTGTAAATAGATTAAAATTTTCGTACAAAATTTGTGAATTTACATGGTCATTAAATCACTTCATGAAATTTAATAACATAAATATTATAACAATGATATTGGATATATACTGAAGGAACAATCATCCTGGATCCGAGTCAATTATTCTGGGTCGCTTCCAAAATATTGATTTTCTTCTAGTAAGATATCCCCCTCCCCCCTCCCCCCTCTCTCTCTCTCGCTCGCTCGCTTTCTCTTTTTCTTTCCCTCTCTGAGTATGTTCTCTCTCGCTCTCTCGTTGTTTCCTTTTTTTCTATCTTTCTCTTTCTTAATATGTTTCTTTTATCCTTTTGGCTACATGTGCCGCGACCTCCCTGTTATTTCTTCTCCTTCTGCTTCCTTTGCTAGTCTCCCGTTGCGTAGAATAGGCGCAGCTGTTGCCTTTGCACAATTAGGAGCCTATTCTTCCTCTCTATTATGACGCGCCTATCCAAAATTTTCAAAATGTCTTTTGAAAGAACGGTATGTGCGGAGGCTCAATCTGTGAAAGCAACACGGGAAAAAATGCGCTGAGAGATAACATTAGCAATTAAACACTGCAGCGCGATTCCGGCTATTATAATGATGAGAGTGTTTTGATATGAGTAACTATAATTGAATATAAAATACTAATAGAAATGAATAATAAAATATTATATAGGTCCTTACTCTATTACCATTTTATACATTTGTTTGAGTAATCGTAAACTTGTATCCGTTTATATTGATGCAAATTGTAAATATGAACTAAAAATAACGAACATAATGCGTGAAAAGTGTGGCTTGTGGACTGTTAAATTAATTTTATTTATACTAATTACTTCTCAAAGAAAGAAATATTTTTCTTATTATGCTGTTTATTTTACTGTTTATATAGGATACTACGTCTTATAAATATTTGTGTTCGAGTTCTTAGAGAAATTCGTTCAATTTTTTCACAAAGTGAAATATCTATCGTTGTATATACTGGCCAGAGATAACTTTTTACAGCTCTTTCCTTTCCTAACCTTACCTTCTGTACATCGTTATTCAAGAAAAGCCTGGCAGAGTCTTACTGAGAGGTAAAATGTCTGTAAAAATTCACTAAATTTGTTATTGAACTTATAATTTAAATTTTGGTTTAATCTTATCACTTTTAATTTTCTAAATTAAATTGTATGTATATTTTTCAAAACCCTCACGTTCTTTCTATTTCTTACTTTTTTAAATCAATTACATTTTTAGTTGTTTTTATTACATTCGAGTTTGTTAGGTTAATTTGTGCATCTTAAATGATAACAGAATGTAACAACAAGTATAACAGAATGTAAATTATAACAAAATTCAGAAAATTAAGGTGTTTTATCTAGATAGTAGAAAAATTATAATAATTCATTTTTCAGAAGAACATTTTGTCACTTTGTTCATATTGTGATGTTACTGCCTGTGAATGTATTCGTCAGAAACTTATTTCCCCTACGTGTCAGTATTCGCTTCCAATGCTTAAGAAAGCTCGCTCTTTTATTAAAATATTTTTCCGTATATTTTGTAAGTCTTAAGTATTATTTTTAAAATAATCATCCTTCTTAAGTACTTCATTAACAATTAATCACTCAATAATACAGCAATAGTGAAGGAAGTACGCTTTTAAAAAAATTGGACACCGAAAACATCTGACACACCTTCCATCTCCATGAAAATTCCCACATCTCGATTAGGATCTGAGCATCGATACCTGAAAGAGGAAGATGGGCAGCCTGACCACCACACCACAGCTTGTCCTTTTCCCCTCATATCAGCTTTCATACTTTTACCTTCCTATTCGTCGCGCGTGACGTCAGCAGAGCAGGGAGTGTTCATGAGACCCTTGTTACTTCGACGTGGACTGCCGCACCACCCCTCCCCAGCGATTTCACTCCCCCTCCGCTCTCCTCAATCGCCCCCTCCCAGCGCCATTACTTCCCGTACACCCCCACCCTCCCGCTAGGGGAGAAAAAGCGCCCGCGATGCGGCAGGAAATGGCTGGGCGGCGGGGGGGGCGGGGGGGGCGGCCGTGGGGCGGCGGGGCGGCGGGGGGGGGGGGCGGCGGGCGGCGGCGGGGCGGCGGGGGCGCGGGTGCGGCGGGGGCGGCGGGGGCGGCGGGGGCGGCGGGGGCGGCGGGGGCGGCGGGGGCGGCGGGGGCGGCGGGGCGGGGGCGGCGGGACAGGCACACCCAGCGAAGTTCGCAGGGAAACATTAATATCGGTTATAGATTTTAATGGGGCCGGGAAGGGGCGCGAGCGGCGCGGAAGAACGTTGTCGACAGCGTTCTCCCCCCACCCCTGCCGACCCCACGCCAACGCCACCGCGTTCCAGCTCCTCCCTCCTTACCATCTATCCAGTTTGCACGGTTAATATTCATTGCTACTTTCAATATTCCTTGTTTATTCTACCATCGCCTTCAGATGGCCGCTTGAGCATGAAACGCCCCCTCGTCTGGAGATGTGCACTACGCGGGGGGGGGGAGACAAAGAAAGGAAACACAGTGGGCTGAGGAAAGGAGTGGCCGAGGCAGCCGCAGCGGAGACACGGAGTGAGGTGGGAAGATTGGGATGCTAAAGTGCAGGATGGTTGTGGGAGGATACTAGGAATGGTGCGGAAGGAAAGATCGAAAAAGGCCGGCTTATTATTTCATTGAGTTTGGGGAAGATTGGGATGCTAAAGTGCAGGATGGTTGTGGGAGGATACTGGGAATGGTGCGGAAGAAAGGTCGAAAAAGGCCGGCTTAGTTGGCTCAAAGGGATGTCACCGCAGTCCCTATAACGAAGTCCTAGGGTTTGAGTCCCAACGGTCGCTGGATTTTCGATGCTAGCTACATAGCTAGAACGAATTCAACCACTGTTTGAAGGAGAATTCTAGCGACCAACTGATCTAATTGGTAGTTTACTGGGATTTCTTTGATCAACACCAGACAAATGCCGGAGCAGCCCCCTAAGAAATAATCCATGGACATCACGCGATCTTTCCTTCCCCTTCCTTGTTCTATCCTAAACTGTTACTAACAAACAAACACAAACAGGCACCACATATGGCTACAGAGCAGTCAGAACCTTGGAGTTTATCCCGGTTGGGGGGAGTGCTCCGCTTATGGGGGATACCTTGTCGGGGATAACCCGCTAGGTAACGTGTTGGTTGACGTCAGATTTCACCATCCATCAGAGGAAGGTAACCGTCACCTCCTGAGGTGACGGTCCTAAGCTAACAATGGATCTCAGCAATTGACACGAGCGAAATCACTTACCAATCAATCAAAAACTAGGAAGAGAAACACTGAACGGTGCAGGAATAACGTGATTAGAGGGCGGATCAGAGTTAACAGAGATGGATGAACGACGGGAAAGGAGGGACGGGGGATAATGCATGGAGGATTAGAGCGGCGAAGCGGGGGAGGATAGCGAAACGGGAGGGGGGTGAGCGGGAAAGGCATAATTTGAATTGAATTGAATTTGCCTTATTTTACGTGGCGAAACTCGGGCCATTAGGATGCCCGCTCTTACGTCTGACCACGCAAATTTCGCTACGCTCCTTTCACCAACTAGCGGAGAAAGGAGGCATTTCTTGGGCGAGAAACAGGCGATTTTGAATTTAGCTCAGAGGCGTCATTTAGGCTTGACGATCTTTTACATGCAAGTAAATCTACGAACATGGGACAGCCGATTTTACTTTCCCTCCGAAGGAAGGCGTACGAAGGATTTTTTCGCCCTTAAAAACCCACGGCTTCGATCGGGTTTGAACCCGCCAACTTGGGTACAACAGTCCAGTACGCTAACCGTTACACCATTGCCGCCGCCAATGACGGGGGAGGCAGGTTGGAGGAGGAGGATCGTAGAACGGGCGGAGAGGGTGGGCTGCGCAGGGTGCGCCCTTTGTGAAGCAGACAATGGACGATCACCGCTGACTTGCGCTGAGCGACTGCGAAGGAGCTGCGTTTCTTTCACCGGCGGCGGAGGCTGCATCGCAGCGCGGAAACGGGAAGTCGCGGATCGTCTCCGCCTTGTGAGCATCTCCGAGCAGCCGTATCGGCACGCGGTGGCATTGGCAGGCGAGACGCTGAATTTATTCGGGGCCGTTTCTTTGAGAGCGAGCAAGCTCTGGAAGCGTTTGCCTGCTGCATTCGCGTGTTACTTTCTGAGAGCTCTGCTTGTTTTTTTCCCTCAATCCTTTTCCTCGTAGCTTCCAAAAAGTTGTTGTGTTGTCAATTGGGTTTATAAGTAACATTTCCTGCCAAAATATATAAAATGTGTTACATATATTGTGTGCATGTATTTGGAATTTTAGAGTCGCCTTAATCCGATTTTTTTACAGCAAGTGATGGACTTAGCTTCGAGCACTTTTTGTATTTAAAATCCACGCCTGGAGGTAAAGGAGTCATGTGACGAGCGTAATGCATTCCCATCACCGTACGTTGTTTAATTGGCCTCTTTCAGCTTTTTTTCTTTCGTCACACATCTATTGAAACTGAGATGTTTAGGAATTAAAAGCTTCATTTATACCCTGTCCGGGAATAGATCTCGGAATAGATACGCTGTCATTAGCTTCCTGGGGGCTCTAGTCTTTTTTTAAGGTGGCTATTTCACTACTAGATCATGTAACGACCACTTTCATTATTTACACTTGGGTAACTGTGGGAGTAACATGACATGTAAGGTCAACATAAGCACACATAAACATCCATGCCCGAGGCGAAATTCGATACTGCGGCCCTTCGAGCCGAGACAACAACGGCCCTACAGCCCTAGCGACATCGGCTACCCAAGCCTGGTGCTAAAAACTTTGTCATACATTAAAACTACAATGCAATATTTATGTGACGAAATTCTGTCTTTTTATTTTACACTATATTTTAATGACGAAAGAATAAACGCTTGTTGAATTTTTTTTCTTTTTCTTCCGCCGTTTTCATTGTATCGTAAAATTATGAAAAAGAAGTCAAAGAAATGGAGGGAAAAAGACGAGCTTGTAGTTGAGGTACTAATAGATGAACCAGTAGATGATGAACCAGCAGATATTGAACACATAAAAGATGAAAAAAAAGATAACGAACCACTAGATTACTAAAATGTAGATGATGAACAAGTAGGTGATGAACAAGTAGGTGATGAACACTAGGTGATGAACAAGTAGGTGATGAACAAGTAGGTGATGAACACTAGAAGATGAACACTAGGTGATGAACAAGTAGGTGATGAACAAGTAGGTGATGAACAAGTAGGGGATGACCAAGTACATCACGTCCAAGATGATGATATGGGGTTTCTTCACAAGATTCCTCCTCCAATTTTCGTGCGAAGCGAAAACGAATCTCCACGCGTCTCCTTTATCGTGCGGGCTTTGGCAGTGTGGCGGGTCGGCGGCCGCATTCATCTCGGCGCCGCAGCGCTCCTCGTGGCCGTCATCCGCGGCAGCTGACCGCCGGAAGGGTGGCGGCGCGGGGCGGCACCGGAAATTTCTTCCTTTCTGTTGCGAGCCCTTAATTAACGCACCGCCTTTCGCAGAGGCAAAGGTCGGGACATCTTTCCGCCCCTCGCCTGCGCTCAAGCACGCCAAGCGCCCTCGCTAATCTTCGCATTTAGTCTGTGCGTAGAACAACTGCCTGAGGTTTACCTAAGTTAGCTTAACCCGGGTTTATCATTTAACCCGAAGGTGTTCGCAAAAGATCTGTGAGATCCAAGTTAGGGCAGTTATGTGTTCCTGCATTATTGCCAAGCGTAAGGCGTTTGATATTTCGCGTATTCCTTCTTTCTACTTTTCTGAGAATGTGTGCTTGACCTTCTATTTTTAGTTTTTCGATGAATTACTTTCCGTGAGCACGCTGATACTTGGTCGCTACACTGCGCAATATCTTTTAAAAAATGTGTGTGAACTGGCATTAGTGCATTGTGAGCTTCTGACCTAAGCGGTATGTATCATGGCCATATTTTTAGCCATGGCAATGACAAGTGCCTATTCAGAAAATGTAATCATTTATTTTATCCAGGATCGACTATCACAATTTCTTTCCAAAGAAACTGAAGGTACACATGGGACGTCTGTCGGGAAATGAAAAAATACGAACCTTGCAAGATGTAAAAAACACAAAGATTTCCAAATATATATGTAAAAATGTAAAGTAAATTTGTTTAAAACATTCCAAAATAATTTGTGGAGACTGTATTTAATATTTAGAGGATAATTAGATGTTTAATGATTATTGCGCGTACTCTGTTAATTTTTACCTTTCTCACCATACGTTTTCAGACATGGTTCCTGCAGTGAATTATTAACAATTGCATTGGGAGACATGTACAAACTAAATAAAATACCCATTTCATATAATACAGTTTCAGATCATTTGCATTCACAAAAAATTTGCAGCTGTATCTCAGGAACACATTGTGGGCATTGGCGTGAGTCTACTTCTTGCTGGCTCTCCCGGATTAAGAACGGTAGCTATTGTTTGTTTAAAGAACGTCTACATGCTTTTGAACATAATAACACTCATATAATTTTGTTATTTTAAATCTGGATAGCAAACACACAAAATTTTCTGAATGACGTTGTGAATAAAAGTACTCTTCAAATATGTCCATCATCAATCCAACAACTAAAATTAAGGGGTTTAATTGCAAAGTCAAATGAATTTATGACGGACGAGCTACGTGATTTAATGGCGTGTTCTTGGGTTCCAAAGCAGAGTGATAGCACTCATGCACGTGATGCTTTATATTCATTTCAAATAATTCACAGTAATTTCGACGAATTGCTTTGTGTAATTGAAGAGTTCTTGAAAATAAATCCTTTGGCACTATATTTAATTCTTAAGCTTTTATTCATTAACAATAATGATAATTCCAGGAATTCAACACGCTAAATACCAATAAAATTATACCAATTAAAAATATAAAACGTTTATAGACTTAATACCTTCAAATATCTAAAATGGCATTTAAGTGCTTCTGAAAATGCAAAATTTCTAGCTCAATTCACCAAAAAGTTTTGATTTTTCGAGAATCTTTATGTAACATTTTTGAAGCACTTATTCAATAATGTAATCGAATGTTATTTAAATATTATCGACGCTTTAATTACGATTCTGTTCTCAGTTTTGTAAAGATTGTCATTAAATCACCAAGATTGATAAAAAATATTTACTGAAATACATAGTTCTTTTCATTATTGCAAACTTTTGAACATTATTTTACTATTCGCAACATGACTGTAACGCGTCATTCATTTGATGAAAAATGACTATATAAAATTACCAAAATTTAAGGTATTTAAAACTATTAAAACCAACAGCTAGCATGCAACCAGTCACATGCGCTGGACGCAAGTATTAATCGCACCCCCCAGTCGCACGTATCAATAACGCGCCTCGCTCGCACGCCCCACTCACACATCCCTCCCGCACGCCCCGCTCGCACGCCCCGCTCGCACGCCCCGCTTGCACGCCCCGCTCGCACGCCCCACTCGCACGCCTCACTCGCACGCCTCACTCGTACACCCCGCTCGCACGCGCTGTTCACACGTACCGGTCGCATAACTTGCCACCGACAACGTGCCGTTGGCAAGTCGCTGCAACCGGTCGTCGCCCGCAACCGATTTCCGCGTCGGCGCCCTCAACGAGTGGTCGCCCGTGCCCTCCGCTGAATCAACCTGCCCCGCTGCGCCCTGATTTACTCTGCCCGTGTGCCGGGGCGTTCGACAGGGCGCACGGCGCTGCTATTGAGGCCTCGGGCGCCGCGAAGCGCCGCGCCGAGCGGTGGCGGGGGCGGAGGAGAGGAAATGGAGGGCGGAGGGAATGGAGGATGCTGTGGCTGTGATGGTGGAGTGTTTTGGTTACTTGCGGAAACAAGAGCAGTTAAATGATCGTTTTAGGACAATTTCCATTTTTTAGAAGACATTCTAATATACATAAGTGTGTGTGTGTGTGTGTGTGTCTGTGTGTGCACGTGTAATTTGTCAAACAAATGTAAGTGGACTTACACAGTCTTATCACTATCATGTAGTATTAAAGAGATCCTTAATGAACATTAAATTTTAAAAGACTTACATATAATGAAGGAATAACACAAGAATAAATAATATTTCCGAAGAACGAAGATCTGAAATGAACTTTCTTTGAATTGGAGCAAACATTTTGTTTTTCAAAAGACTACACTTCAGACAAATAAGAAAAAATATGAAAATTCTAGATATGTTTTATTTTTGTGACAGACTCTTCGAACCAAATGTGTGCAAAAGTCCATTGTGTAGCATTGGAAAGGTTAAAACCAATGGACGTAAATAAAAAATCCCATTGTTTTACATACTTCATATATTAATTTACATATAATATTTCACCTGAAACTTTTTTTTCAATTATTTACGCTTAAAAAGCAATCTATAACTACCAGAAATAATACTTCAAAAATATGGAAATTGAGTAGATAATACGATTGGTGAAACGTTGCATAGAGTGTGGTGAAGAGGAATTCGATAAGATGTGAAGGTAAGAACTTGTTATCTCGATTTGAAATATAGTATTCTCAAAACTTTTGCAGTGACCCTCGTATACCATTTAAAAATGCTTTCCTTTATCGTCGTTTAGAAACACACCAGCAATTAAAACAGTTTATAAGAATATTATTTAAAATTAACAGGCAAATTAGATGTTTAAAGGATGGAGAATTGTATGAGCCGAGTGTAAAATATGTTAAAATAGGATTAACAAGAAAATGGGTGTTTAATACTATATCTAATAGTTAATGGCACAGATTTAAAACAAAATCGATGTGCCGAACAATTGGTAAACGTAAATAAAGAAGATATAAAAAGTATAATTAATTATTAATTCATTGTTTAAAATAGAAAGAAAGTGGCAAGATGTATCCTAGAAAATAAAAGTATAAAATATATTTTATATAAATATTAATGTTCGTTGTTCGTATTTTAAAGTTATTCAGTTCCATTTATTGACCGTAAACGTTCGGCGGAGTCTGTTACGCGAGTGATGGCAACGGCGGTGATAACAGTCGAAAGGCGATCTGGAGCGGGCCGCGGGTCGACGGAATGCTTGGAGAGGGCCGGAGCGAGACGTGGACACAAATATTTACTCGGAAGACAGCGCCACCGTCGCACCATCGAGTCCTCTAATGAACGCTCTGCGCTCGCCCAAGCCGGACCACTCCCCAGGCCCTCCCCCCTCCCCCCGGGGAGTCTTTGTTTTGGCGGAAGGTTGCGGAAGTACTCTACGCGCTCTAGCGGAAGGTACGATGTCTGGGAAGGACTCGTGGAGATACTAGATGTTTGTGGAAGGTCTCGTTCTGATATTAGAGGAGAGGTCACTGGACCCGATTTGGCGCTGAAGCACATTATGGTACGCTTTGCTGAATCGTCTTCAGGCAGTTTGTGTATCTTCCTTTTGGAGACAAGTCGTGCGTCCGAAGACCTCGGTAAATCAGCATAGTAAAATTATTTTTTTATTGCTTTTTTAATATTTGATTGTATGAAATGATATTTGATTGTATAAAAGACGTAAATATCCTAATTTGCAGTTGTACTTGACAACAGAGCATGCAAGCGATGAAATGTTCAGTGGTCGCAGAATATCACGTGATAATGCGTGTCGTGATTTAATAACCTGTCTGTGTTCCTTACTTGTTTTACACTGTTATTGATTCAATGTGTGCTAATGCACGACTGACAGAACTTGTTGACGTGGAATTACGTTGCATTTGATGATATGGAAAATTGGCGTTGTATTCTTGCCAATTAAAAGCTCTATATTCGCGATCTCGATTTTTTCTGTCAGTAATAGATTTTTCCTTGAAATTCAACCTAGTCAACTATTACATAACAATCATTAGTCATTCCCCTTTTCCATCTGTACCTCTGATTCCTCTAACAGCACTTCCAGTCACCTCCATATGCATTGATTACTTTCAAAAAATTTAAATATCTACAGAAATATCTTAAACTTGATGAAATTGTCTTGAACACAAGACTAATTACATATTATATAAATAAAAGATGTTTAATAATCTATTAAAGAGACTTTAAATATATACACTGTATTACAAAAGATGCCCTTCATACAAAAACAATTAACTTCTTTACTTCCGGAAACCTATCAGAAAGTTTCGTTTCACTATGAAGACTATTTAACGGTGTCTTTAAGATGATTTCATTACTATATCTATATAGTAATATTACTATACTATTCTACTCGATCAAATAAAGAGAAAATACCAGTTCGTCTTAGCCACAATTCCCCCATATAAACATAATTTGTTTTATTAATTCGACCTGAAAGTATCCCACCGTTTTAGAGCAATAATGTCATGAGAAAACTATGTCAAGAAACAAGGAGGTTGGTATAATCCAAATAATCCGCACAATTCGTATAATGCAATTGAAATTTTGAACTCTATCAGATAAATTAAAAAAATAATAATGTGACGTTCAAATAAAATCTAAGCCTCATCTAGCACTGCAATGGAAACAACTTGATTTCTACATCAGGTCGGATTTATTTTGCAATGCGTAAGCACCGTTATACACCGGTACGTTTATTGAAACTTCGCTACTGGCACTGGTTCGACCCTCAGGTGTCACCAAATAATGATGAAGAAGCGTTATGTTTTAGGGAAAGTTAAGATATGTAAGTGCTTGCGCGGCGATGTTGTAACGGTTAGCGTATCGGACTGTTATATCCAAGTTCAAACCCGATCGAAGCCGTGGATTTTTAAGGTCGAAACATTCCTTCGTACGGCTTCCTTCGGAGGGAAAGTAAAGCCGGTTGTCCCGTGTTAGTAGATTTACTTGCATGTAAAAGATCCTCAAGCCTAAATGACGCCTCTGAGCTAAATTCAAATCGCCTGTTTCTCGTCCCAGAAATACCTCCTTTCTCTGCTAGTTGGTGAAAGGAGCGTAGAGAAGTTTGTGTGGTCAGACGGAAGAGCGGGCCTGACGGTCCGAGTCTTGTCACGTAAAATAAGGCATTTAATCAATAATTCAATTCACGGTGTTAGTAATCATAGAGCATTTTGATATTTATGTTGGTAATACTGAAAAACTGATCGAACAGCGCCATCTTTGGCGAGTGTCTTTTTGTTCCGAGTTCTGATTGAGCTCAGTCGTGAAGTACATTTCAATGTAAGAACATCTAGCAATAAAGATCAATATATTAAGCAAAAGGCAGTTTTGAATTTCATTTCAAGACATCATCATTAACACACGGTAAGGAAAGGGAGGAGAAGAGTTGAAGCGTTGATGCTGCGTGGAATGAGCATGGAGCAAATGAGTGGAGAAGAGGCTTAAAGGGGCTTATCAAAAACAGGTAGAACTGTAGACCCAGACGGTCGAGGTTAAAATTAAAAATAACGTTCATTCATAATGTACTTCTTTGGATGCGATCCAATAAATATCTAGCATTGCTTTGAATTAATTGAGTATAATTATAAATAAATTTTGGCTATAGGTGAGGCAATTGGTCCTTGTGGATTGAATTGAATTGAATTAATGCCTTATTTTACGTGGCGAGACTCAGGCCATGTGGCCTGCTCTTCCGTCTGACCACGCAGATTTCGCTACGCTTCATTCGTTTCTTGGTCGAGAAACAGGCGATTTCAATTTAGCTCAGAGGCGTCATTCAGGCTTGAGAATCTTTTACAAGCAAGTAAATCTACTAATATGGGACAGCCGGCTTTACTTCCCCGTACGAAGTGTACGAAGGTTTTTTTCGCCCTCAAGAATCTCGGGTTTCGATCGACTTCGACCGGGTTCGATCGGGTTTGATCCGGTTTGAACCCGCCAACTTGGGTACAACAGGCCGGTACGCTCATCGATACACAATAGTCGCGGGCATAATCGAGGATTCGCCCCTGCTCCACAAAAATATAGATTATTGTTGTGTACATAGATAGCACTTGTTTACGCAGAATACGTTGTTTCCGTGTAGAAGTAGACTATGCTTTTTTAAGCGTAGACGCACATTACTGGAGAGAACACAAGAGCAGAATCAAGGTCTCTGTGTTGGAAAGGAGCCGGGCATTAGAGCGCCACGAGAGCGTTGCGCGGTTGCAGATGCAGGGACGGCGTTGAAATGGCCCAGATACGGGGCGCGGGTGCAATCGGGTCAGCTTCCAGGAGGAAAACGGGTGTTGCGAGAGCGGCTCGGAGAAACGGGTTTCGACAGGGGTAACAACGGGGTGGCGTGGTGACGCTGCGTGGCGTGTGAATGGACGTCGCGGGGGATTGCAGGCAGTTGTGAAGCAGAGGGGCGGAGGGGCCGTGCGGGGGGTTGTGTGGGAGAGGGTAGACAGACGGCGTATGAAAAAGGGAGGTGTCCCAAAAAATGGAGAGGAGGGAAAAGACTGGTACTGGTGCGGGTTCGGCAGTGATGATGCCGGATGTCGGGAGTGTGGTGCGAAGGCTGTGAAAGTGATGCGGGAGGGGTGTGATATGAAGGCAGCGTATGGTACGAAGAGTACAATACGAAGGCGGTAAGTAGGCGAAGTGGGGGTGGTGCGGAGTGGCGTGGAGGGCAGTGTGAAGGCGATGTAAGTGTAGTGCGGGGACGATGCGACGGCGACGCAGAGGCAACGCGGATGCAGCGCGCGGGCGGTGTTGGTGCAGGGGGGGTGCTAGAGTGAAAATGGTGGTGCTGGGTGGCGGGAGGCGGTGCTGGAGCGTCGGAGGCGGTTCTTTGGCAACGGGAGGGGGCCCACCGGCAGGCGGGGATGGTGAGAGAGTGATTAGCGGTGAAGTCGCGTACAAGGTCGCACGCGGAACGGCGCGGAAGGTGATAAGGCGTGGGGTCGATTACTGAGATGGGGTATTGCGCGAAGGCTGTGTAGTGCCTTTGAGGGGGGAGATGTTGAGTTGCAATTCTGAAGAATGGCGGGTGAGCTTGTGGAGGGGCGGGGCAGAAAAGAGGGTCGGCGCGGAGAGCGACGGTGCGGAAAGCGCTGGTGGTGTAGGGCTGTGCGGGAAGTGGCCATGCGGGGCAGCCCGGGGCCGGTCGGGCGGCGCGGAAGTGAATGTACGTTGTGAGCAAGGCGAGGCGGGTTATTGCGAGCGCGAGGCGCGAACGGCGGGGACGCGGCGACGGCTAGCACATGCGATCCGGTGTAAGCCCCGCGGTTGATGGCGCTGTCACGGCCCTCAACTTGTCACCGAACAGAATGCGCTGTACAAAACGGCATTACCGGGCCAGATCGCCCAGCGCTCGGGTCGGCCGCCCCGTGCGCGCCCCGCCGCCCGCGCCGCCCGCCGCCCGCGCCCGCCGCCCCGACGCCCGCCTCGCCCGCCGCCGCCGCCCCGGGCCGTCGCCACAGCCTTCCAGGTGCGCAGCATTCGTAGAGCTCCCCCACCCGCCCTACAGGCTGCACTGCGCGTCTCTCTTCGCCCATATGTATACCTACGTCAGAGTGAAAGGAAACCAATCTCCCATGAAGCGATTTGCTGCACAGAATATATTAATTTGCAATGAACTTTTGTCCATATGAATGCTTCTACTTTCTACTTTATAGAGTTGAATGGGGGTTTCAAGCATGTACTTTCTTTTTTTCATTATTTTTTATAGTTCCTTATGCTTTTTTACATGCTTGCAACTCTTCTTTTACTTGCTCGCCGACTTCCACAACCAATTTTGCTTTCTGCTTTAAAAGCTGTCACATTGTTATAACGGTGAGTTTTTTTGTTGATTTAGAGAAACAGAAAGAATAAATTAAGATAGTGAAAAAAGTATACGTCGTTCATTCACACGTTTTTGTAATTTTATAAATTTTAATTAATTGAATTGTGTTTGATTAATATAATTTTCAACGTTTTCTTGGTAAAATTATCCGTTTATCAATCACAAAGAAATAATAATATCAATATACTCCACACTATACTTTATACTCTGTCTATAGAATGATATAATATTTTTACTTATTGGAATAAAAAATCATTATGGAATGCGATAGGTAATTCTCATTTACATAAAAACCAAAATTTTACTATTAATTATTTTCTTTGCCAAATTGCATACAAAAGTTTTGGTATTAAGTCTATTAAGATTTAACATACACTACGTTTTAAGACACGTATTGTGAACGATGTAAGTATCATTTTCGTACAGAAATATTCGTACAGATTCGAAATATAATTTCATAGGAAAAGTATTTTAGTAATATTTCAATATTTTTATCAGAGGGTACAAATGTCTTACAATCCCAGGTCATATGTAAAATACATTTATGACAATACTTATTATTACATCAACAGCACACGTTCATTTTAATGCACAGGATGATTCATAATAAATGTTACTGACTTCTAAACCATTCAGGCAGTTAAATGATAAAATTTTGCCAATGAACAAGCCTAGCTCAGCAAATGGGAGAATTGGAAATGGAAACAGCACGGCATAAACAACAGGTTCCAGCTCCGTTAAATAGAAGAGGTCCATCACTTGGAAATAAAGTGTTGGTAGAAAGCATGACATATGCGCTGAGGTCACCTCGCAAATGAAACACAGATATAATCAAATTACGTATGTACATGCGTGACATTTTATTTTTGCTTAGGGATAGCGCAGCGTGTGCTGGTAAACCTCATAAATGGAGTTACACAGTGACATTTCTTACAACGCGGCAACTTCTGTACAATATTCCAACGCGAACCGCTTCGATTCCTTACAATATTTGTACCAAAACGATAGGTCGCAGGCACATTGCTCAGCATCTAATTGTATCTGTGCGTGGCAAACAACAATGTCATAAATAGAAATCCTCCAGTTACTTGGCCGCCCATGTAACAAAATTTTATTTTTCTGGACTTTTTCGGTAGTGTTACATGACGTCCTTTGCAGTAGAAACGACAGTGACGATGGTGTCCACAAGTTTACCTGCAGCTTAAATTTTCCAGACTACTTCAGGTATTTTTAAGATGAAATGTTTGAAGGTGCATCACGTTGCCAAGCATTTTTCAAATTTTATGGTCACTATTTTAAACAGTTTTTTGTAGTAAAAGTTAACAATGAAGACCGAAAATCCTCTATTGAAATTCCTGTGGACCGACAGTCCTCTCAGGGTTTGTATACCTTATATAAACAAGTCCAAGATGAAATGTCTACTAATTAGAGGCACAGAAATGTCTCGTATGATCTCATATTATTTCGCAAACATTATTTTCATTAATCCTCTGCATACCTTAAATATTTATAATTTTTATTCTAATCTACCCTGTAGAATTAAGGAATGAAACCCACTTAACAACGTAGAACAATATATATTGAAGCTGTAAATGTGAACTTTGGAGCATATTCATATAGCGACCTCAAATCATGCAACTAGTTAATTCTATTTTTCCCAGAAAAGATTATCTTCAACAGAAAAATCATCCTTTACTGATGAGAAACGTATTTAATTAAATAAACTAGGTAAATAAATTGCAGCAATGATAATGTGGCCAGCGGATGTGAAGATATACCGGATGATAACGCGCAATCGACGCCCGCTATAGAAAATCACCCAACGCGCGTAGTGATCCGGTCGATGTTTTTAAAAGCTTCTTGCCGAGGCTTGGATTGGGCGTGTTGCCGCGGGCTGCAGCCCGTGCAGACATCCCGCCCGGCGACGTAAGCTCTCCGGCTCGAGGCCGCTGGCGCTTGCCCATCGCAGCCGGCGCGACACAATTCCCGCTCGCATTCATTCGCGGCAGTCAATTGCAGCCAGTTACGGCCATTGCGGTGCGCGGCATCCGTCAGCGCGCCCGCGCTCCCTAACCCTCGCCAGCGTCCGCTCCCCCCCACGCCGCGCAAAGGACAATAGTGCCCGTCGCCAACAATCATACCGGCGGATGACGAACCGCAGCGGCAGCAGAGGCGTCGAAGGTGGTGGCGGTGAAAGTGGTGGCCAGTGAAGGAGACGAGGGCAAGTGCCGGCGCGATGGCGAGAGGGGCGTCGTGGGCTGAAGGCGACGTGGGCGGGAAGGTGAGGTGCGGGCGAGGGGCAACGGACGCGGTATGCGGGACGTGGGCGGAGGGGCGCGGGGAGGCGACGAGAAGTGACAGGGCGATCTGGCGACGGAGGCGTCGGAGTGCCGGGGGGAGGGAGGTTTACGGTGGTGACGGTTGTTTGACGGGGTGAGGGGTGACGGTGGGGTGACGGAGGTGACGGAGTGCGGGAGTGACGGGGATGACCGGGGGTAACGGGTAGGGAACGGGGGGAGGCGAGAGACGGTGGGGGGTGAAGGGGTGAAGGGGTGACGGGTGACCAGGGAGACGATAGAGACGGGGTGACGAGAATGGCGACGAGAGTGACGTGGGTAAAAGGGCGACGGGTTTATCAGGGCAAAGTGGCGACGGAGGCGTCGAGGAGGCGAGGACGGCCGGGGCAGCGGGGATGGAGGTGGCGGTGGAGGAGGCGGCGGCCAGAATCTGCGAAAGGTATAAATATTCATCAGGCTGTTGGCCAGCCGCGAGCCGCCAGACGTATCAATCACCTTTCCTGGCCGCAGCCCCGCTCCGCTCCGCTACGCCACCGCCGCTGCCGCTGCAAGTATTCCCGCTGCAGGGTTGCCCCTCACGGCTGTGTGCACATCAATTCACCTCGTTCCAAATCAATCTGCTCCATATACCCCCAGTTCCACGGCACTTACCGCTTCGCGCGGCAATCCACGCTCCGCAATCCACCATGAGGCACTCATCGCGATCAACCCTCCACAACTGCACGGTCAATACCACAAAGACTCTTCTCCCGAGCTATTTTTGTTTTTCTTCTTTCGCTCCTTTTCTCTCCCACCTCTCACTCCCTCTCCCACCTCTCTCTCGCCCTCTCCCCCTCCCACCTCTCTCTCGCCCTCTCCCCCTCCCACCTTTCTTCCGCCCTCTCCCACTCTCCGACCTCTCTCTCCGACCTCTCTCTCCGACCTCTCTCTCCGACCTCTCTCTCCGACCTCTCTCTCGACCTCTCTCTCGACTTCTCTCTCGACCTCTCTCACCTCTCTCTTTCACTGCTGAATATTTTCTCAGAAAATCATACATTGTACTTAGAAGAATATCCTCAAACACGTATCCTATCTTCTTCACTCCGATCCATTTCATTTTTCGCAATTACTTTCTTTCATATTCCCCTTGTTATCGAATTCCTCTTTAATTCTACCTACGTTCCGCGCTTCTGCTTGCATTTTTTACTTGCCAGTTTTCAATTCATTATAATATTTTGTAATGAAAGTGGATTTATAATGTTTTCAAAACAACAATCTAACTTCATTTATTTCTTTAAAAATTATGAAGTTTTCAAATTTACTTATAAGGTTCTGTAGTCATCACAAGTCCTTTCCCGAAGGAAATGCAGACTAGAGTATTCTAAATTGTCATCCAACGTCTTACAGTTAATTGAATATATCGTGCTTTAATGTAAGTATATAAATTTGTTCTTTTATATCCGTGTCATTTCCCTGCGCCGTTCTCTGTTCCTTCTTTTTAATCTTCCTCTCGTAGAGCTCTGAGTCTCCGCTCGATTAGCAAGCAGGCGAAAACAGAGCGCGGGAGCGGCAGCGCCAAGATCAAGTTTAAAAGAAACTCCCAGAGCGAAAAGGAAACAACATTCTGCTGCCGCCGCCACCCGCCGTGCGCTCTCGAATTGCGCACGGGCTTCATCCATCATCGGCGCCCGCCTCGGCGCCCCACTGCCCTACCGCCCCCCCGCCACACCGCTCCACTCCTCACCATCACTGCCAGTACCACCTCCCAGGCCGCCATCAGTGCCAAACAGCCCATCTTTACTTCCACCGTTTCTGCCAGTCTACTCGCCATCACTGCCCATCCTTACTTCCAGACCTCCCGCCATCTCAGTCAGTCTACCCGCCATCACCGACCATCATTACTTCTAGACCGCCCGCCATCGCTGCCAGTCTACCCGCCATCACCGACCATCTTTACTTCCAGACCTCCTGCCATATCTGCCAGTCTACGCGCCTTCACCGCCTATCTTTACTTTCAGACCAACCGCCATCTCTTCCAATCTACACGCCTTCACCGCCCATCTTTACATCTAGACCACCCGCCATCTCTAAAAGTTTCCCCGCCATCACCGCCCATCTTTACTTCCATACCCCCCCATCTCTGCCAGTCTGCGCGCCATTACAACCTTACTGTCCGTCTTTCCTGCCATATCACCGCCATCACCATCGCCAGCATATTGCCCGCCATTCCCCGTAGATCTCTTGCCACACAGCTCGCCATCCATGCCAGGACGTCTGCTATCCTCGTCAATGCATGACTATTTGTTTGGACCATTTAGCTTTAACGTAGTTAGAAACTCAGAATATTTCGCTCTAAATAACTATAGCTATATATATATATATATATCAAACACTTGCGGAAGGAATACAAAAGTGTATGTTTGCCTATTTGATAAATCACGCGTGTAAAGTAGTCTTGCCATGTTACATGGAACCTGTGTTCGGATTATTTTGTTCGGTACTAAACCTTTGAGAAAGTCTTTACTGTATTATGAAAATCAGGGAGGCAAACTAATAAATTTTGAACACATTAATTTTTAATTTTCTCAATTTATTATACAATTTCATTCCGAAAAAAACATTAACATACTATTACCATCAATACACAAACAACATCGCAACCAAACCCAGTAACCTCACTTCGTGTCAAAGTCGGCCGCAATGAAATATATGACTTTCATATTTTATTACTGAATAATTCACGCGTTTACAAACGAAATACCACTTACCGAGAAAAATTCGAATGGAAATGCGTTCAGTAAATAAAAAACAATCCACGTTATATGTCATTATTCATAATAATCGAATTCATCTCTCGGGAGACGAAGTTAAAAATGCAAATGGAATGCACCTACGGGCGACATGGGCGGGAATAGGCTTAGAGAGTGTTGACACCTGGTCACTCAGGGGACACGCGGTTGCACGGACACAGCAGGCTCATCCCCAGGGGAGTTCGTAATACGCTTTCTGAAATCCTGCAAAGCACATGAATCTTCCGACATGTTAATTATTGAAAACATCTTGATTTCGATGTATAAAAATGGAGGGGTTGGTTTGTGGATGTTCTGGAATAACTCTTGAAGTGTCTAAGGAAATTTTAACCTAACATATAGCTAATTGATACTCTCACCGTGTACTCACTAAAATCATACTTCGAAAGCAATAATTGTTAGCACTTTTTCGGGTGAAGATCTGAAGGAAGATTAAGTAAAATACAGGGTATACGGGGGGTAAACGTCAAAACTTTGCAAATATGCTTATAAGACAATTCTAGGCATACTTTTTCTAATAAACTACTGGGATGTTTCGAATGGTTGAAACGCAATAAGCAGTCAAAAGTTTAAAATAATGCTTTCTAGCAAAGAATTTGCATTGCAGAAGTATATATACACTCCAGAAACATGTAAATCGTTTATTATAAAAGTAATGAATATATTTGTTCAAAAAAAAACGAGGATTGAAAAACCGATAGTATTATGGGAATTGGCTGATTTTTTATTTGTGTTATTTTTCCTTTTGAGTGCTTATAGCGTCTTAGCCATTTGGAATATCCCAGCAGCTAATTAGATAAAACATGCTTAAAATTGCCTTAACTCTTCAGGCGTAACTTATGCCACCCGCCGTCAGCTGCTTCAAATTTCCCTAAGTTACAATTGCTTTTCCAGATAAAAGTATAAAAAAGAGTATTTTTGTATGTATCGATGTGTTTTTTCGGTAAGTGGTATTTCGTTTGCAAACGCGTGAGTCAAATATGAAAGTCATACATATATTTCATTGCGGCCGACTTTGACACGAAGTGGGGTTACAGGGTTTGGTTTAGTAAAGAATTTAAGTAGATTAGTGGCGACTAGTTTTGTGCAGATCGACATGGAAAACCGAGAAAAATAATTTTAGATCCCATCCAATTCATAAAAAGGTCAACAAACACTGCGCTTTGTTCGTGTATCGCTTAACGCTGCGCGTCCGATTTCTCTCAAAAGCCGCCATTTCGCTCACGGGGAGCACAAACAGCAGAGCCGCTCGGGCGCAGCGCATTCTCAGAACTCCGCACTGAGCAAGCGAGGGGGCGGGGCAGAGGCGGGCGACGGGCGAGGGGCGGGGCGGGGGCTCAGAGGCGACAGAGACACGCCCCGCGGGACCACCGCCGGCCCCGTCCCGCCCTACCACCCCCCGCTCTCAGCCCACGCTACAGTCTCCGTTCGCTTCGTCCCAGCCGCCTCGCGTCACCGACTCCGCACCCACCCTGCTCGCTCCCTCTATATCCACTCTTATCTCCGCTCTCGCTTCGTGTGCTGGTTCCGCTCGCTCGGTCTGAACCTCACTCGCCCTGTCCGTACACCGCTCCACAGCGACCTCCACATAACTTGCCCTGCCCCAGAACCCACTCCCTCCCCATCCTTCCTCCTCCCTTTCCTTACACTGGCGCTACCTCTGAAGTCCCCACCCTCTCTAGTCCCGTTCCCGCCACCTCTTCTCTCATTCCATTATCACTTTCCTTCCGCAATGCTCCCGTCCCTCACCCTTTCTACCAGTGCCACCCCCCTCGCCTCCCCCTTCTCTCTAACTCCTTGAACTTGCTCCGGGCTCGCCTCACCTCACTCCCGCTCGCTGCCAGCCCTGCCCTGCCTCCGCCTCATCTTGACCCACTCCAGACCCGCTGTAACATATCTTTCGCTCGTGGCCTCGTTCGCCCCGTTTCCCTTTTGCTCCTTCAAGCATCACTCTGCGTCGCTCTCGTCTCGTTTCGCTCTGGTGATCCTTTTCCCCCTCTCTCGCTCCGCCCTGTTCCGCTCTCGACTCGCTCTGCTCTCGACCCGCTCCGCTCTCGACCCGCTCCGCTCTCGACCCGCTCCGCTCTCGACCCGATCCGCTCTCGATCCGTTCCACTCGCTCCGCTCTCGATCCGCTCCGCTCCTTACTACTTCGTTCTCCACCCGTTCCTCTCTCGACCCCCTTCGCTCTCGGTCAATCTACGCCACGCACTCGCTCCCCACCGCGTCTTTATGCAGCTCTGATCGTTCTTACTCTCACTCCTGTTCCATCTCGCTCCTCTACTTCTCGCTTCTCCGCCTGCTTCCGACTTGCTCACAACCCACTTCACAACCAACACAACTCGTTCTTTGCGCGTCTCGTCCCGCCTTCGTCACTTTCCGCTGTTGCTCTATCCATAACGACTCACCCCTAGGCTCCATTACGATTGTCGCTTCGGTCAATCCAATCTTCTTCAACCAGGTCCGCTTCGTCTCCCCGTCGGCCCAGCTCCACCTTTTCTCTCTTATCCTGACGCGGTGCCAACCCCTCCACTGCTCCCGCACTCGCGTTCTCGGAGCCTGACGATGATTCGACTCATAGAGAGCGGAGAGGCCTTTGAGGGTTCCGCAAATCAAACTCCGATTAAAATAGCTGTGAGATTGACACGTGGGAGACAGCGAGGTTGGTACTGTCGCCTTTCAAATTTTATACAAAATCCAGGAATCGCTTGAGAGATGGTTTCTGTCACATGTCAACTACGCCTGACGATATAAAATTCATTAATCATTCAAGAGTAATGTTTTGTCGAACATTTTCTGAAGATTTAGTCGTATTTCAAGAACGGCTCGAAAATAGGGGCAGTAACTCATATTGAATATGTAGTATATTTATGAAGTAACTTAAAAAAAGTCATTTTAACCGATTATTTAATTATAGGTTATTAAATTAATAGGTAATTTAGGTAAATTAAATTAATACCTTTTTGGGAAAGTCGCATATTAAACACAAAAAGCGAAGTTATTTTGTCATACAATATAACGTTTCGATAGCTGAGTCATCACAATTTCAAACATCAATTTCCTTAATGAATGTATGTTTTTTACGTTAAAATAAAGCAAATTCAATTCTAGAATGACCACGTGTTGTTTTTGGCACTCGAGTATTGACTTTTTTAGTTCTCATACCATATTTAGTAACCAATGTTTGTTCTGAATGAACACACATCCTCTGCACCACTGCCGCTTACTTTAGAAAAGACACGTTAAAATGCAACAAAGTAAAAATTAAATTTGTATGATCACTTTAAAAAAAAGTAATTTATTTGTTTTAGCGCTTAACAAAGAATTTTGATCCCTTTAAATGCAAAAGGATGTGTAAACTAAAGTGTAATGAAAAATTACCAAAGGAAATGTGTAATGAAAAATTACTAGAACGAGAATGATGCACAGTATTACAAAACGAAATACCGCTTAATAATTTGAAAAACTTATCTTGCTTTCTTTTTGTCAATAAAAAGTAAAATTTACTTGTTGTAATTGAAATATAAATATAACTTAAGTAAGCTTAACGTCTTACAAAGTACCTGAAAATAAATGTAACAAACTTCCAGGAACGATGGTGTGTAGAAGATCGGCACATTGTGGACTAGATTCCACATACTCAAAGGCGGCACCTTTGCTGCTGCGATTCCTCAATTATCACAAATTTAACAGCAGCATTTTTGTTGATGCTGTCACCGTTTTTAATTTTTTTAATAATTCAATGGTGAATAAAAAAAGAAATGTGGTGCATCAAGTTCTTCTTTTCAATGATGAGCACATATTGCTTGCCGTTTATTTTTTTGAACTTTTAGTGTTAGCAATCTATTCCTATGAATCATAAACTTTGGACAAATTACACGAAAAAGTGGTCCACAAAATAATACGGGAATACGAGAGGAAGGGTTAAAATGTTTACATAGTATTTAGAGAAGTCTAAAAATACCAAAAGACACAAGCAAACATCTATGCCAGAGGGGAGATTGAAACGTGCAACCCTTGCTTCGATATCGTTTTGAGGTTCAGCAGTCATGTCAGACATGACGGTAGAGTTCCAGTGTTTGATATATATTCTATGGGTCGAACACTCGTGAGTGGTTATTCAGATTTATTATTCCTAATTGGTAATTCAGATAAAATTACAATTTATATTTTACTGTTTTTAGCTCAATGATTTTTATAAGTATGTCTTAAAAAAGAGCCTCGAAAAAAACTTTACTGACACGTCATGCTTTGCGGTAATCTAATTTAAAATAATCATATATACTGAATAGAAAAAGAGACAATATTTGACAATAGCAATTAATATTTTAACAACTTTGAACAGCCCAGTATTAATTTAAATCCTAATGAGTAAGTCTTCCAAAACCTTATGAGTAGCTGTAATTACGCATAAATATTTTACTAATTATTCCTCTAATTTGAAATTGAGGGATAAATACAAAACATGTTACATTTACCTCTCATGTATTGATTTAAAACGTATCCTGAAGTACCAAAAGTCACATTTTGCTTTAGGCGATTTGTATTGGAATGCACGCATTCACGTTGCCTTCGTTTCATGTGTTTTGGTTACCTGTTGCCAAATTCCGTACACCTAAACCTAAAACTGCCTCAGGGCTGTGCTCATTGCTTCGTGAACTTCATTTCTTCCCTCCTTTCTCCGCAAACACACTGTTCTGCTTATAATGCTCGGTCTGACTACCAACGCTGCCGCCCCTGCCTGTTGCAGTCTTTTTTACCAACGCCAAAGTCACTTGCCCCCCCCACCGACTCCCACGCCGTCATCACCCTTGTCTTTCACAGTCAACGACATCATCGCCTGTGATCACTCCCACCGCTGGGAACAACATTGGCCTCTGAAGTGTCTCTAGCTAGAATGTTCTAGGGTTTGAGCCTCGATCGTGGAGGATTTTGCACACAAGTTACATGACACTACTTTGAGAATGAATTTTAGTATTGCCTGGAGGACAGACCCAACCTACTGCTGCAATTGGTTGTTTTTCGAAGTTTATCCACGCTAATGCCGGAGAAGTACCCTAGTAAACGGGTCATGGGCCAAGCGCCATCTTTCCTTCCTTATCGTCGTCCCCCATCGCAAACACAGTTACATCCCCTACACTACCACAAATGTCGTGAGACAAGTCGGGAGCTTCGAACGTGTTCCGGCTGGGATATACCCAGGGGGGGACACTATCCACAAATCGTCGTGGCAGTCGGCACCGGATATTACGTTCAAGCAGCAGTGGAACACCGCTAACTCCCTGAAAACAACATCCACTACACATACGGACCAATGACAATAGGAGCTGCCGAGGAAGGAAACAAAATAAACAATGAATCAAACTACTACCACCACCATCACCACCTCACCCCCTTCACAAACATCCGCTCAATTCCCGCCTCCCGCCTGCACCGGGTGGGCGCGCAGAGAGATGACAATGCCGACGCCACGGCCATCGCCCTGCGCCCTGCCCGGGCCCCGCCTACGGCCCGCGGTCCTTGCACTCGGCTCTCCCTCCGAGCTCTCCACCCGGCCGCTGCTCGCCCCCGTTCCCCCTGGCACGGCGGCCCCTCGCCACGACGCCCGCCACGGCACCCCCCCGCCCACGGCCCCGCCACTGCCCCGCACGGCCCCCGCCACGGCCCGCCACGGCCCCGCCCACCGCCCCGACACGGCCCCGCCACGGCCTCCGGCCCCCATGTTCCCGCCTCTTCCCTCCGCGGACTTTTCGCCTCAAAGGGCCCCGCTCCGCCGTCGCCCCCGTTCCCGGCCACGACTTCGGTCCCCCCGGCCCGCCCCCCCGGCACCACCCGAATCCTCTTCGGGCCCGGCCCCCAGCCCAGCCGGTCGCCCCCTCTGCCAGCCCCGCGAGGCAGCCGCCCGCCCTAGCCAGCCCCTGCGACCCCATGAATCCAGACCCCATGAGAGAGCCAGGGGACAACTCGTCCAACCAAATTCTGCTTTGAAGTAAGAAAATGAAAAGTCATGTATACCTATGATGCCCAGAACAATTACTACGAT
>BOPP01000041.1:4590677-4615244 GCA_017312745.1 Gryllus bimaculatus
ACGTGATTGATTTGAACAGTATTCATCTAACCAGTGTGTTATAAACATTAAGTTAAATAATATTTATTGATTTTGTACGTTTAACACTAGAACTGCACACTAGGGTCGACTGAACCCCATCCACATTTCAAATTCACACCCAGTGGAATGTTCTGTCGATAGTCGCATTGCCCTTTACGTAAATTTGTATTACACCGTTAGCTTACCCTCATGCTACTTACAGTCTCATTTGGTGCCAATACTTCGCCGAAGATAGTTGCTAATTCGTCGGCAGTGCAACTAGGGTCCACTGGACCCCACAGTTTAGTTTCTGTTTACTCCGCACAGAATGAATAAAATCGAAGTAATATTCTTATAATACGTATCCGATGTGACAATTGGAATTTATAAAATTTTTGTTCTATGTGCATTGTCTTGTTACGTTTTCAACGTGTATGTAATCATAACGTAAAAATAAAGATGCGTTAAAAATGCAGTGATACAGACAGAAAGAGTGCAGTTGCAAGGTTAATGGTTGTTTCCAACAAGTTAATAGTAATTGTTATTTAAATAATTATAAATTAAGTAATCCTCTTATTTAGTATTGCGATGGCCAGTGTGTTATCACCTTTCCATACAACACCTAGTCTAATAATCAACTTGGGAACATTTTTTAAATTTATTTAACACATTAATTCATATAGATAAAATAAAACTTTACTTTTTACGAAATCATATTGACGAATACAAACTATTAGTTTTCTCCCATGGTTCTTCTCTTTTTCTCAAGCACGAAAGCTAGCCGCTCTCCACTTTGTTTCTCCAAGTCCCTTCCCGTTTCTAATAGAATGCACACAAAATTGCTTCAGAGTTCGGCCTTAGGGTTATTGGATTTGGTTTTTTCGTCCGTATAACCTTTCAAATTTGCAATTCAATTTGAAATGATAAATGTACTCCCAAATGACGACAGGATGCAATTATTTAAATTAATCTTCATTGTCTGTTTGTATTTGCCAATAGAAGTCGAGATGGAAACTTGCTGTTTCAAAATTTCCTTAATAGTAGTTCATCCATGAAACATGGTTACACCAAGGCAAAGCTGTTGCTAGTATCACAGACTGTGCAAAAGGGCACCTCAGAGAAGACAACGTCTTAGTTTCCGAGGGGA
Organism: Gryllus bimaculatus; assembly: GCA_017312745.1. Taxonomy (NCBI): domain Eukaryota; kingdom Metazoa; phylum Arthropoda; class Insecta; order Orthoptera; family Gryllidae; genus Gryllus; species Gryllus bimaculatus. The sequence continues at coordinate 4,591,825 of BOPP01000041.1, forward strand.
GTGAATCTGCTATATGCTTCGAACAGTGTAACGTCTGAGGCTGTAAGGTAGCCAAATGATTTCTTGGTGAAATTTTTGCGAGTAGATTTCTTATAATTTTAGAACGGACAACTATATTTCAGCCTGTGATTTCTAATATTTCGATTTGTGGAGGATCATTCTTATAGGATGAGTGGTACGTACTAATTGGAGCGGAGAGCAGGCAATTCTGCGTGAGGGAGGCAGTGAAGTCAAATGCATTTACTATGGGATAAATGAATTGATTTTACGATCTGTTTCTTGTATGGGTTTTGAGTAAGTATTCCAATCTTGGACTGAATGTCCTATGGTATGAAAAAGTTATATGAACTTCATCTATCATCAAGAATCTATCAAATGTTGCGTTCCACGTTATTTGCATTACGTGCACTTGCTTTTCTTAAATTAGACAAGGTACATAATATTACTCCGAAAAAAAAACACTATTAGTATTCAAAGCGCTGGAAACATTTTCTAAAAGAAATACATGATAAATATGAAATCATATCGCGAAATAGTAAAAATTAGAGGGAAAGCATTTTTAAAGAGCGTCAGTAAATGTGGCGCAAACATCCTTTAAACTTTAAATGAAGCCGTAGGCTTCCGCGGCCAGAGACATGACCCGGACAGCCCAGATCATAAACATGTTTTAAACTTTAATCACAAACTTCAATTGAAGGGACGTCAAACATTTTGAAGCTGGGCCCAAGAAATTGTGTTTCAATTATATTGTTCTTTTAATTAGTCAATGTTTTTCTTGTATATTTCTGGTAGTGTTCCGTGTTATATTTATATATTTTGCTTGTTGCTAAATGGGGTTTTTACAATATAAATTAAACATTATAAATAAACTTAGAATAACTTTCCTGACATGTATAGTCATTCCAGGAAGCATTACATTACGACGTTTCTGTATGTTATCGTTATATCAACATCTACGTTTCGTATTACTTCTTACTTTAATAGTTTAATTTGTTTTCATTCGATGTGTTTATTCGATAAATAGTTATAGTAAATACCACTCGCGCATTAAAATAGTTTTAAAAAATCCACCCATCGCTTCATGATTTGTAGATTTATCAAAAAGTTTCAATACTTCAGTGGTATTACAATATTCATGGGAATAGAAGTTTTCATAAGAGGTTACAGAGCAGTGGTTGTCAGAATGAATGAGGTAAACTTTGCATAGGGAAGTGCCGAGAGAGACCGATTGTGTTCTGATTTAATTGAATGTGAATATTCATGAATGCTATAAATAGTTTTTTTTAGAAATTTTGAAAACCTCGACAGTTTCCTAAACTGACGGACAACCAAAACAGTAAATATCATCAGGATTTTAAGAGACTACTTAGAAGGGAACCATTCCACCTGTAGACTTCTAAGACATTAACGAAATCTCAAAATTTAATCCGCTGCCCGAAACAATACGTTTTCGTTTTGTGATCTGTTAAATAATATTGTGACCTGATAAAAAGGAATATGATTCTGCTATCTCTAAGTTTTATTAGATATTCGACAACTTGTAGGTCTCCGTGCTCACTCGATTCCACTTGTGGAGTCATTTAAAATCATTGGGGGGTCTTTTAAAATCACATACGCAATACTCCTTGTGTTTGGGATTGTGTAACAGGCCAATGAGACATCAGTGTGAGGTCTGTATTCAAGCAGGAGGTGAACATTTTGAACATCATCTGTAATGACAACGACCTGCGGAAAGATAAGCGTTCCGGATATATATGTTGTGAATGTTGTGTTCATAACTCGGAAATGAAGCATTTCTGTACCCATGTTGGACTGAACTATTTTGATTGACTACATATGAGGAATACATAATGAAATTATGCCCCCGTATATTTGAAACACACTATTGTTTATCAGGAGTAGTGTTCAACTGTTGAGTATATGGTCTACCAACATTTCTTCTGATTATTGATGTCATCGATTAATTATGTTTTTCTCGGTGGGTCAACTACTATAGTAATTATTCCCATATGTGTAGTTATTTGTTTTTATCATAGATGTAGTGATGTTCCTCCACGTCGGATGGCAAGATTCAATGCCAAGCTACACGTCAGCTTGTAGTCTGACATCTAGTTTGAAAGCGGGTCACCCCCTCCGCCGGGACACGCTCTAAACTCCCGATATAGATTTTGGGGTTTGACGGGTTTCTGAAATAAACGATTCTATTATTATCTAGGAATTGATTCGTACTAAAAGTGTCAAAAACCTTTTTTTGTGATCTTAGTACAGCACTACTCGTAATATACCCAATACCACTATAAACATCATATTTTGAGGAATTGGATTCCTCATTGAGGAATTGCATTTACAAGGCCTGTACCATTTGCATTACTGTTATTTTTCAGAACTTTTTCTGTCTCTATTCCCGGCGCCATTTACCCAACTCATTACGCAAAATTAAACATTTTTTTCAAGAATGAATTCCAGACCTACCATCTTAATACAGCAGCTTAATAAATTCCTTGAATAATCTGAGTGCCCAAAATGTAACACATGGCTCCAAAGCTGTAATTTTATTCTCATTTGTTCCGTAATATTCTTCCCTCAAGGGCTCCATATTAGGAAGACGTCATTTCTAGCGTCGTTATTGTTTAATCTCGAACCCTCCTTCCATAACCGTTCGTCACAGCAACGAGCTACCGGCCGAGTACCATTTGTCAGAACGAATTAAATAGAGGCAGGTGAACGCATCTTTAATTTAATGTCGTTTTATTCGCGTACTTGGGACGGATTTATGGCTTAATTTCTGACGGGGTCGGCGGAAGCGGGAGATGAGGAGGGAGGTGCGGGCAGCGGCCGCTAAAGGGCAGAGTGGACGGGCCGCGGACGTCTTTGTGGCTGTATTAATACACCCCGCTCCGAAGCCGCATGCAAATGGGCAGCGAGGGGTCGTTCAGGGCAAGAGGGCTTAAATCACCCCTCGCCGGCTTCTTGGTTCCGCGAGGGTTGGGCTATCCCAGAAGGAAAGGTGCTGCCGGTGAATGCAAGGGTGATGACGGGAGCTGAAAAGAGCTGTACAGGCGAGGGTTTCTTATAATGGACTTTATTTTAGTGGGAAAGAATGAGTGGCCCTTTATTTTTCTTTCATACGAGCAGTTATTTTCGGCGTAATATGTACAGGATAAACGTTTTCCTAAATGACAATAATAAATGCGCGGTAGCGATGGTGTAACGGTTAGCGTATCGGACTGTTATACCCAAGTATGTGGGTTTAAACCCGATAAAATCCTTCGAACGCTTTCCTTCGGAGGAAAGTAAAGCCGGCTGCCCCATGTTAGTAGATTTACTTGCATGTAAAAGATCCTCAAGCCTAAATTACGCCTCTGAGCTGAATTCAAATCGCCTGATTTGTCGCCCAAGAAATACCTACTTTCTACGCTAGTTTGTGAAAGGAGCGTAGCGAAATTTGCGTGTTCAGATGGAAGAGAGGGCCTAATTGACCCGAGTCTCGCCACGTAAAATAAGGTATCAATTCAATAAACTGCATATCAATCCAGTTGAGGTTAAATCGCACTTGCCGAATACTCAATAGATAGAGCTCTATTACTCTAACATGTAATTTTTAACAAGAATTTTTTATCTCCAGTGACTAGCATTACGTTGACACACAATTAAATAAGTAATTACATTTTAGTACAGAAATGCTGATGCACCAGGTAGAGTTAAGTAACCTCAGCATAGGAATCGAATGTACTCTGCTGAGGGGTACAACATGTCTGACTGCGTCGGTAGCAAGTTTCCTAATAGGCGTGAGTCAGGGGAATACGTAATTTTGTGTCGTAGTAACCACTTTGAGAAACAGGATTTTATGACTCGTTCACTATTTTATATTTTGAGACGTGCCGTTAAATGAAGCTCGATTTTGGACTAAAATTATGATCCCTTGTACAGAGTGTTCCTTATGGTCTCTCTAGCATCCTCTTTACGCCCCCAATCTTTATTTACGGCGGGAAATGTTTTATAACCTCTGGCGTGATGCAACATGCTTGAAATCGCGGAGGGATTTGGATGAGTGCTTATATTTTGCGAGACCTGGTAAGTGGTTTCTCAAGAATCGGTAAGATATACGAGGGATTTCTGGAAGGAAGTAAACAGTAAACCTGAAATGTACGATCGTCGAACATGTATTACAAGTACCGTTATTCTGTTGTAGACAATATTTCAAAATCCTCGATGGGGTATTTCGAGGGATATACTACCAAGAAAATACTCTACAGCCCTGTAAATAAAGATCATAAAGCATTAATTAAATAAAGTAATTGACTTTGCGAACATTAGTATCTGACGAGAGAATGATAAATTTGAATTTCAAAATTAATTGAAAGGGCTAATCATTGAGGTAGGTAGAAGTAACTATCGAAAAGATAAATGTACTGAAAAGAAAATTGAAGGGAAATGATAGCGATGCATATAATATGTAATGAGATTAGACGCAGTATGTACTTGGCGGAGTAGGAGAAAGGACATGTAGAATATGAGAGGACGAAGAATCATGAGATCATGTAATTAAAGGAAGTAATTTAAAGTGACAGATCAGAGTAGAAGGGAAGGATGCTACAGAGAGTGAAGAAAGACCTGCAGAATAATGGGAGAGGAGGGGAAAAGATAAAATAAGAAAGTAATAGAAGACTCAAGAAAATATGAGGGAAGGATAACATTAGAGAAATAATAATGGACAATATTATAAGATTTAGAAAGCATAGATGTAAAGGTGTAAAGTACATAAAAACGGAAATAAATATATGTTGCCAAGTAGAAAGCGGGAATGTCAATTGACCTCCGTGATGAAGACGTTGAAAATCTACTTGGACTTGAGTTAAAGGAACCTGCAGTAAATATGGCATGTACGGAAGGATTCTATATTTTCCATGCAGTGGACCTTCAAATTAAAGTCGTTTTACTGACGAAGAGGCAATTGTTATCACAAACGATCGTGATTTAGTTATATTAATCTATTATCTATAAAATTAACAGTAATGATAGCTAATTAAAATATCATATACTGACTTAATCACATTCAGGAATAATCCACTTTCGTAACGAAAACAAACGAGGGGCGCACATGAATATTCAGTCGCACCATAAATCGTGTAGAAAATTGCTTAGCGGCCCTTTCTGAGAGGGAGTCACATTTCGCAGGCGAAGCATACGCGGATTTCTCCCTAAGAATTCCTTAAAATATTTCACCCGGTAACATCCACGAGGGACGTAACGCAAATCCATATTCATCCGAATGATTTCTGTTCTCGATTAGATACATAGCGGCCGCGCACCCTCCTGGGGTTGGCGGCGCGCTGGCTGGCGCTCGTCGATCGCTCTCGAATTTTCCGTGTCACGGACGACCGCCCGGCGGCGGCGCTGCGGTGGGGGCGGGGCCGAGAGGGGTGGATGAGGGCGGATGAGGGAGCGGAGGTGGCACAGGGTGTTCAGGGATCGGAAGGGGGTGGAAGAGGGTGGGTTGTGCAGGTGGGAGGATAGGAGGAGGGAATGAGGTGGATAAGGAAATTGGAGGAGGGATGTGGTGGAGGAGGGTAGGGGTGGATTGAGGGTGTGATGAGGGGTGGATGAAGCGGTGGATGAGGCGGTGGAGCGGAGGTTGGAGAGTGGGAGGGGGTGGAGGACGAGGTGGAGGAGCAGGTTGGTAGGCAGAGTAGAGGCTCAGGTGGGATGGTAAAGGGCTGAGTAAATTGGGTGGAGGAAGGGGGGAAGGGTGGAGAAAGATGTGATAGGAGAGTTGGAGAGGGTGGAGAAGGGTGGAGTGATGAGGTGGAGGAATACGGTGGAGGAAGGTGTGGAGGGGAAGGGTGGAGAAAGGGGTGAGAGAAGAGTGGAGGAAGGGGTGGAGGAGAACGGGTGGAGGAAGGGTGGAGCAAGGGTGGAGGAAGGGGTCGGAGGAAGGGTGGAAGGAAGGGTGGAGGAAGGTGGTAGGAAGGGTTGGAAGGATAGGCGTGGGGAAGGGGAGGAAGGAGCTGGAGGAAGGGGTGGAGGAAGGGTGGAGGAAGGTGGAGAGAATGGTGGATGTGAAGAGTGGAGGAAGGGTGGAGGAAGGGTGGAGGAAGGGTGGCAGGAAGGGTGGGGGAAGGGTGGCGGCAGGGTGGCGGGAAGGGGTGGAGGTTAGGGTGGCGGGAAGGGTGGCAGCGAAGGGGTGGAGGATATGGGCGTGGAGGAAGGCGAGTGGAGGAGAAGAGGGAGAAAGGGTGGAGGAAAGAGTGGAGGAAGGGTTTGGAGAAGGGGTGAGTTGTTAAGGGGTGATTGGGAGGGGTCTGCAGCTGAGGAGGAGGAGGTGAGAGGAGGGGGAGGTGAGGTGTGCAGGAGGAAGAGGAGAGTATGGTCCAGGTGGAGAGTGGGTGTGGTGATCGTCGCTCCGCGCAGACTTCGGATAAGCGGTGTGCGCGAGAGACGAGTCAAGGGTTGTTGAGTGATGGCGCGACTTCGATTTGGACCGTGGTAGGCGGAGTGTTTGCGGGGCGGTTGGTGTGGGGGCGGGGGTTCGTGGGGACAGGGTTTCGCCGGCGGGGGCGGGGCAGATGACGGGATTGTGCAGACGCGAAGCTGCGGCAAGTCACCACGCAAGATAGCAGTAGCTTCAGGTTCCATCGCCTTCCCGATTCCCCCACTTCCACTTGTCCCTGATTGTGGGCAGTTGGTATTTCGAGCGTCCTTTCTCTACTTGAAGTACGCCCGTTGGCCGCGACATTCCGTGTTTTGCTATATAGAAGGCTCGACGTCGGATTGTTCTACAAATGAACGTGGTAGATAAATGGCTCTATGATTCTTTAATCGGATGGATTACTGGTGGCGACGGATTTGGCAGTAGTTCTCGGACGTAACTTTCAATTGGGTGAAGTATGAGTAGGCGTAGAGTATAGCGGACAGTTAGCGCAGAGGTATCTTTAATTCCTGGGACTGCTGGTGAAGGAGAGAGCTGTGGTGCTGTCGTGTAATTGTAGAGGATTTTTTGAAATGTTGTCTGATGGGGGGGTTTAATATCGGAGGAGAAGATAATAGGCACAGTCTTTTTCAGGAGGTTTCGGACGAGTATAGGAGGTGAGGGGCCGCGAAGTTTACTCGAAAGTTAGCTGCTAGTTTTTGAGTCGCGGGCGCATCAGAAGTTTCGTTTTACGAACGACTAAATTAGGGCAATCTGTTTCAGCTCTGCACTGTTTACATAGACAATTACTTTTGTAAGATGGTCTGTTGGAGAGAGATATTCTTTTGACTTAGATATCTTAAGAGACACGCTTTGTCATATTTATCAATATGGGTTTGAAGTTGTTCTATAAGGTACTGCGATGTGGGGTCAATTAAAGCTGGGTTCGGTTAGATCATTACAAGTGAGAATTTCCATTTTATTCTCATTTGGTATCACATTCGATTCTTACGTATTGTGGGATTAAACTGTTATTTCCAATCAGGTCAATTCATAACGTAAAGTTTCATCATATCAGTATTGTACATGCATTTTATCCACAAGCCTTACGTTTTTACTGTATATTCAAGTATGTACTTGTTTGCAGATTCTTATTTGGATGAAGCCTAATCTGTACGCACTTGGGAAAGATCAGTGACACTTTGCGAAGTGATTCCTCGAGATCTGGTCTTGGCGCGCTGGTCTGAGAGCGACTTTGGTCCCCCATCTGCCCGTCTTGCTCCTGTTTCTCACGGCCTGCCACTTTCACTTCCCACCTTCTTTCTGGTTCGGCCTACGATGGCTTCTTTCCGTCTTTTTGTTGTTTTCGTCATATTTCGTTCAGCGTACAACCTATCTTGCGCCAAGTTTTGTACTTTTCATGCCCCTGCTCTCTATTTCTCTGCTGACCTCCCGCCTTCCTCGCTTCGCTTTATCCCTGCCTTATTCCCTCTTACCCCCTGCCACCCGGTGCTCTCTGCCGTGCCGCTGCCCGTGCCCTGCCGAACAGTGCCCTTGAGGTGCTTTTGGCCTTGACTCCTTCGTGCGCTGACCGTTGGCTCGGTGCTTCGTTGCCTGCCCGTGTCTTGGCTGCGGCGGCGTGCCTGCGGCGTGCTGGGTTTCCGTTTTGTCCCTGCTGTGTTTGTCATCCTTGCCTTCTGTTCCGTCTGCATTGGCGCTTTCGCTGGGTTCTTCCCCGCCCTGTTTTGGGTGGATCACTTGCCTCGGGGCAGTTTTCCTCGCGGGGTGGCTTCCTGCTCACCTGCTTCGCCTGGCTTTACGTCTTTCCGCTGCATCGCGGCTCCCTGCCTGCTCCCTGCCCTGCCGCGGTACTTGCCTTTTCTGCCCCTGACTTGACCGCCCTGACCCGTTGTCCGGTTGACCCTTCTTTTTGCCTGGAACGCTGGCTGGATCCCTGTCCCTATCCCTCCTTGTTTTTCTTTCTTACCTGCCTTCTTGTATCTCGGCCTTGCCTAGGCGTCCCACCCTTAAGGTTTCTTGGATCTTGTTCTTATGGCTGTCCGACGGGTCCCTTACTCGCTCCGCGTTTTAACAACTTTTTTTCCATTCCCTAATCACTGGGCTGCTTCTCTGGCCCGCGTTCCTTCGGGACGTTCGTGTTGCCGTTTGACCATTTCGTTGCCGTGTTTTTTTTGATCCGTTCTTCCTGCTTATCTATCTGCTTTCTTGCTTCCATCTTCATTAGGGTCCACCTCGCGATCTACTCAGCTTCAGTCCCTTTACTTGATTTTATTTTGTTCTTGTGGCCCGTGGTCTTGGCTTCGTCTTTGCATTTTCGCTTATTTCGCTTGTACCTGTGCACTTCCTGCCGGCCGGTGTTTGTCGAGCCCTACTTTGCAGAGTTTGGGGCTGTTCCTCAGTGCCTCCGCAGCGGGCCTTCGCCTGCGTTTGGCAGGAGTTCGCTCTCTTCCTCGTTGGCTGTATCGGTGTTTCTCTTCTCGGACGCGCGGCTTTGTTTCACCGTTGGCGCCTGGCACGCCAAGGCGCCGTTATTGGCGGGCTGTTGGCACCGCGTACGCTTCTCAAGCGGGCTCTCGCGCCATCTTCGCTTCCGGTTCCATGCGCTTCAGCCTCGTTGTTTTCCGTCTTCCTCGTTTTGCCGTTCGGTGGTAGGGGGTTGACGCTGAAGGGTTAGCGCCCGCCCGTTTCTGTTCTGAATCTCTACTACGTCGAGCATCCCGGCTCTCAGCCGCTTTAACCTTTCACGTGGTTTCCCTGAGCCCTCTCAACGGGTGACCCCGTATATATGCCGCTTGTCCCACTTTCCTTTTTGTTCTTTCGCCGCCCTAGTAAATCGGTATCAGGTATTCCGTTACTTCTGTCATCCTCACTGCATTCCTGCACTCAGCGTTCAGTCCTGTTTTCACTTTTCCCACTCTAACTTATTTTGGTTTGGTATTCTTAGGAGGGTCACTTCAACATCTAGGTACATAGCGACCACTCTTGTTCATTTAACGGTATTGTGTAACGAGTGAAGTATGAATGATGGATGGTGACTGATTCGGGTGCCGTGCATCATATGGTGACACAAATACAACCATTTTCCTGAGGCGGGACGCGAAAGCGATCCGATATCGCGAAGACACTATGCTTACGTCTGGGGCATGCCGGACGGTCAGCCATTGTTTCACGTTAATTCTATGTTATTCCTATCCAACTCTTTCTTGCTTCTTAATCTTGGGCCTGTCGGTCTTGCCCGATGCCATGAACGATTTTGCTAATCTGTCTGGCTCTGCGGCTGGGTTTTGCAATACAGGGGGGAACAAGGTTCAAGCAGACACTTGGTTTTCCCGACAAACTGCATGCACCTCGGAGAAGAATAATGATTTGCAGTTTATGGTCCGGATCGAGTCAACTTGATTTTCCTGAAACCGCGAGAGGTGGTTTTTTCGATGCTTTCCAATTTCCACTGACTCTCCGTCCCCCTGTGCCGTCTCGGGTGAAGGTGCTCCAAGGTACTATGTCTCTCTCATTCCTTCTTCATCTTGTTTGGCCGCGCTCTTTCTTCTCTCCGGCTCGGTCCCTTCTTTTCCTATATCTTCCTCGGCTCTCCCCTTCTTAGCCTTTTCTCTCTTTTCCCTGTCTCTCCTTCTTTTCCTCTTCTCCTTCTTATTGCCTCTCTCTCTCTCTTTCCTCTTCTTTTCCCTTCTTTTCCTCTTCTCTTCTTTCTTTCCTCATCTTCCTTTCTTTTCCTCGTACCTTTTCCCTCTTCTTAACTCCTTCGCATTTCTTCTTCTCTCTTTTTCGCTCTAGGTGCCTTTTTCTTATTCCTCTCTCTTTCTCTCTCTCTCTCTTTTTTCCACTCTCTCTGTCTTTCTTTCTCTCTCTCCTGTGTTTTATTCCTTCATGACATCTTGCGCGGCGCATCCGCTTTATAAGGTCGTTTGACTTCACTCGTATTCTGTTTCAGTCTCGCCGCCCGGTCAAGCGCATGTTTAGGCGTAAATCTGGGCTCCATCTTCTCTCCATACTACGGTGCTTTCATTTATGATTTTGCCGGCCCCGAGTTTTCACACGACTTCGGCCTCCGTCCTGCATTCAGAGGCTTTTTTGGACTGCATCGTCCTCAGCTATCGTCCTTCTCACTTCCGTGTTCCACTTCAGTCTGATCTCTCTCTCTCTCCGGCCTAGATCCCGCCGCTTCCGTTGGCTCGGTCAGCGAACGTCCTCCGCGTTTCGACTTCTGTTGCCCTCCACGCTCTGCCAACTCCTCCCCCTCCATGCCTCTTCTCTACACCTCCACCCCTCCACCCTCACCTTCCACCTTCCACTTCGGCCTCCACCTCCTTCACCCTTTCCACTCCTCCACCCCTCCTACTCCCTCCACCTCCACTCCCTTGTTGTCTACCCTCCACCCCTCAGCCCTCCTTACCCGCTCACCTCGCAACTTCCCTCCCTCCACTCCAACCTCCATTCCTCCAGCCCTCCACCCATCATCCCCTCCACCTCTCATCTACCTCTATCCCTCTACCTCTAAACTCCTCTACTTGGGATGAGCCTTCTACGGGCCTTATTCCCTCTACCTTCTACCCGGTCACCTTGATCCTTATCCACTCCGTCCTCTCTCAAACCTCCTCCCTTCTTTATTTCTCTTCCTCGCCCTCATGTCGCTCTTCCCTTACATCCTCCATCCCCTCCATCTCATTTTCCCCGTCTTCCCTTTCTCCTCACCCTCCTTCCCTCCATCGCACTTCTCTTCGCACTCCATGCGTCTCTGGTTTTGGTGTTCGCCTCCACCGCTCCTCCGTTCATTCCGTCTCTCCCTCCACCATCCTGCCTTCACCTCTCTTCTCTTCGGGTCTGTCGCTGCGTCGGTCTTTATGAACGCCCCGGAACGCTTCCACGTCCCCGTATATCAGTCGCCGGCGGCGGCGCCGATTCCAGGTGGGCGATCGCGCTCTCTAATGATCGGAGCGACTCGGGTCGCGACACTGCCGCGAAAAGTGAGGTGGACTGCGTCGCGGAGCCCCTCCCTCTCTTCACCCGAACTCCTCTCTTCCCACCCCAACATACTCTCATAGCGTAGGCCCTCTCCCGCGCCAAATCAATTTTATGGCTCCCGTCTGTAATGTTTAACTACGGGCCCACTAACGGTCGCGCCCTGTGATGTAGAGTTTGATGGTATTGGCCATTACTGGTTCTCCGCTCAATACCTTCAGTCTTAGCCCGACGCCGCGCCGGGCGAGAAGCGGTGGCGGTGCGGGTCGGCGACGGAGGCCCGGGCGCGCTCCCGCGTGGCTATTTTCTGAGTTAGAGCGCGCGCTGAGCCGTCGTACGCGACTGCTGACGTTCTCGTCATGATGCCTACGTATTCGCTGCTGCGCTTCGCCTCCTTCCCGCCCTCCCTCCCCCACACCCAGCTACGCGTTCCCGCACGCACCCCTCCCATTCGCTCTTAGTTTTTAGGTAACCGCCTTAGCAAGAAGGGACCTCTATCGTATGGCTTCGGTGGAGTTAAAATCACAAAATTTTAGATGCAATATGTGAGTATTCTCAGTAGTTTCTGCAATTCAGTCAGCGAGAGTGATTCCCGGCATGCAACCACTTAAGACATTAGTCCTGTAAGTGTAATGCTTGTTATATGTTTCGAGGTGGTGGTGGTGATTCTCCCTCGCCTGAGATCCGGAGACTTGTGAATAGGTGGATAGAGATCCAAACCAGATTCAAACGTCTACGAATTGCAAACTTTTACACATCTAAGTCTCTGTCCGTGGTATACTGCACAAGCCTGAATAGCTCTAAACCCCCAATTGATCTTCCGCTATATGATGATGTTTAAAGTATGTAGGTGTATGTTTTTGTGATTTAAATGTTAAGAAACAAAAATGCGATAGGAATGAGTCCACCCATCTTCACCGGTATTAGGGTGTCGTCCCGGCAATTGTCTGGAATTGGTCGGAAACAATTTGGGTCAAATCAGTGGTAAAAATATTCACCAAACAGTCGACCGCCAGAATACCCCTCCAGACCCTGACTGAATTCGACTGAGCTACGTTGCTAGAAAATCCACAATCGTCGGGCCTGAATCCCTGGAACCGTTCAATCAACGGCTGTACGAAGACAACGGCAATACCTGTCTTCTATAGCATCTTGTTGTTGCCATCACTAACAGGTAGTGTATTTAAATTTTGTAATGAGACATTCACTCTTTGATAAGACAAACGTACTCTTTGGGTGAAGAAAAATAAAATAAAAAAATCATACTCTCACTGAGTGGAAGAATACAAATAAAAATTATACAGTTATCTGATATTGAAGATAAAGACGTTAGAACCTAATTGCTGGCAAAAATTGAGCGGAAACTGTAGTTTTTAATATATTATTCTTAGACGTAGAACCGTGGAAACAACAATGAAATTCAAAGGGAAATATGTGTATGGTGTGAAACATTGTTGGAATACTCACTCAACAGTTAAACGTGCAATACTGACCAGGAAATTATTTATTTATTTGACTCCCTTCCTGGACAGATCGGTTCCGAGAATGTTCTCAAATTCTGAAGGCTTCAACAATGACTGCGGGATAAACTCAGGAATTTGTTTCATTTTTTAATCAGCCAATTCCTGCAAATCGTGACATGGAAAACCTATCTTCAGTGAGAACGCGCAGGTGTCGCACCCAGTTCGCGGGAAAATCCATTACTGCTCCCGCGAACCCTTCGCTCGCTTCGGGCACGCCCACCCTCCCCGCTCTGCTGATGTCGCCGTACCCCCTACCCCTCCTCCCCTCTCCCCTCCCCCTCCTCCCTCTTGCGCCCCCCGCCAAGCGGAAGGGCAGAGGAAGGGTTGAGGATAACGGATCCGCGAGGATTTCTTGAGGATTTGCGGGGGAGCGGAGGGGGTGAAATATGGCCGGAATTTCAAAGATGAGATTTCGAAACGGCAATCAGCTCACTGGCAGTGCTGCCTGTATTGGGTCGCCGGGTCTAAGCGAGAATTTCTTTAGATTTCGGTTGAAATTAGATTAAGCGAAGGTTTTTTTTTCACTGCATATTTTAAAGCTAGTTATTATTACTAAATGTAATTATTTTTGTGAACGATTATGTTTAAATTTTTTGATAATTTTTTGGAAAAAATACCATTCCTAATACTATGGTACTATGGTCTTCTCCCGTATTCTTAAGTTTTGCCTTTCCTGTTAGGAAAACTATCCATCATTGGTTGAAACACTTTTTCTGATCGCGTTTTCTGTACCTTCATGACAACATAATCAGTAAACTGTCTAAGGTAATGACTTTTATATACGCATTTTAAGTGATTCAGCGTAAACTTGATTTTCACAATTTAACATAATTTAATACGATAGTTGTCGAGGTTTGGGAAAATATTTCCTTTAGTGTAGTTCACAAATCTCTGTAATGTTTTCACTCCATTTTTGTGTGTCCTTTCACCCATTTAGCTTTTATTTAAAAATATTTTTATCGATAAATATATTTTGGAAGGAATTGAACATTCTAATCTTACACAATCCTATTCCTTTAAAATTAGATTTTTTGGAAGATGTATTACTTCTCAATTTCAAAATTCTTCCGAATACTTAGTAGCGGCAAAATAAGTTAATTGAACCAGGAAACAAAACAAATAATCTAACAGAGAAACACACCAAAATTAACAATCCCCATACAAGGGATTTTAATTTTCAGAGGTTTCCCAGATGAAACCAGCTATCCTCGGAAGTACGACGTAATATAACAGGCTCGTTTCAACTTGCGCGGCGGGTTCTTGACTTGAACTCCTCCGCGGGTTGTTCTTCAGCTGTTCCAACGCGCAAACATTTATTCATTTGCATAGCACACGTGACTTCTACCGCCTCTCCTGCCTTCCACATCTCGGCTTCTGTTATGCTACCAAATCAACGCCATCTCACCAGGGCTTCCACCGCCACCACCACCTCTCTACTGCGCTATCTTCTTCTTTGCTACCGTGACCGACTCCACAACCACATCTTTTAATTTCTTTCCCTGCGTCCCGCATCCTTCTTGCCCAGTGGAAATAAACATTTGAAGGCGTGAATTTTCCCACCTGCTTATTTGCAACCCGCTCCTATTTGCTCTTGTTTCAACTGTCACACCTGATGATCAGAGCTTACCAAAGGGCTTACATACTTTTATCACGGGGATACTTTGCAAAGCTTTCGTTTCAGGCTGCGTTATTCGTAATGAACTTTCGAATTTTTGGTTACTTGATCTACTGGTGAGGTGTTGTTGGGTTTAAAATATTTATGAAATCCGATATTTGAATTTTGGTATCTAGTTCCCTTGCATTATTTTTTTCATTGGTTTTTAAATTACTCGTCAGGTTTCCATCATTTCTCGTTTTCTGGCACATAACGTCTGTATATTGTACTATGAAAAAATATATAGAGTGCAAATTATGTTAACACTTTTACATAAATATTCTAGAAACTTTTAGAATATTAATTATAACGCAGTTCTTTACTCTTCTTTATATTAATGATGAGTTTATATCAGAAATTACTTATCAACGCCAACTAAAATATATTTATCTTCCACATGATTCATCAAATACTGTTTTTCTTTAGCCTAAGCGATGTAAGGTCATTCACAAGATCATTATCGTCTCTCACAATAAATTTATTTATTCACCTCTTCATTCTTCACTTACAGAGATTTTAAAATTATTAGACACGAAAGCAGATATCTGCTGATAATTGGGTATCGTTCTCCTTGGAGCCCGAGAGATGTACTGAAGAATCGATTCAGGTAGGTTATATATTAAGGGAAGTATTGTGAAATAGATATACAAATATACATACAATGTAGGCTTTCACAATTGACTATAGGTTATTTCTAGGTCTCATTTCCCGCCTGTCTTTAGAAAAGGACAATGTTTTCATATTTTGTTCACGAATGTTTTATAGGCTTCGCTGAATGCAATGATTCTCCACCGAACGTAAAGACAAAATCTCAATGAAGGACACTTCGCCCCCGCCAGCAACGCCGCTGATGATTACTGCCACAGTTGCAGGCGAAGCGTTTGGACCAGTCTCCGTCGAACCACGGCCTACAAACCCGGAAACAACGAATTATGATGATACCAATATACAATTATCTAGAAATACAAACTTTGCTTAATTTACAGAAGGGGTTTTGAAACCGAGATTTTGTCTTTATGTTCAATGGAGCATCATAGCATTCAGCCCAGCCAAAAAATTCTTGAAGAAAATGTGAAAACATTGTCCTTTTCTAAAGACAGACGAGAAATGAGACCTATAAAGAACCTATAGTCAATGTGTGATACAAAAATTAGAAATATTCGCAATGATGAACATATGTTTAGAAAATGTCCATTTTTCATAGTATAAGTACTGAAACGTGTAATACAATTTATAGTGCATACACAAATTATTAACTTATATTAAAACATACCAATAATGGAACACAAAATATGTACATTTTTATAATATATATTCTTGACAACAATTTTCACCCCACGGTTTACAGACAATACGTTAGATACGGTCACCTACCTTCCTAGTCATACTTCATCTAACAGGAACACTTCATCTCCGTGCGTCAGCAACGTAATTAGTTGAAAGAATTCTGTAATTAATAAACAAACTGTAATAATTATTCTCAGTTTCCGACAATAACGAAATAATCAAACAAAAAAAAAATTGAAATTAGTTGACGAATGACAATTATTTTACCTTTTAGAGTATTTGCAAACAAGAGGAATTAAAACAACCCTGCAAAGGCACTCTTTCAGCCTTCTGTTAGCTCCTCAACAGTGTTATTATGACACGGGCAGCGCCGCGCAGTAAAGAGCCTTATCAGCGGTGTTTATCCACCCGAGTCCTAAATCCAGCCGTGCGATAAGGACCCGCGGGTGCGGCCGGGGGAGCTAATGACCGTAGTAATTTGAAATACGGCCGTCTTTACGAGGCGGGCGCACGGTCCAGGACGAGCGAGAATATTTCTTCATTCAGGCAGCCAATTATTTTAAAAACCCTGGCCGAAGGAAAAGAAACTGAATCAAGAGAAAACCCTTCTGACAGTGCTTCTTCACTTTGTTGCTTTCTTGCTACCACTTACGCAGTAAAGAGAAAGTTATGTAATGCTGCTGGAAAAAACGGCGAACTTTTGGCAAAAAATACTACTATTACAGAGCATTATTACATTACTGTTATTCAAAAAAGTGGTTGACACCATGTGGTAAATTTAGAAAAAAATCCTCTAACACGTGGTGTGATCAGAATCTATGTTTTGTAGAACCTTGATACCAAAAAATCGAATGACGGCAAAACGTCTGTCTCTCTGCTCGTCTTTCCGTCCGTCTGTGAAGAACGCTAGTGGCCAAACCGTCCAGCTGATTTTCTTCAAAATTGATATTCTCAAATGGATGTGGCTGTGTTACCTTCCCTTGAATTTGAAATCAATATTTTAATTTTTAACGGCATTTTCTTAATTTTCAAAGAAATACTCCACTGTTTTTTATTAATTTTATTGTTGGATAGTGTGAAGGACGTTTAAGATAATGGTGCAGGTCTCATTTAGTTGAAACCTTTAATATTTCCAACATTGCAAGAGTTCAATTTTTTTCGAAGTCTTTCTGTCACTAAAATATTAAAGATAGAGATGTTCCCTTAATGAAATCTGTTCCTTAAAAAAATATTTTTTAAATATGGTCATGTACAATTTTTGGGAAAATTGAGTAAAAATGCGGGCGAGAAAATACGTAGATATTTAGCCCCACTAGTTCCTTGCCTTGCTGCGTTTGTGGTTTGCACCGCTGACTTTGTCTCAATGTACGGTATAGCTTTCGCTCTTCTATCGCTTGCCACGCCCCCTTAAGGTCGTTCCACATTAGCCCGCGAACGGTTACGGCAATTTGAAGGCCAGGACGGCAACGGGAACGCGAAATACCAGCGCTCCACAATAAACGACAAAGGGAAGATGAATAGTGCTTTGAACCTGTAACGGCAAAAAGAAGAACTTCAAGACACAGTTGCCGATACCAATGAACCTCTAAATAGACTACTCTGTCGTCTCTTTACTTTGCCATCTGTCTATTGTGTGTGCAAGACCTGATATTCATGAATAATACATGTTTGAACGAAAGAATACTAATTTCGTAAAACAAAATAATAAGAATAGAAAAGTACTACAAACTTGGGAAGAACACAACTAACTCAAATGTTTTCACATAACAAGGAACTCCAATGTAAATTAACAAAGTACTTAAAAATTATTTAGGGGTAATATTAGTTATAAATACTATTATGAATAGAATAATACCTCAACTATATTTACTTGGCTATCCGGGTGGCGTCGCGTCCATGGCGAAGGTGCCGACGTTTTGGTCGCCATTCTGCGACCTAAATACTGACTCGACCTAAATACCGACTGGATCTAAATACGGACTCGATCTAAATACCGACTCCGGCCGCTGAAGCCTACGCTCTCACTTAATTCAACTATAGTTTATTAAAATATCTAACACAATTCAACAACGACTAACAAAACCCACTCAACCCGTACCTTTGCAAAACCACGCTCTAACTGCTCTACTCTCTCCACTCCCATCCAGACCAGTGTCGCGCGCTCGATTAGCTGCAAACCACAAGTCGCCATTTGCAGAACTTTCACTGGTCGAACTTTCACTGGTCGAACTTCCCTTTCGAGGGTCAAGATAAATGTTGACCACCCTTCCCGTTCCCGTCTAACTTCGCGGTCCCGCGGTGTTGTATACGCGTACCTGAGTCGTGCGTCTTTCATATTTCTTTTCGTTCGAGATGTCGTTCCCATTAGCAGGAAAGTATGCAGCGGACTTTACTTCCCCGCAAAAGCCTGACTTTACTTCCGCGCAGGTCTTAGGTTCGAGTTCCTACGGTGGCAGAATTTTTGTAGCTGTATAGCTACGTTGAGTTCAGTCGCTATCTGGAGGTGAATTCTAGCGATCGGCCGCTCTGATCTGTAGTTTTCCGTGTTTTTTCGATCAAAATCAAGCGGATACCGGAACACTACTCTAACAAATTGGCCACGGAACGCGCTATCTTTCCTTACTCTTCCTTGTCTTATCTTCACCCCTACTTACACACACACTCATACACACACACTTATATGCACAGCACTATCGCACATGCTGGGAGACCGGTCGGGAACTTAGAGCTTGACCCGCCGGAGGGCGTGAAACGCTGGGGGAGATACCTGGTTAGGGAAATTTCCGCTTGCCTACGTTAGGTCGGCGCAGGATCTCACCCCCCGGCGGGAGAGATCACCGCCACCTCTCGACGAAAAAAACACGCCCTACACTTCCGTGACTATTGATCTTGACGCGTCCGGAATCTCTAACCAATCAATCAATCAATCAATCAATCAATCAATCAAAATCTAATCTTTCGCAGTCTCTCACTCCATCTTTTGGCCCTTTTGGGGGCTAATTTACGTGAAGCCAAGTACAATTTTGTCAAAACGTTCTGAAAATAATATGCACATTCCCATTTTTCCTGGTTTGCATGAAAGTTGGAAACAAAAACGTCAATAAAATGACCTTGATATATTATTAAGGGCAAATGACAAGTCGAAATAAGGAACTCTTGTTTAAATTACACTTACCTACGAATTTAACAAATTTTCGTGTTAAGTGAAAAATGCAAATTTATACAATGTCATTGTGCTGAATCCGAATTTTTAATCCGTTTACTTCTATTACAAAAAAGTGTTCTTATGAAAACACTTTACACGTTTATAATTATTTTTGTAAAATTACGCGAATTTCATCGCCAACATTTTCGTAATAGTTTTTTATTTTAAAGTACTAGTGGTGATACCAAAGCACATATTTTTGTATTATTTCTACATGAACCGCATCATTGTAAGAAAAGCTAATTTACTTGAATTGGAAATGGGCATAACCCAAAGGCAGCTAATTATGTAAACAAGATATAACTAATAAGCAAATTATATAATAATAATAATAATAATAATAATAATAATAATAAGAAGAAGAAGAAGAAGAAGAAGAAGAAGAAGAAGAAGAAAAATAATAATAGTAATAGTAATAATAACAATAATAACTGTAATAATAATAATAATAATAATAATAATAATAATAATAATAATAATAATAATAATAATGTAAAAAGAATCTGGTTCATAAAACATTGAATTACCTCAAGAAAAAGAAAATTCTGTATCTAACTCTGCTCTGAATGTTCGTTCAATGAAGACCATATTGCACTGTACTTCACTTCACTTCACTTCACTATGACTCTTTAATCACTTCTTTAATGTTTTCTCTGCTCTACACTGCACGACACCTCACTCCACAATATATCACATATTCATCGCTCTATAACCTACTATTCCTAGTTCAGTCCCTCATTTACTTAGTAATACCCTAAATTAATTTCTTAAACTGTTTATCGCATAGAAGTAAGGGTTCAAATGTTTTTTTACAAGCAATCTATTCCATTCCGTTCTCGTTCGATTTGTAAAAGAAAATTTCCCAACATCCGTCCCCTGCAGTCTTATATTTATTTTGTGCCTGTAATCCCCCTTATTGATGTATGTAGGAATACTTAGCCCCCGTTTAATTTTTTTTCCAAGCTTGATTACCACTATAAGCTTTATACAAAGCGAAGAGTCTTGCTACTGATCGCCTGTTTTTGAGTGAATCTCATCCTGCCATTTTCTTGACCCTGAAAGTAAATTTAGCTGCCATACGCTGAATTTTATCCAAATTTTTACACTTAATTTAGTGCGGATCCCAACAAATTGTTCTATATTCCATTATCAGACGAACAAGTGATAAATAACCAATTTACTTCGCGTTTCCTGTACTCATTTTTTAAGATGCGCATGACAAAGTGAAGAGATCTCCAGGCTTTCCCCACAAAATCTGCGTGCCGCTTTTAGATTAATTTTCTATATTAATAATGGATTCCTAAGTACTTGAATGAGAAAACTCTCGAGTTGGTAAAACGGTAATTTGTTTCTCTTTACGTATAATTGTGACCCCTGCCAAAAGAGATGGATGTGCTTCTGGATCTACTTATGGACATTCCTTTGTTTTCCGCCCAGTAATATAACGTATCAAGATCCCGTTGCAGCATTTCTTCATCTTCTGTCGAATTCCTACTACGATACCATCCTTTGCAAATAGCCGAACATTTGAGATTTAGTGCTATGGCAGATCACTGTAGAACGCTAGAATTGAAAAGGTTCAATGACATTCTCCTGCGGTATTCCTGGCGTAACGCTTGCTCCGGAAGATAACCCTTGCGCAACTAGGGCTTTCTGTTTTCTGTCTCGTAGAAACTGGCTCATCCATGCCACCACCCAGAAGTTCATACATCAATTCATTCATTTCTGTACAATCTGATCGTGGAGAACGTAATCGATCGCTTTGGCAACATCTATTACTATTGTGTTTACTCACCTACCAGCGTCAATTTCACTTGCTTGATGCTGAAATAGTGTGACTACCAGACTTTCGCATGAGTAACCATTCCTGAATCCGTGTTGGCTATTATAGAGCCATTTTTGATTTCCCATTCTTGAATATGTAACTCGCAACTAGGTGCTCCGTAAGTTTGCAGACCACTGACGTAATACTTACCTGCCTATAATTACTTAATATAGTTTTGTCACCACTTTTGAACATTGATACACTTTTGTACATATTTTCAATCGTCAGGTTCTGTTTAATTGTTCGTGGATATGTTAATTATTCTAATTAGGTAGGGTATATTGCGTCTCTTCCTAGTTCAATTATATCCGTAGAAATGTCGTCTGGACTTACCAATTTTCATAGATTTTACTTTATTCCATAGAATGTTAACTTCAATATTAAACTGATTTGTAACCGAATACTTGCGAATTAATGAATGATTCGTATTGGTTTTGAAAACCGAACAAATATTTATTATTTATTGTTAATATTTTAATAAACGCATTAGCTTTTTCTCGATCGTCAGTAATGAGTGAGTTTCCATTTTTTCGAACAGCTGGTATATCCTCTTTATTTCTCTTCCTTCTGTGAACATATTTATAAACTACTGTCCAGTTATTTCCCTTTCTACCAATAATATTCTTTAGATATGTCTCGTTAACAATTTTGTTTCCTGCATCCAATTCTTTTTAATGATTTCGAACATAAACCGATTTCGATTACAACATAAACCAGTAAATGTGTTGTCAACCAGCATTTTTTTTCCCGCTCCAAGATCTGAACTCCGATCCTCAGAAAACGCCTGCAGACACTCATAACACGACGGCACATAAGCGCTGCATAGGTCGAACTCGGGCAAATACTTAAGAGCTCAATGAACTCGTGTAAAAAGCCCTCATCAATCAAAATATCCGTTTGAAACTCTCAAAGACTCCAATCTGTTCAGATCGATCGGATGATATCAACTTTGGAGAAAATCGACTGAGCGGTTTAGGCGCTATAGTTGTCCACAGTTGTCCACAGACAGCTGTTAGGTGATCGATTCATCGTAATTCCAAGTTCGTCAACTGCTAAGGGCATTATTCGCGTAAGTGGAATACATTTTGGGAGGTACATATTTGCGTAAGTGTAATAATTTATTGGGAGGTAGCGGATATCTCCACGCCAGGATGGCTAAAACCACCCTATCGTAGATTAGCCGGGTTTTCTATAACCTGGTGCCTCGTACCAGAGGGGAACGCCTCAGTTGGGACAAGCTCTAAGCTCCCCATAGTCTAGTTATATTATTTTAAATCCGTTACAAAGAAGTCGGGGAAAATAATGTTGAAAAATAAACAGAAAACATTAACGTAACTAATTTCAAAACAATTACCCCCCTGTTGATGCTACTGATGTGTTTCATATAAAAATTGAATTAAAAAGTAATATTCACTCATAGTATCAAAACATCTTTAAGAGCCTCATTCGTATTTCTTCATCCCCTATAGTTCACACCCAGAAAAACGGTTGTTAATTCGTTGATATTTAGTTCAATTTACTTAAAATACGCCATTATCATTTGAAATTCTATACGTAATATGCAAAAAAATGCACACATATAATACAAACATTTTAATAATCTACTCCAGAGTAACAAAAATTTCTGATTTTGTAGCATTAACAATTAAAGCTTTGCACACTTTTTCTATTAAACACATAAATTACAAATGATAAAAGCGTTAAAAATTGTTCATCTCGACTCCTGTTTCCTAAGAAAGGTATTTGATTAGAATAATTTTAAAATTCTTATGCTACATTTCAAAATACCTTAAATATTACCGGAAAATAAAATAATCATGTACTAGTGAAAATCCAAAAATTTAATCATTTTTTTTATAAACCGAAAGGAAAAATATTACATTACAACATGCGATAAAACTCACACTTAATATTTTGTCAGTGCAAATCAATCAGCAAATACTGGAGATGCACACGCTAAGCGTTCCAGTGGCGAGAATCAACACGCGATGATGCACAAGCTTGATGTACTGCCGGCACCAATCAGCAAGTGACGACGCACTCACCAGACGTTTCAGCGGCGTCAATCAGCAACTGACGATGCACACGCTAGTCGTTTCAGCGGCGTCAATCAGCAACTGACTATGCACTCACTAGACGTTCCAGCGGAATCAATCAGCAACTGACGATGCACACGCTAGTCGTTCAGCGACAGCAATCAGCAACTGACGATGCACTAACTGGACTTTCCAGCGTTGTCAATCAGCAACTGACGATGCACTCACTAGACTTTCCAGCGGCGTCAATCAGTAACTGACGATGCACTCACTGGACTTTCAAGCGTCGTCAATCAGCAACTGACGATGCACTCACTAGACGTTCCAGCGGCGTCAATCAGCAACTAACGATGCACCCACTAGACGTTCAAGCGGCTTCAATTAGCAACTGACGATGACACGCTAGTCGTTTCAGCGGCGTCAATCAGCAACTGACTATGCACTCACTAGACGTTCCAGCAGCGTCAATCAGCAACTGACGAT
>BOPP01000041.1:4619111-4632812 GCA_017312745.1 Gryllus bimaculatus
CCAGGAGGGATTCCGGTCAAATTTAAATTTAAAAAAAAAAAAAAAAAAAATTTTTAAAAAGGTTGGGGGGGGGGGGTAAAAAGGCACATTTGGGGGGATTTTCGCCCTTTAAACCTACTTTTTTTCCAACCTGGGGGTTTTAAAGGTTTCCCTGGGACCGGAAATTTTTCAAAAAAAAGTTTTCGCCTCCGGAAAAGCGGGGATATGAATTCCCATTGCCAAAAATATGTGATCGGGCAAACGCGGAAGAAATAAATTGTTTTTCCCAACTGCACTAAAGTCCCTCATTACTTTCCACTGATACAGAATAAAAATGCGGAAGCCTGAAGTTAGACGAATCGTATTTCGCTTTCAGAGAATTTAACACACTCAAACATATGGTGATATCCTCTAAGAATGCTGCTCCAGCAGGCAAACCTCAGTCTATAACAGATTCTTAACTTAACCACAAATTCAGCAACTTTACAATTGGTTTTAAATCTCTTTTTGTTACGTCAACTAAACTAGGAAATGTTTCCCTTGCGAGTGGCATACATTCATCCTGCAGACGAGAGCAATATGCCCTACCAGCTATAAAAAATCATTGAACTGGAAGACGAAATATGCAACGCAAACGAAGAGCAAGAAAGTCCATCGAAGAAGGAAGATGAGAAGAACAATTCCAAACCACGATGATACGAGCACAGAGCTTTACTAATTACGTCGATGATTCACATGTCGAATTGAGTGTTGAGGACTTGATCAAAGAAAGAGGTAGCGACACTGAGATGACAGAAAGGAGGAGAATACAAAACTATAACTTCGGAAGAGCCCTTTGTATGTGATGACTTTTAACAGCAAAACGAAGAATCAGAAGACAAACAGATTGATTGGTCTGTGCCATAATGCCCTGTACAAATCGAAGCAGATAAATTATTGTATCGGCAAACATGGAAACTGCGAGTCCGCAGGTATTACATAAACGTCTATGTTCCCGTGAACAATTCTCGCACCGCTCCGGCTCCTTTCGCCTCTTCGGGAGATCCCCTTAGCTTGAGGACGATCCACGAGAAGAGGAAGAGGAGGAGGAGAGCTAAAGTAGCCAACCGCGGAGAGTGGAATGCTGCCCTCATGCGCGCCCTCCGCCGCCTCCGTCCCGGCAGCCGCGCCCCGCCCGCGCCGCCCGCCCTCCGCGCGCCCTCTGGGCCGCGGCCTCCTACTGGGGCATTTGCTGCGTGGGCGTGAGGAGATTAGGCGCCGAGCTCCCCTCGCAACGAAAACTCCCGGATTGACATTAATATCTCTACTGCGACTTCAACTCACGGACTGACTCAACACGTTCTAAGATCGAGAGCATCGTCACGGTTGACTGACGCCATTAGAACTCCCACCGAGAGCATCATCACTTGCGAATTGATGACTGGAACGTCTAGTGAGTGCATCGTCAGTTGCTGGATTGAGCGCCGCTTTGAAACGTCTGTGAGTGCATCTGTCAGTTGTTGATTGACGCCGCTGAAACGACTAGCGTGTGCATGCGTCATTTGCTTGATTGACGCCGTGGAATCGTCTGAGTGAGTTGCTCGACTTGCGGGTGCATCATCACTTATTTATTGACGCCGCCATAATGCTTAGCGGGTGCATCGTCAGTGTACTGAATGGCCCTTGTAATATATCGTATAGATACATCGTCACATGCGGATATATATCTCAAGATTTCAAGTGTGATGTTCAGAGCATGCAAATATGTAATGTTTTCTTTAGATTTATAAAACAATAAAGACCCTTTATCTGGATTATCTCTATTATTAATTATTATATTTTTGATCTTTAGTACTTCACATACTCGTTTTTATACAGAATTAAGAAATATTTAATATAACGTACTTTTCTAGTATTTAAATTGGGAAACAAGTGACGAATAGGAATATATCTACTGAATTAGGTTTTGGACCTGATGTAGAATGAAAAGAGCATTGTAGTAACAAAACATATGATCACCAATTAAATATTTAATGATATGTCTACGTAAAGCAGTAAGGTTCTAAGAATGCAGTTGAACCCTTAAAAATATGGCTTTTATGCTTTATATATACTGAAATCGTTAAATAATATCCAAAATTTACCTTTAAAATCCACTTTGATTGTAATGAATTTTTACAGTGCTTTTCTTATGACACAATGTCTAAATAGAAATATATATTAATAAGTTTTTTATAATAGAAAAAAATAACAGCTCCATGATATAAATTCCAATTTGTTGTGAGGAATGGATTAAAAATGGATTTAATGGATTAAAAATTTTAAAATGTAAAAAATAATTTTGTGTTAATTTTCTGTTAATCCATCTCGTCAGTTATAGTGTAATTATTAAATCTGGTTCTTACAATAATGAGAAAAATATCTTCTAAAGTACAGGAAAGAATCACTTTAATATCACTATTAGTTCCTGAGCTACGATGCATTTCGTTAATCAATATCGAAGGAAAATGAACTTATCAGAAGTATTTAAAGTTTGCATACCTCTAAAATTATTGTGCAGTATAAGTTACATCATCTATTTCGTCTTCTTTGTCTTGATTATGACCGTTAGTACCTCTCAGGAACTTTTTTCTTCTTTTGTTCATTAGAATGTTTGGTAGACAGATGGTTCTTTAAATTTTATTTTCATACACTTCACTCCTAAAATGATGTCTTTTCCTTTTTTATTGCGAATGCTCTCAGAAACTGCAAGTTTCACTTTATATCCAAAATTGCATCTATTACTCCTAATTTAACACTTTTTAAACCTAAATAAGTTTATTTTTAGCATCTAGTCGATCCGGTATTTAGGGTGGCACCGAATCCTTTGGATCACTGATTCGGTTCACTAATCTCGTGATTCACAAGGTTATAGTTTCGCGGTTCTCTTCAATCTCTGACTGATATATCTAGCATCTTTGCCAAATAATATCTTTGATTGACTCGTTGAAATTCTTAGTCTTACATTTGTCTACCTTCACAATGATATTTTATCCAATAATTTTTTATATATTTTTCCATTTCTTTTACGTTTTCAAAAAGACAATTTGTGTTTGCAGCTCTTATTTTCGTTCTTAGCAAAATATAAAGGCACTTTGTTTGTTTGCCACTGAAAAACCTGTTGTGTTGTGGTATTTTATCTATCGACACTAGATTAAAAAAACTGGGCCAAATATTAAGTAGCACTGACATTCTAATTTTTCAGTTGTCTTTCCATAATATTGTTCAAAATCACATACTGCTTTGACATTTTTAGATTCTCCATCTTCTAAGTACTTAGTATTCCATGGTTCTCTGATTTCTTCAGAGGGCTGGAAAATTCGGATGATGGGGAGTTTAAGGTGGCACGGTTTCTTTGAATCACTATATGTCGTTATTCACAAGAATATAGTTACGCGGTTCTCTTCAATCACTAGAGAATACTTTTGATTAATTTTCTGATGTCAAAGCATAAATATATACGCAAAATGACTATGAATCAATGCCATATGAAGCTATAAATTTTTCTATTACAAAACATTTTTCTTCATGACGACACATTTTAAATTTCAATTCACATCTAAAATTACACTTCACAACTTAAAACTAAGCTCAAAATACGATATTAGCTTGCTGGTTGAACTTGATTTACAGACTTCATTTACTATTTAAACAGCCTCCTAAAAACACAGTTAGTGGTTACTATGGCAACAAAATTAAATACCTTGTAAATTAACGAAGTATAAGCTTTTAAAGAATTTGTTGGCTTATTATCGTGTGTTTTTCGCATCTCAACTTGTCTTTAATAGTTTTGTGTGTCTATCGAGATGAAAGGTATTTATGATTTGAGCCGGGAGGGAAGTTTGAATGTTATCCAGTGGTGTCAGAGTGTGAGTTTGCTTCCGTCTCGATGTGTATGTAATATATGGAAGAATGAAATTAAATTTACTGAGAGAATGAATAGAACAGATGGTTATGAGTGGATTTGTAATCAGAGACGAGAATGTTCATAGCGTGAAAATGTCTGTATAAAAGGATTCTTGGTTTGAAAGGAGCCTTTTTAATTTACTGAACTTAAGTTCATAAAAAGTAGAGAGTGTATTTTTTCAGATATAAGCAGATTCGGTGATACGTTGATAAATCATTGAAGGGTTTTGTGTAATAAGGATGTTCTAAGTAATTAGTACACGTTACACTAATTTTGCTACCATAGTATTTTTAATACTCTTAAAACTCTATAATTTCAGCGATTATGTGAGTTGATTTTTTTTCTTTTTTCTAATAAAATATTGCTATCTTTAGAATATAGTATTTGTTTGAAAAAATAGACCAGTTGCTTTTAAATCATGAAAATGTGGGATTTGGAGAGCGATCTTTTTCACAGAACATTTTTGAGTTTTCGAAAAACCTCATTAGAAGTTTATTAAGGCACATTTACTCACAAATACAATAGCGTCTAGGAATTGCTAGAAGTGTGCTTATGAATAGCGTAAATCATCTTTCAAAAATTTACATTTGTGTTATTTTTTTAAATACAGCAAAATTTATTTTAGTTCATTTTATTGCATTTTAACAGTGCAATTATCACTATCCGTACGAATACTTTGGAAAAGAAAATTTGAGTCATTTACGGTAAAATGGCGTTTGAAAATTTCTGACAGTGCGGAATTTTAATCGCGTTTTCACAGAAAACGTGAGGGTTTTCGAAACATTTTACACATTATTAATTAAAGCATACGTACTGTTATATTCCAAAAATTTGAACAAATCTTCGGTGGTAAAAATTAACAAAGTGAGAGGATAGTTAAAAAAAATTACATTTTTGTATTATTTTAAACACAAAAGAATAGTTCAAAACGGCGTTTATGTCATCTAATAGAGTACATTTAGCACTATCCCTACCAAAATTTTAAAGAAAAAATTTGAAGTCTTTGTGAGAAAACGTTTTTAATTTTTTTTAAACTGCAATATTCGCACGAGACTTCATGAAAAGTACTCCCAAATTTCAAGGCATATTTTTCAAAATCTCAAATCTTCGACTGAAGCTAGATCGAAATGAACTTCTTCAATATGAAAAAAGTCCTACTCATTCTTTAGGAGCTAGTGTTATTAGTTCTAGTCATGGTTTATGCACAAAAGGACGGAAAGACAGATGGACGGACATTTTGCGGTCAGTTGACTTTTCGGTACCAAAGACTCACAAAACTGGAATGCTGGCTGCACCACGTGTTAGACATTTTTTTTAAATTTAGCAACTAGATTTATCCAGTTTTTGGTCAGCAGAACCTGCATTGCGAGTTTTCCTGCCAAAAACCCGAGTTTTTTCGCGCAA
This sequence comes from Gryllus bimaculatus, assembly GCA_017312745.1. Lineage (NCBI taxonomy): Eukaryota > Metazoa > Arthropoda > Insecta > Orthoptera > Gryllidae > Gryllus > Gryllus bimaculatus. The sequence continues at coordinate 4,624,420 of BOPP01000041.1, forward strand.
AATACATAACTTTCTCTATTCTCAGTATATTAGTCCATATATAAGTACATATACGAGAAAGTAAAAATATATAACAAGACTTTGGGACCCCCTAATGTTCCTTGTTAAATATATAAGTACATTTCTGGTTAATTCATATTTATATCTTTTGCACTAATTTCAAAATTTCGTTTCTTTAACAGACGAAGATCTGTAATGAAAGATGTAAGCTAGTTTTATCATTCCCGCATGCTATATATCAATCTAGCTGAGATCAAAAAGGCATTGTACAATCTTGGCCTGGGCAAATTAATGACTTGCGTCAGTTCGAATCTTCATCTAAAACAGTGCTTAGCTGCTATATGCTTGTGGTTCAGTCGGAGGGAGAGGGGGTGTAAAAGAAACAATGAGTGGTCCGCCCCGAAGCAGCAGAAGTGCAAATGTTATACAATTTCTTACAGAAAAAAATGATCTTATGACCACTGGCACGTTGGAGAGCTCTAGTACTATAATTTAGCAAAATAACAATGGTTTATCATTAAAAGATACAAATTCCCTCTAAGAATTCCATTTTTGATGCCTGAATTAAAATTCATAAAATCTACAAACTATTCGTAATTAATAACTAACGTGCATTTGTAAGTATATAACGTTAACTGGATATAGCGTAACAGAGTTCACATTAAAAAAAGTCATACTAATGTTCCAAAACTTTGATTCTTTTCTAAGCGACTCCATAATACCTAAACCATAGGCGTGTAAAACATTAGTATAAAAGATATCATTTATGCACTAATATAAAGAGTGGAAACTCTCAAGCTGGCACTTTTATGGGCTCTGAAGACATACTGACAACAGCTGCCAATGAAGTCCTAAGTTTTATGTCTCGACGGTCACGAGAAGAATTTTATTTTATTTAATAGGTAATTATTACAAACAAATTTGATTACTTGATCCTATGTGGCTAGGCCGAAGGCTTTAAGCCTTCCAATACCTACATCCTTTCGGCGTTCTAATCTTCGGAATTCTGGTTATTTCACCCAAATTGCTCTCTTCCATCGCATAAAAAGCCGGGCGGGACAAGAGAACCACAGGTACGGCTCAGGAAAAAACCCTGAACGGGGGAAAAAACCTGCCGTCAGAAGCCGAGTACATTCTAATTCTATCCGACGGTTTATTTTAAGCTATTTGTATTTTCTGGCGCGGGCGTCACGCGTCTCTTCCGTTGCTTGGCCTCTCAGCAGCCCTGAAATCAAACCAGCGCGCACAGAAGATCGTCCGCACCAAACGCCTCTGCCCTTACATTTCGCTCCCGCCTTCGCCTTCACCCCTAATGTGCTTATTACTATGCCCGTTTTTATTTTATTTATTGTACTTGACCAGTTTATTTACCAATTGACTACGACTTTGACTTATTTCTGTTTTACTGACTGTTTACTAAACTTAACATAAATTACGTACTTATGTTTAGCTTATTGACTTATTTATTTCTCTCCAGTCTAGGCTCCGCTCAAGCTATACCAGTGCTGTTTTCCCACTCCCCTAATTTCATCAGTTTCCTAATGGTCCGGACCTTTCCTAAAAATGTTCCTAATTCTTTCATAAATTTAGTCTTTGTCTACTAAAAAATGTTTTTGGGCGAGCGGTTTACGGTTTTCCTGTTTAGGAGGTAAGTATTTCCCATTCCATCCATTTTTCTTCCATGTTTCGGGTGCAGGAGCAAATTAAGGGAGGGATGTGGGATCCAGTTTCCTATACCGGCAAAGCACACAGGATGCCATTACCACTTGCGTCCTTTAGTCTACGCTGCATCCACCCACGAGAAGAATTTAAGGGACTCCCTGCTCTGATCGGTAGTTTTTCTCGACTTCAACACTTGGAGAATGCCTGAACAACTCTAACAAACGGGAGACGAACTGAGTTCAAATTTGTTTCGTCCTTATGCCAGTCTCCCTGCACACCTCCGCAAAAGTATTTTGCTACCCCATATATCATGAGACAATTCGGGTGCTTAGTAGTTCATCTTGAATACGGTGGGTCGTTTAGGTCGGTGCCTCCACTGAACTCCACTGGCACAAAAGAGGAATCATCCACTAGCACAATATACAAGCGCCTGGAAATATTAAGTACTTACATTTCCATTACTAATAGTTCCGGCAAAAATAGGCCGGAGAAACAAACTGGGAGAGGAAGACGGAGAGAGAGACATACGGAGAGAGAAAGAGAGAGATTTACAGTTGCTTTGCTTATGGACACAATGTCTCAATAAAAATATTATATTAATAAGTTTTTTTAATAATAGAAAAAAAATAGACAGCTCATGCATTATAAATTTCCAATTTGTTTGTGGGAGGAATGCGAATTGTTTTAAAAAATGGATTTTTAAAATGGATTTTTTTAAAAAAAAATTTTTTTAAAAAAGTGTTAAAGAAAAATGAAAATTTTTTTGGGGTTTGTTTTAAATTTTTTTTTTTTTTTTCCTGCTTAAATCCGCATCTCGGGTCCCGCAAGTTATTAGTGTAAAATTTTTAATTAAAGATCGTGGGTTCGCTTTACCCAATTCTGAAATGAAGAAAAGATAAGTCTTCTAAAGGTTAACAAAGGAAAAAAAGAAATCACTTTTTAATATCCACTATCTAGTTTCCCTGGAGGCTACGGATGGCATGTTTCGGTTTAAATCAATATCCCGAAGGAAAATGCAACTTTATGCAAAGTAAATTTTAAAAGGGTTTTGGGGGGGGGCATACTCTGAACAATTAATTGTGGCTATAAGTGTTAGCATCAATCTATTGCGTCTTCCTTGGTCCTGATTAATGACCGTTAGTACCTTTCTGCAGGGGAGACTTTTTGTTCGGTCTTTTGGTTCATTTAGAAATGGTTTTGGTAGAACAGATGGTTGTCGTTTAAATTTTATTTTCGACGTACAGCTTCGACTCCTAAAAGTGAATGTCTTTTCCTTTGTGTATTGGCGAATGGCTCTGCGAGAAACTGCAAGTTTTCGACTTTTAGTGCCAGAAATTGCATCTATGTTACTGGCTAATTTTAACACTTTTGTAAAGCCTAAAGGTAAGTTTGATTTGTTACGATCTGAAGTCGTCCGGTATTTGTGGCGACGGGAATCCTTTGATGCACTGATTCGGTTCACTAATCTCGTGATTCCACGAAGGGTTATAGTTTCGCGGGGTTCTCTTCCAATTCTCTTGGACTTAATACCTACATCTTGGGGCCAAAAATATCTTTTGATTTGGACTCGTTGAAGATTCTTAGTCTCACATTTGTCTAAACCTGCAGCAAATGATATTTTTATCAATAATTTTGTTATATATTTTTCCCATTTTTTTAGTTTCAAAGACAATGATTTGTGTTTTGCGGCTCTTATTTTCGTTCTTAGCAAATAATAAAGGCACTTTGTTTGTTGTGCCACTTGAAGAAGACTGTGTTGTGTATGTGGGTTTTTATCTATCGCGCTAGATTAACAGAAACTGGGGCCAATGATTTAAGTAGCACTGGACATGTCTAATTTTTCAGTTTGTCTTTCCATATATTGTGTTCAGAATCACATACTGCTTTTGACATTTTTAGAATTCCTCCCATCTTCTAAATACTTAGTATTCCAGTGGGTTCTCTGATTTCTGTCAGAGGCGGGCTGGAAAATTCGGGATGAGATGGGGAAGTTTAAGGGTGCAGCGGGTTTCTTTTGAATCACTATATGTCCGTTATCACAAGAATATAGGTTTACAACGGTCTCTTTCAATCACTAGAGAATACATTTTGGATTAATTTTCTGTGGATGTCAAAAGCATAATAAATACGCCAAAATGACTCATGAACAATGCCATGAGTGAAGCTATAATTTTCTATTACAGAAACCTTTTTTTTCTTGCATGACGACACATTACTTTAAAATTTCAATTCACATCTAGAGAATTACACTTCACAACAACTTAGAAAGTAAGCTCAAAATAGCGATATTAGCTTGCTGGTTGAAGCTGATTTAAGACTTCATGTTACTAATTAAACATGCCTCCTTAATAACACATTTAGTGGTTACGTGTGGCAACAAAATTAAACTAGTCTTGTGTAAATTAACGAAGTGTAGAGCTTTTAAAGAATTTGTTTGGCTTATATACGTGTGTTTTTTTCGGCAATTCACTTGTCTTTAATAGGTTTTGTGTGTCTATCGAGATGAAAGGTATGTTATGTGTGAGCTGGGAGGGGAAGTTGTTGATGTTATCGGCAGGTGGGTGTCAGAGTGTGAGTTTTGCTTGCCGTCGTCATGTGTGAGTGGTAAATGTCAAGAGGCAAGAATGAATTAAATTACTATGAGAGATGAATACGACGCCAATCGGTTATGAGTGGGGATTGTATCACAGACAGGAATGTTCAGTAGCGGAAAAATGTCTGTATGAGGGGAGGGGAGATTCTTGGTGTAAGGGAGCCTTGTTAATGTTACGGTAGACTGCTAAGGTGTTCGATAAAAGTAGAGAGGTAGTGTTGGGTTTCAGGTAGTAAGCGAGATGTCGCGGTGATGAGCGTTGAGTGAGAAGATCAGTGTGAAGGGTTTGGTGTTGTAGATAAGGATGTTCTGAGGGTAGTTAGTGCACCAGGCGTGCTGGAGGCAGGGTGCGTACCATTGTTGCGTACCAATAGGGGAGTGTGTAATAGCTGGCTTAACCTTTTTCAAGGCGGTGCTATGTGAGTATGATGGGTAGGGTTAGTGGCTGTGAGTGTGGTTTGGCTTTAGATAAAAGTATGCGTAGTCGTTGGTAGAGATAGTAGGTGTATTGTGGTGTGTTGGAGAAAGAGAGATAGGACGAGGTTGCGTGGGTTTTGGGAAAGTCATGTAAGAGTGGTGGGATTTGGGAGCATCCTTTTTACAGCAAACATTTTTGACGTTTTTCCGAAAAACCTCATTAGAAAGTTTATTAGGAACTTTAATCACAAATACAATAGGTTAGTAATTGCTAGTAAGTGTGCTTATGAATAGCGTAAATCATTCAAAAATTTACATTTGTGTTATTTTTAAAATACAGCAAAATTTATTTTAGTTCATTCTATTGCATTTTAACAGTGCATTATCACTATCCGTACGAATAAGCTTTGGGAAAAGAAAAATTTGAGTCATTATCGGTAAAATGGCGTTGAAAATTTCTGACAGTGCGGAATTTTAATCGCTGTTTTTCACAGAAACGTGAGGTTTTCGAAACATTTTTACACATTATTAAATTAAAAGCATACGTACTGTTTATATTCCAAAATTTGAAAAAATCTTTCGGTGGTAAAAATTAACAAGGTGGAGATAGTTAAAAAAAAATTCCATTTTTGGTATTATTTTAAAACACAAAAAGAATAGATTCAAAACGCGGTTTATGTCATCTAATAGAGTACATTTAGCACTATCCCTACCAAAATTTTAAAGAAAAATTGAAGCCTTTTGTGAGAAAAGCGTTTTTAAATTTTTTTAACTGAGCGCAAATATTCGCAAACGAGACTTCATAAAAGTACCCAAAGTTTCAAGGCATATTTTCAAAATCTCCAAATCTCGCACTGAAAGCTAATCGAAATGAACTTCTTTCAATATGAGCAAAAAGTTCTACTCATTCTTTAGAGGCTAGTGTTGTTAGTTCTAGTCATGGTTTATGCACAAAAGGACCGGAAAGGAAGACGGACGGACATTTGCGGGTCAGTTGACTTTTCGGTACAAAGACTCACAAAACTGGAATGCTGGCTGCATCACGTGTTAGACATTTTTTTTAATTTGAATGCATTTTCCAGTTTTTTGGGTCAGCAGAACCTGTCATTGCGAGTTTTTCTGCCAAAAAACCCGAGTTTTTTCGCGCAAAATACATAACTTTTCTCTATTCTCTAGTATCCATTAGTCCCATATATAGAGTACTAAACGAGAAAGTAAAAAATATATAACAAGGCTTGGGGGACCCCTTATGTCTTGTTAATATAGTAAGTACATTTCTGGTTAATTCATATTTTTATATCTTTAATGCCTAATTCAAAATTTCGTTTTCTTTTAACAAGACGAAGATCTGTAATGAAAGATGTAAGCTAGTTTTATCATTCCCGCACACTGCTATATATCAATCTAGGCTAAGATCAAAAAGCATTCGTAAATCTTGGCTCGGGCAAATTAATGACTGCGTCGAGTTTCGAATCTTCACTAAACAGTGGCTTAGCTGGCTATATGCTTGTGGTTCAGTCGGAGGGAGAGGGGGTGTAAAAGAAACAGATGAGGGTCCGCCCCGAGCAGGCAGAGTGCAATTAGTTTATACAATTCTTACAGAAAACGTGATCTTATTGACCACTGCAGCGTTGGGAGACGGCTCTAGTACTATAGATTAGCAAAATAACAATGGTTTTCTCATTAAAGAATGACAAATTCTTCTTAGAGAATTCCATATTCACTAATAGCATGCCCTGTAATAAAACTATAATTAATTGCATGAAAATATAATACGTATAGTTATCGGATAATTATATAATATTAATAAATGCAACTAGTGTAACTTGCTAAAATTGCATTTTGTGCTAAGAATTCATAAATTAAACATCGTATAATAACATGTGTAATAATAACGTAACGATATAGCGAGAGTTTCACATTAAAAAAGAAGTCATAACTAATGTTCGAAAACTTTGATTCTTATTCTAAGCGAGTCCATAAGATACCGTAAACCATAGGCGCTGTAAAACATTAGTATAAAAAGATATCATTTATTGCACTAACTATAGAAGAGTGAAACTCTTTATGCATAGCTTAAGCTGGCACTTTAATGGGCTCTGAAAGACATACTGACAACAGCTGCCAATCGAAGTCCCTTAAGTTTTATGTCTCGACGGTCACGAGAAGAATTTTTATTTTTAGTTTATGAGGTAATTAAATTGACAAACAAATTTGATTTAACTGTGATCCTACTGTGGCTAGGCCGAAGGCTTTAAGCCTTCCAATACCTACATCCTTTCGGCGTTCTAATCTTCGGAATTCTGGTTATTTCACCCAAATTGCTCTCTTCCATCGCATAAAAAGCCGGGCGGGACAAGAGAACCACAGGTACGGCTCAGGAAAAAACCCTGAACGGGGGAAAAAACCTGCCGTCAGAAGCCGAGTACATTCTAATTCTATCCGACGGTTTATTTTAAGCTATTTGTATTTTCTGGCGCGGGCGTCACGCGTCTCTTCCGTTGCTTGGCCTCTCAGCAGCCCTGAAATCAAACCAGCGCGCACAGAAGATCGTCCGCACCAAACGCCTCTGCCCTTACATTTCGCTCCCGCCTTCGCCTTCACCCCTAATGTGCTTATTACTATGCCCGTTTTTATTTTATTTATTGTACTTGACCAGTTTATTTACCAATTGACTACGACTTTGACTTATTTCTGTTTTACTGACTGTTTACTAAACTTAACATAAATTACGTACTTATGTTTAGCTTATTGACTTATTTATTTCTCTCCAGTCTAGGCTCCGCTCAAGCTATACCAGTGCTGTTTTCCCACTCCCCTAATTTCATCAGTTTCCTAATGGTCCGGACCTTTCCTAAAAATGTTCCTAATTCTTTCATAAATTTAGTCTTTGTCTACTAAAAAATGTTTTTGGGCGAGCGGTTTACGGTTTTCCTGTTTAGGAGGTAAGTATTTCCCATTCCATCCATTTTTCTTCCATGTTTCGGGTGCAGGAGCAAATTAAGGGAGGGATGTGGGATCCAGTTTCCTATACCGGCAAAGCACACAGGATGCCATTACACTTGCCGCTCCTTTAGTCTACGCTGCATCCACCACGAAGAAGAATTTTAAGGGACTCCCTACTCTGATCGGTAGTTTTTCTCGACTTCAAGCACTGGGAGAATGCCTGAACAACTCTAACAAACGGGAGAACGAACTGAGTTCAATTTTGTTTCGTCGCTTATGCCAGTCTCCCTGCACACCCCCTGGCAAAGTATTTTGCTACCCCATATATTGAGACAAGTTCGGAGGTGCTTAGTAGGTTGCATCTTGAATACGGGTGGGTGTTTAGGTCGTGCTCACTGAACTCCACTGGGCAGCAGAAAGAGGAATCATCCACTAGCACAATATACAGAGGCCCTGGAAATATTAAGTCACTTACATTTCATTAACTTAATAGTTCCGGGCAACAATAGGCCGGGAGAAAACAAACTGGGGAGGAGGAAGACGGAGAGAGAGACATACGGAGAGAGAGGAGATACGGGAGAGGAGAGAGATACGGAGAGAGAGAGATACGCGAGGAGAGAGATACGGAGAGAGAGAGATACGGAGAGAGAGAGATACGGAGAGGAGGAGATACGGAGAGAGAGAGATACGGAGAGACCCAGAGAGAGAAGTAGAGAGAGAGAAAGAGAAGAGAGAGAAGAGAGAGAGAGAGAAGAGAGAGAGAGAGAGAGAGAGA
>BOPP01000041.1:4632837-4674938 GCA_017312745.1 Gryllus bimaculatus
GAGAGAGAGAGACGGGATGGAATGCAGGACAATGTCTGCCGGATTCCGCTAGTTAAGAGAAAGACGGAAAGCTTATCCATTACTTACGTTGATTCTGTTTTGGGTCAGATTTGATCACACACGCTTTAAACATTAGTATTTTTACCATGGTTGTTATTTAGAAACTATAATTGAGAAAATGGTGCTATTTTTTGCTTTATTTACCATTTCGTACTAAAAATGAAAAGAAAAATTATTTCGAAAAATCATTCTAGGACATCATCAAAACAATACGCAGTTGTCTATCTAACCAGTATGAAAATGTTTGATACAGGGATACTAACTTGTAGTAGACAAATATACCAGAATAGCGTTTAAAAACACAATTATAGAATAGAAACATAGAACAGAAATGGAAACATTTTGAGAATATGTTTTATAAATTTGAAAAATAATTTATAATATTTTGGAGAGTATTTCTGATCTCTACCACTTAAAGATCAAATTACTCCAAGCACAGAAAACGTTTTAAAAAATTAAAAGTTTACAATACATGTCAAACTGCACATAAATAGTATACCTGAAAGTACACGTTAATGTGAATACTTTTCTGTATTGCAAAACATTATTTGTGCTTGGGATTTTAAATGACCACAAATAGAAACTTTGGCTTAAATAATTCAACTTTCATACAGAATGTTGCAAACTTGTCTTGATTTTAATATTTTATAAATAAATGATGGTTGGTTATTTACTTGCATGTAGTTTCCAAGCTCTTACTGCGTCTAAAATCTCTTAGTTTATATCGGACAAAACAATTGTTTAGCTTTTATTACATTTATTAACATTGTAAGCTATCTTGTGCGTAATACGTTTCTTATACGATAAGTTGTTCCTTTCTCCTTAGAATTAATCAAACCAGTTTACTAAAAATTTGCTCATCATTATTTCATGCCTGTAGTTGTTATCTCACTTGTTGATGAGATGTACCCCCCCCCGCCATTGCGTTTCCCTTTCCTCCCATCTAACATTGTCTTGGACATGTTTGCATGCTTAATACTACTCATGACCTACTGCTCCACAATTTTACTGCTGTGAGTACAACTGTACTATTTTCATGGGGAAAAAGAAAGTGCTTCATCATTAAGCTCCGTAAAACCTTCCATGAGCAAACAGCAAGTCGTGCTCTCTCCCCCCAACACGCAGACTTTTAATCACTCTCGTAATCACTCACCGCGCTGCTGTGGCCACGTTGCAGTCGGTCGGCCCGCCTTGGTCGGGGCCCAGGGGCTGCCGACCATTACGGTTCAAAACGTACTGCTCCGCGATGCAGGGGCTGATGATATGCCGCTAGTTTATGAACCAGGCGCCTCCCACTAGCGCCGGAGGATTAAAAATTGGCTGCTGAAAGGAGACAGGGGCGAAGGAGCTGGGGTGAGAGCGGGTCATGAAGGCGGAGGGTGAAGGGCAGAGGGCGGGAGGGCCAAGCACGAAGGGCAGAGATCATAAGCAGGGAGTAAAGGGCAGGAGGGCAAGAATACCTGCAGGGCGACGGGTGAATGCGGTTTGGCAAAGGGGTATGCTTGATCGACGGTGGAAGTGCCAAAGGCTGAAAATGAAGGCGGAGAGCATGACGGCGAATGGCGGGAAAGAAGGTCAGAGGCGAGAGAAGCGGAAGAGGAGGCTGGAGAGCGAGCAGGCGAAGGCGCGAGGCGACGGTGCGAGCGAGGGCGGAGAAGCGGGCGGAAGGAAGGGCGGAGAGCGAAGGGCGGAGAGCGAAGGGAGAGCCGGAGTAGCGGAAGGGGGAGCGAAGGGCGAGCAGCGCAGGTCAAAGACGGAAGTCCGGAACCGGGGGGGTGTCGGGCGAAGTGCGAGGGCGGAAGGATGGGATGGGGGGGGCAGTGTAGGGTGGAGGGCGGTGGCGGAGCGCAGAAACTGGCGGTAGGGATAGCCGCAGCATGTAGGATGTAGGGCAAGGCGGGAGAGCCAACTCCAGCGGGTGCGAGAGGGCGAAATGAAAACCAAACGTCAAATTAAAAAGGAGGTCACGTGCACGTAATTGGAGTAAAATGCGCGCCGGAAAAATTGCGGCCGCCCATGAAATTAAGGAACTGGCGGCGTGGGCGGGGCAGCTCATGTATTCGCCGGCGAGGCGCGTATTTCACGCGGAAACGCCGAGTTTTTCACCGTAAGGAAAAGCGAGGGCGGCGGCGCGCTGGCGCCTGGAAGCGACGTTCCATGACGCGTAATTAAGATAAATTATTTCACCCTTCGTCTACGTCTCGAAGGCCGCCCCCTCGCCGTGCGAATGCGATAGAAGCTCTTTGCTTTGCGAGACATTGCGTCGCCCTCGACGTATTGAGTTTTTGGGACTATTTTGGGTGGGTTGTACTCGGAGTAATCCTGGTAAGTTGGACCTATTTAATTTCTGGGAAACGGGGTTCATTATAAGAGATTTGTACGACGAAAGGATACACAGTAATTTTGAATTCTTAATTCCAGAAATTATTTACCTTATAGAAACAAATTACTGTCAAAAACGAAGATTATTTTGCCTTTTTCACATGTCAGTATTTTTGACAGGAAATGTGTATTGTAATGCTATGGTAGAAATGTTTATGAGGAAATGTAGCTGCATTGACTAAATCTGAATTACATTGTTTATATTAAACAAATTGGTTTAGTTCTTGTTGCTAAGATGCCGGGACCATATTCCATACGTAGTGTACAGACAGGATTGGCAAAAATTGAATACACTTCGTCCTTTAGTTTCGACCGGGAGAGATGGCTCAGGGCATCAACTGATGTCACTGCAATATCTCTGACTGGGAGGTCGTAGATTCGTGTTCTGACGGTGACATGATGTTTAACATTAGTTTGTCATCTAGGTCAAATTTAAACGTCTGGAGGACAATTCCAGCGGCCTCCTGGTCTGGCCGGTAGTTTTCCGTGGTTTCTCCGATCAACATGAAGTGAATGCTGGACAGTACCCCAAAAAACGGGCCATGGACAGCGCGTGATCCTTCTTACCGCCTCTTTGTCCTATCCTCACCTCTTACACACACACTAGCATGAACTCCACTATTACACATGTCGGGAGGCCGGCCAGAACTTTAGAGTGACCTTAGAGCCTTTGAGGGACAAAACTCTATAACAGACCATACAATAAATCAAGAACATATAATTGATTTTCAAAATTCTCATATTCTAATTGTTGAGCCAAACTTTAATGCTAGATTGGTTCTAGAAGTTGTAATGTAATAGATTTGCAAAAAAATTATGATTCCTTATTGATACAACTCGCTGAAAACAATAAATAATGTCATTAATATTTCTTAGTTTCGCAAGATGGTCAAAATGTTTCACAATGTGAAGTTCAGCAAAATGAATCAAATCAAAAATTTTGAGAAAATAACAATTCTAGAAATTTCTTGCATGGAATTTACAAATCCGGTTAATAATTGTTCCTGTCTATATTTCTTTAGAAGTCGTCCCCTTAGTGCCTCCAATCAAGATCTTTCTACTCCCTCCCTTCCCGTATCACCACCCCTTCTTCCAACCTTACGTCTCCTCTGACCCATCCAAGTCACAATCTCTTGCGTGGATAATCTCTTCGCAGCAATGTTTCCGTACCTCGAAAATGACAGACAATATCAGAGCCAATAATTCTCAACAATTTCAATATTTACGTGACTCTCTGTTTCCCGTATTGTGCACATACCCTAGTTTAGTTCTTATAATCAGCCTAACCTTGCCTATGTCGCTTATACTGTATTGCATAACAGATCCTAATTTTGTTTTAATTATATTTTATAATTTAATTTATAGAACTGCGTTTTTATAGGGTATTCATTCTTACACAGCTTTATCATCTTAACAACAGTTATGTAATACGTTCCACTCTATTACAAATTATGACAAGCAGTATGTATTAAACTGTTAAGTATTATTAGCAATGTATAACGAACAATTTTTCTGTAATAAATTTAAATTGAACTTATAGTAATTGTTTCCCATTTCTTTGTGATGTAGCTAATAGTTGAAAACAGCCTGATGAAGGAGGCATATCACCCTTCGAAATGTTACCAATGAAGTTATGAAAAGTGTTATCAATATGCAAAAAGATCATTCCAATTTTAATGAAATGTTTGACTGACCTTGGAAAAAATACTTGGAACTTTCATGGGCTTCATTATTTCGTATTTGTTTAATTGTTAAATTGATTTATATATAAATTGACACCACAATATGTAAAATATTTTATATTCTGCTTTTCTGGTTTTCTCTATTATTTTGAAACACTAAAATCGTAAAAATATCGTAATAATTTAAATAAAGTTTAAATCAGAATTTGATGCAAAAACGAAAAAAATCTTGTAGTTTTTTACCAACTACTTAATATGTGTACCAACTACTTAATATGAAATGAAAAATATATGATAGGAACTACGAACCTATTCAAACAATTCTTAAGGACTATGGTCATGTGAATAGGCTAGAGAACTACTCCGCGATATAATGACGCTGTAACATTTTATTTTAGCATATAATTATGCAGAGAACTTTTTTTGTAAAATACATATTAATATTTTAAATTCTTATTTTAATATTGGGAGAGAGTTAAATGTATTCTGAAAACGCCTATTACAGTGAAGTTACAATTTATTTTTTCCCCCGCGTATTGTTAAATTATATTTCTAAAATCAATATAAAAAATCAAAGGAAAAAATTGCGTTCCTCGTCAATCATTCTCAGATACATCTGGTCAACAAGACATTCGCACATAACAATTTACGTATCACCACTAAATTCATGACACCTACTACGAAATGCAGATCACATTAGTTCATATATTCAAATAAACATGTAAAATCGATGTTTTACCCACAGTCCACCTCATAGCAACCCATACACAACACATGGCTTGTTTTCACTCAATCAGGATGGTTAGATCAAATGGAATTTTCCAGTAGTATTTGGAACAAGTTTGTAGAACATTCGTCAATAAACTGACAGATTATGGGCATGAAAGCCGGCACGTTTCAGCAATTCATGACATCATCAAAACAATGCATATAAATTTAACAACTCTGCTGCCGAATAACTGTCCATGTTACTGAAGAGAACACCTCTAGCGCGGGCAGCAGTTTGTACGCGTTTGTAATTATTGTGTGATTTATTTCTGTGAGGGACATGTTTGAGATCTGTACTTTTGCATTTATATTGCAATTTAATTTTACATAAGACCTGCCTATTTCATTTCGCGTGCATTTCCCTGATATTCATTCGGAATCATTCAATTTCGAGTTGTATTGACATTATAAACGAAACAATATAGTATTTATGCATTTTCTGAAGTCATTATTAATAGGAAATTCTTGTCTGATTCAGAATACAATGTTATTTTGAGGTTAATTTTCCGGTAATTTTAACACCCAGAAATTTGTGACATTAAAAGGACAGAGAAAATAGACTGTAACATTACAAGGATAATAATAAATAAAAGTGCAATGCTTCTTAATTATTAAACACGGTTGTTGCGAAGACTGTCGTAAATATTCTACATTTCTAATTTTAAATGCACGTACTAATTAAACAAAACTATTCAGCATGTGACCGTGTGCAAGAGATATAGGAAGAGGATCTCAGGGAAAAAATGTAAAAAGTATAAAGTTTCGATTTTAACCGAAAAATGCATATTCTGTTATTCAACCTCATCTCGTGTTGCGGATCATCTAACATTCACTAATTTTTTGCCGTTTTGTATGAAACTGATGTGTTTTAATTTTTGGGAAATACTATTTTATTTCATCGTATTTATAAAATGCACAAATTTATTTTCCCTAATCCATGGAAACACGCTTTACGTGCTTAGCAAAACCTATAAAACGGTACTATAGATCATTTCAGAGTGACAATATGTTTCGTACTGTTCTAAAACTTTAGGCAACGCAACGTCATGCAAAATTTTATGCACTTTCCCTCGAACGATAAGTTAGGAAATTTACATTCCCGAAATTTAAACAAACTTACTAGGCTAGAAGTCTCTTCATCTTATTGAATGAGAAACCCAAAATTCGCGGTTATTACCTTTCATTTCGCTTTACCCTTCTGTTCGCAGAGCCATATTTTTGTAGCCTGCATTTCACACAACTCAACTGAGCCATTCTCACATTTCACCACGCCTCAGACATGAACACGCCCCTTTCTTCCACCCTCAACTCACCTCCACTCGCCTGCGACTCGGTCGCCTCCCTTCTGCACAGTGGGCCGAATCACATTAAGGCATCGCTGCCATTTGTTCTGATAACAAAAAATGTATAAAATGTAAGCTATTAATCAGCGGAAATGAACTTACTCAACAGTTATTAGCTTTATTAGTTTGATTACACTTTATGGAGTGCATGACGGACGCTATTAAAGCTTATAAATCGATGCGATATGCGAGGTTTATTATCATTTGTGATAATAAATTATTATCATTTGTGATGTCTATCATATGTCCTTCAATTCTTTTCGTTATACTAACCGGCCAAGGTATCTCAGGGCATTAATCGATGTGACTGCAGTCCCTCCGACTGGGAGGTTCAAGGGTTTGAGTTTCGACGATGGCGGGATTTTAGATATAGCTACATAGCTAGGTGCAATTCAGCCGCTGTCTGGGGAATTCTAACGGTCGAGTGTTCTTATTGGTAGTTTTCTGTGGTTTCTTTGATCAACGTGAGGCTAATTCCAGATCAGTACCCTAACAAAGGGGCTACGGACCGCGCGCGATCTTTCCTTCTTCTTCCTTGTCATATCTTCACAATATTTTACTCGCATTCACTACACTATCACTTATGTAGGGAGACAAGTCGGGAGCTTAAAGCGTATCCCGGGTAGGGTGGTGAGCCCAGCGAAACTATCAGTTCTTATCCACAAGTTTCTACTACGCAAATTCATGGTGGTGAAAATAAAAACGTCGATAGTTTGGCTGATTCGTATATTCGATGCAAAAATCTCTACGTTCTCATTTTTTCGATTATTTATTATTAGAAACCGTTTTTGTCCATGAATCTGTGGTTTCTATCAATATAAAAGACGTATATTCGTCATTATATTTTTAATTTGGGCAATTTTACTATAAGACAGCTCAGAACATTAACTGTTATGTATCTGAAGTCCCTCTGACCGGGAGGTCCTTGGTTTGAGTCCCGACAATGGAATTATTTTCGACAGTTGCTCGCCAGCTAGGTCGAATTCAGACACTGTGTGGAGAACAATTCTATCAGCTGCTTACTCTGACTGGAGATTTTCGTAGTTTTTCCGATCAACACCAGGCGAAGTCCTGATCTGTACCCTAAGAAACTGTCCACGAACCGCGCGCGATCTTTCCTACCTCTTCCTTGTCCTTTCCTCACCCCTTGCACACACACACACTACACTTCCACACACACCGGAAGACCGGAGATTTTCCCGGCTGAGGCGGTGCTCACTGGTGGGAGATACTTGGTTGGGAAAATTTCCGCTAGCCGACAATAGGTCGGCGCCGAATATCGTCATACAGTGGGGGACCACCACCACCACCCTCTCTCCCCCCTCCCTTCCTTCCTCTTTCCCTACCTACGTACCTACTGCTTGAGCATAAACATGCACTACGCATACGGGACTATTGACCTTAGAATACCACATGCTCGGAATCATTAATAATCAATCAATGATTTGGTCAATTTATTTTTCTTTCTATATGTATTTTTTCTGTGTGTTCACGTGGCGACCCATTGCCCGTGGAGGTGTTCTCCATTACTTCCTTTTCTTCCTGATGAAAACTGCTCCGCGCCCCTGCGTCGTCGGCGCGGCCTTTATACTTTTAAATCGAAGCCCCACGGGCGAAGGCGAGGGCGAGAGGACGCGGCGCGAGCGGTGAGAGGCGGCGATCGGGTGTTTGTCCTCATTTGCAGCGCCCCCCCTCCGCCCCGCCCTCGCCGCCTTCCGCACCGCTCTTGTCCTTGTCCAAGAGCTCGTTCTCGCCCCCTCTGCCGACTCTTGCTCACTCCCCTCGCACCTACATTCCTCGCCTCGCTCCCCAACTCACTCCTGGCCTCGCCCTCGCAACTCGCCCTCGCAACTCGCCCTCGCAACTCGCCCTCGCAACTCGCCCTCGCAACTCGCCCTCGCAACTCCCCCTCGCAACTCCCCCTCGCACTCGCACTCCTCTTCCGCCGTTTCCTCACTCCGAGCGCACCGGCTTAGGTTGCTCTGAATCTATTGAGGTCAATGCATCCGGAACTCCGAGTATTTGAGGCCCGACGGTGGCAGGAATTTCGACATGAACTAGAGAGTTCCTTCGACTTCAGACGCTGTTTGCAGGGGAATTCTAGCGGCCGGCTGCGCAGATCGGTAGTTTTTCGTTTCCTCGACCAACAACCAGCGAAAGCCGAAGAAACTGACCAGGGACCACGTGTGAACATTCCTTTCTCTTCCTTGTACACTCTTCACCTCTTTCTTACAAACATTTAGACTTACATGCACTTCACTAACACACATGCCGGGAGACCAGTCGGGAGCTTAAAAAATGTCCCGGTTGAAGAGGTGCCTGGCGATGAGAGATACTTAGTTGGGGTAAACACCGCAAGTCGACGTATAAGACGGTGCCGGATCTATCCATCAAGCGGAGCAAGATCAGAACCATTTTCCGCAATAAGAAACATGCACTACACTTTCGGGGCTAACTGCCTTTAGCAGTTGACGTGTTATGCATTGACACTAATGAATCAATCACCGCACCGGCCTACTCGGCACAGGCTTTGCCTGGCCCCCAACCATCCCTCACCGATCACACCCACGTATTCGCCCTTGTACGAGACCTCGTCCCCTTACTTAGCATCTTGCTCCTTCGTCATCCCTCTAGGGTTTGCGCTGTCCCCTTCCGTCCTCAACAACCACACTATTACCGCGATTACCCCTGTCGCGCCTTAAACTCCTCTCTCAGCTTGTTGTCAGGCGATATGTTCCTGGGGACGTGTGGAAGGGAGGGCGCTGCAAGGAGAAACTGTGGGATTGCTGCGAAACACGGGTATTCATACCTGTGGGACTCTTCAGATACAGTGGGCTCCGGCTTAACAAATGTGTTATTGATGTGTTTCAAAAATATGTTTACAATTCATTAAATATTTGACTGCTCCTGTATGCTTTTAATAGAGATCTTTACGCAAATTTTAAAAATATGTATTGTTGTTTTCTCTTAATTACTTCCTTGAATTCCGTTTTGAATCTTGGAAACAACACGAGAGAGTAATTCAGTGATGTAAATGGGATGTTAGTTTGTGATATCAAAGGACAATATTTATTTTACAGCTGACGTTCTATGAACGAATGTGAAATTGTGAACATTAG
Organism: Gryllus bimaculatus; assembly: GCA_017312745.1. Lineage (NCBI taxonomy): Eukaryota > Metazoa > Arthropoda > Insecta > Orthoptera > Gryllidae > Gryllus > Gryllus bimaculatus. The sequence goes on from BOPP01000041.1 coordinate 4,642,192, forward strand.
GTGGGAGTCACGATAATACAGTAGTAACGTAATTAAGTTAAACGTTTATGCAATGTAATTTCGTTAAATAAGTTACAAGTCGTACGCGAGTAGTATGTGAGTTTTAATTACGAGTTTTGATATATCTGTAAGTATTAATGTGTTGTATGTAAATATAACAGACTATTTACGCAATCAATTCTTTTCTTTTACGAAATGATAGATCACTTATCAAAAATAATAAAGAAGCATTAAAAAAGTGGATAAATATCGTTGTTAAATTTCGAAAAAATGTCTTCGAACACGTGGTGCAGACAGAACACCTGTTTTGTAGGTCCTTAATACCGAAAAATCAATTGACGTCATCGTCTATCTGTCGGTGAACACGCTTGAAAATAAACTATTCTCCAAAATTGATATTTTCCGATCAATTTGGATGATGTTGCGGCCCTTCGAATTTGAAACCGATATATTAATTATAAACTTTTTTGAAGCCCCTGGGACATTTTCAAAATCATCAAAAAGTGGCGCCATTGATTTTGATAAAATTTTGTTGTTTGAGAGTGTGAAAAACATTCAAGGGAGTGGCCCAAGTATTAAGATGGTTAAAGACCCTGATTTTGACCCAGAAATTGAAAAAATCTTTTTATGGCATCTTCCCAATATTTTAAAGACATGTTCTCTCTTAACAAAATCTATTCCTTAAAGATATGTTTTAAAATAAGATCATGAATAATTTGCGTATTTTTGTGTAAACTAAAGGCAATTTTTAATTTTTATTTAAACATTTTTTTCTCAAAAACGTCTCCCTCGTTTTGCTCAAATTTTGTTGAAGGATAGTATGAACGGTATTTAAGAGAATGGTGAGGGTCTCATGTTAGTTGAAAACGCTGATTTTTCGAATATTGAAAAACTCAATTTTTTTTCAACGTCTTCTTACAACGACAATTATGAAGCTACATTTATTTTCTTAACGAAACATTAAAATTAATCTTTAAAAATATATTTAAAAACTATTTTAAATTGCTTTCTTTGAGTTAAATGGGAAAAGGAATAGATGTTTTCGTTTCCCTTAAATATGATGTGGGAATAAAACGTAACGCAGATAAAAACCCAATATTAGTGATGTATATAAAAATTATAATTAATTATATTTTTTCTATTTCATTTCCGCGCTATTGGTATCAGCAATGCTAATTTGAAAAATGTGAATCTCACAGAACTTTATGCACATTGTTGGTTGTAATTAATTGTCGTGACTTAACACTGATAACATACAGTCATAATAACTAATGGTTTTTCTTTCGCATTAATATAAACTAATAATTTTATTTACGGCTAAACTACGCATTGCGAATCGTCGGTATTCACGTAATTTTTCGTGATTTGCATAAATTTGCGTAATATTCGGGCAACTTTGCTTGATAATACGAGCGAGAACGTTCGTGCTGGTTTAGCACCTCTTTTTTGAGGGGGAGGGGGGGTACCCGGCCCTAAAATTCATTCAGTTAATAACTACAATAATAAAACTAACCAAAATAAAATAAAGTAAATGTACTGACGTGTATTCTTTTTATGGAGTTTTACTTGTTATTTCAAAATTTTCAATCATCACACTGTAAAACTTAGTCTTTTTAGTGGCTAGCGACTAAACTACGTTGACACACTCTTGTTTCTGTGATGCAATACTAGGCGAAAAATGTTCAGAAAAGTAAACATTTTGTAAATATCGTAAGATTTGTGGTTGAAAATCATAGTCATTAGCACTCCGAACGTTCAAAGGAAGGTGGCATAAAAGTTACATTGATATTGGTCCAGTATATTCAAAGATTACCGCGTTGTACCGCAACGCCCTTGTGTCTTTATATATTACTATAAGAATAGATATACATAGGTTATCAGAAAAGGTAAATCATTTAATATAAGTAATGCAATGATATATACCTATATAAATGAATAACTCACTCCCAAATGCCGTATTCTACCATGTGATTTCATGTGAGAGCTATGCCAAAACATAAGGCATTTTCAGTTTTAGTCATGTTCCGTGTTACTGTGAACTGAACACATTGTTCATTTGTAATTGACTCAAATAAAAATTATATTACCAAAAATGAAGTCGCATGTAAATGCGTCCAGGAAGCAAGGGGCAAACATTTCTTAGGACACAAAGCGGCAAAAGTGAGACACAGCAAGTCACATTTCGCACAGAAACAAAAAGCGTTTTTGAGTTCCTAAATATTTCAGCAAAATATATAGGAGACTCTCTCCCACGTTCCTTGCTGTGAAGTCCTCCGCGGTGTTCGATAAATATTCCAGGAGCTCAGGATTTTTATTTCAGTCTCTCCTGCAGATGCGCTGTTTGCCGCGGATCGCGTCGCACATTGGGGCAACATCGCGAAAAGCTGGCCAAAAGACGAAAAAAAAATTTATTTAGGGAATTTTAAGTAAGCAGTTGGGTAGACACAGTGTCTAGTAACATAGTTAGAAAGAGTCTGAGAAGTCATAGAGGCGCTCTGCAAAATTGGAAAGATGGTCATTAATCGAGCAGCTGTTTTTGGTTTTGAGCAATTTTCATCATTCGGAATGGACGAAAATCGTAGTGGTGAGTACAATGTTTACATGTATTATAAATAATAAAAACATGTTAAAATTACTTAATAATGAATGTATAAACAAAATTATACAATTATTTTTTAATGCGGAAAATAGTTATAAGTTCCATAACGACATTTGAAAAAAAATTCTATACTATTTAGCTATTGGAATGCCAAAAAAGCTGCTATTCTGCATTTTTGGCAGAAAAATATGTAGAGGTTTTTCAATTCAACATATTGGATACGCCATTTTTCTGCAATGTTACCATTGGAATTGGAATCACCGAACTCATAAAACCCTGTTTATAAATTTTTAATTAAAAAATTTGTAGATGTTCTTTTAAAATTGTATTCCATCGTTTAGACCCACCATTAGGTTTCTTTTCATCGTAAGGCGTGCCCAAAATTCATTGTATACAAGTTTCATTCAATTGGGAAAATTTTTCATATTTTGACCAGCTTTTTGAGATTTTACTCCAATGTGTCGGTCACCGTGTTTCCACCGCCTTTGTCCGCGCCTTTTTGTGGCGGCGGCAGCGCCGGCCGAAATCTCTAAACGCGCTTAAAGTTTGATGTATGAATTGTTTTGACCATCAGCGCCCGCCTTTCCGGAGGCCCAGCTGCGCTGATGGAGCGCGTTTTGTTTTTCGACGGTCAGTGGTTCCTCCTCGCCTCGTGCCGAGGTCGTCGTTCGCGTCAGTCGCTTGTTTCCGGCTCGTTGCTGTCTTTTGTCTCTCGTGCCAGTAACGTCGTGATGGAGAACTGCGGTTGAGTGGTCATTTCGTATTTCTCTAAACGTTTCGGGAATGTGTCTGCGTTCATCAGGAGTTGTAGGGTAATACGAAAAAAATATTTTCATTGAAAATCATCGGTTCTATCGATTATATTTGAAATTGTATTGAAATTCTAGCCAACATTATTACTTAACGGGTAATACGCAGTATAGTTGCTGAAAAGTACTTCTCAAGGATAAATTAAAGACAGTCAAATTTTAAATATGAGATCAAAATCATTGAGCTCACATTTATAAGATTTGTCATTAATAATCCGCGGCACCACTTTTCACTTTGTAAACTTACTATTAACGGGAGACCTTAGCCCATAATGATATTTTTATAATCATTTAAAAAATTCCCCTTTACGAATACTGTCTTGTTTGACATTATATATTTTCGATAGGCCTATCCCCTCCAAGCGCGCATCCGCGTTTACCCGCCCATCGCATATCCACACGGGACGCGGGACGCCTCTACCCGTCCAGCGCCTACCCGACCCGTGACAGCGTACCCGTCTCTGACCATGCCTTCACTACGCCCCTAGCGACCACCTCGCCTTCGCTTTCGCATCTCCTCTCAGTGTCCGTGCACATTCTTACCCCTCCTTAGCCCCGGGTCTGCGCCCTCGCCTACGCGCCTCACTACGCCCCCACCCTCCTAGTGACGGGATGGGAGTGCGATGGCGCTCGTTTTTACGGCTGAATGAAAGATGCGGAGCGCGCGGACGAACGATGGGGATGGATGCGGAGGTGGGCACAGGGGCAGGCGTGTGGGTGGCCGCGGAAAGAGCGCTGAAAAGTGGGGATGAGTTGAGTATGTTGGTTGGCCGGGTGAGAACCGGGACAGGGGCTCGATGGGGTGGGGCAGAATTAGTACTGGGTTGAAGGTTAGGGTACAAGAGGACAGTAGAGTAGCCGCTTGAGGGAATGGGCGAGAATCAAAGAGGCCGGCGGGGTTGGAGGGGACGATTGGGTGAGTGCGAATAGGGTCTTGAGCGCTGGGAGGGGGCGAGGGAGTGAGGGCAAAGCGTAGGTGGGAGGATGGTCTGCGGAATGGGTGGTGGGTGGTGCGAAACGGTCGTGGGGCGTCCGTGGCGTCGTGGGGCGGTTCGTGGGGCTGTCGGTGTGGGGGTCGTGGGGTGTCGTGAGGGCGGTCGTGACGGTTCGTGGGCGTCGTGGAACGGTCAATGGGGCCGTCATAGGGCATGTCATGTGGGGGGACGGTCATGGGGGGATAGGTCCGGTGGGCGAGGGAGTGGCAGTGAGGCGAGCGATTGTGGGGAATGCAAAGCGGGTAATGGAGCAGTCGTGAAGCCGGGAGCGAGAAGAGGGGCGAACTGTGCAGCTGCGACGTTGGGCAAAGGGTGGGGAAGCCAGGCAATGGAGCTTGCGTGGAGATGGGCGTGGAAGTCGATGGGCGGGATGGAGATGGGGTGAGATGGCGTGGAGATGGCGTGTGGAAGGCGTGAGAGGGTGGAAGTGGCGTGAGATGGCGTGGAGATGGGGTGGAAATGGGCGTGGAGATGGGCGTGGAGATGGGGTGGAGATGGGCGTGGGATGTGTGGAAGATGGTGCTGAGATTGCGGGGGGTTGGGCTATGGCGGCGTGGAGGGTGCGCGGGCGTCGGACGGCGAGGACCCAGTTTTGTTTCGCGATCGAGTGAGGTTGAATTTTCCCTTTCGACGCCCTCCCTCCCTCCGTCGTTCCCGCCCCGCTTCTTCTTTTCCGGAGTTTAAATTTGAGGCGAGCCATGGGCGGGACGCAGCCAATACTTCATGAAAGGTTGACAGGACTGTGGCAGAGAATAATCGAAACGTATTCACTCGACGGGTTTTAGTAACTCGAGGCATGAGAAATGTGTGTTTGATGGTATGAGATACTTCTGTTTTCTTCTTTGTATGCTGTTGGAGGTGAATAAACGTATTCTATGTTCCTATAGTCATTTATCTAAATATTACAAAGTCATGTCTAACAGTTACTGACAATGCTTAAATGTATGTCCTTGAAGATTAACCACACGTATCGTTGATTCTAAGATATTTTGAATAAATAAAAATAGTTTAAAGGTAAATAGATGTAGATGACACCAAATTGTTAGAGAATCGTTAATTAAATACCCAAAACTATTTCATTTAAAATACCAATTTTACTATTGTGCTTATCTCTGGAAGTTTTCAAGACCAGTGATTATTAATATATAATATGTTAAGTCAGTTAATAATTTTAATGTACTATTATCGACAAGTGTCATACGTATATTCGATTATCTCTTGGTATCAGAACTCATTTTTCTCAAATTTACACATTTAGATTTACAATTGTAAGTTTGGAGGCCGGAAAGAATAGCTATTAAACTCACCTAAAAACTCTTAACACTTTTATCCATGTGTAGCAAACTTATTGCAAAAACGAAGATCAGTTTATTTAAGACTTTAAAATTTGTAAATTGTAATAAAGAAAGTCGTTTTTACAAATTTAGCAAAATCTACTCCTCAAAACGATGATGTTATTGCAATTGCAATATTGATGTGATAGGGAAAGGCAACTTTCTCTTCATAATATTAACAATTATCATCATAATTATGTGTTTCACAGTGTAATAATGTAATTGGATGATATTGTAAATTATTGTGTAGAAGATTAAGACTGCTCCAATTTTGTTTTTTATTACACTGTAATATTATTTTATTGCATTTGTACTAGTCGTGATTAATCATCTGTTTATTGAATTTGGAATATTCTTTTGTACTGTAATATGTTTATTTTCTGAAATCCAAAATAAATCGCATTTCTTTCTCTACTGAAGTGTACTGTCACAGTATCTGTAAGCATTATAAAGTCAAAAGGATCAATGTAATAGCATAGGATGAAGCGATTATGTTTGAAATATATTTTGAAACTACGTGTATATTATAGAATTCTTGAGATAATCATTGCATTAAATGTTTTATTACTTCACCTGACAATTGTTTGGACTGATCTACATTTTTACCACGATATTGAGACAATAAAAAATTATGTTTATTGTCAACAACGAATGTTTCCGAATTTCATAACTATATTTTTCTGTGATATTTCGTCTTTGAAACACAACAGTATAACATTAGTTCTGTGAGAACAATTGCAACGAAACTTGGTTATATAGTTATGAAAAAAAAGCCATGTAATATTTTCATTTATTACGAGAAAATGTTAAAATTTGGAGATCCAGAAAACAGAAATCTATAACTTTCGTCTCACGCATGCAGTTGAAATGATGCGAATGTTAAAGCACGAATTATTTCATTTAAAGTAGAACTACCTGTAACCAGTTACAAAAAATGGAAAACCTAAATGATTTTTCACAACAATTAGTGTTACGAAATGGAAATCTAGAACTTTATACCAGTGTAAATTTGTGTTAATATACCCAATTAGTAACGTCTTTAAGAGATCAGAAGATAGAAAAAAATGTGTGATGAAGTTAAATGGACTTCAGATTCGGTTTCAGTGACCCCATTAACATATACATAACATGGTTTGACAACTCAGTAACAAAATATCTTCTTTTTTTTATGTTTGATGTCATGTCAAAAACCTGATGTGATGTAGTAAAAGGGACATCGGGTTCGAATTTAGCCACCTCAAAAACGTGTAGAAAACGTGATATGATCCGCAGACACGAACACATTTTTTGTGTGGCTGTGTGGAGGTTCAAGAATATGGTGGTTCATCGATGGTTCAAGAATACAGAACAAGATATTCGCAAAAGCTAAGCAGATAAAATTTTGCCGGTTGATTAGCCATCCATTTTATTGATGAGTTCGAACTTACAAACAATATTTTTTTAGTTTTAAGTGTTTTTACTTGAAATTAACTCTACTGAGAACGGAAAGTAGCGGTAACGGAATTATATTAGAGATACCAACGCTCACGGCTGCCAAGAGCATACACTGTTGCGGAATGTTCATTCGATATGTAACAATCAGAAGCGTTGGATATGATTGTGGAGCATCGCAGTGAAATGATGAATGTTTAGAGAACTGTTGCTCTCTTCCGGGTAAATTTCCTTATGTGAGTGGCACCCTGTGACCGACACGTGCACATGAAAATCGGACACCGTTACTGAAATCCTGCAAACAAATTATCTGGTAGGAAATGAAGTAATTCGAAACAGTGCTGAGAGAACCAATTTGGGAAAGGAAGCCATGCCATATGCCAAAGAATTCTAACTCCAAATATATCGGTTTTAGAACTTAAGTAAAAATAAAAAGGTACGAATCGCATTCAACGCCTCAAAGAAGTAAATGTGTTCTTAAAATATCTCAGAGATTTCAATTTGACGGTATTAAAATGATAATGTACAGTTGAATAGAGTTGTAATTATTATTATTATTATTATTATTATTATTATTATTATTATTACAAAGGAAGATCAAATATCATCAAGAGTGCAAATAGCAGTGAATGTGAAAGTCAGAATATGTCCAACACGTTCGTAAGGATGAGTACGAATATATCTATTATCGTAATATCAATACTGATCGGATATAACGATCATATGATAGCTGGCCTTTCAAAATTGCCCATCTATCATCACTTAAAATGAACATGGAAGACTTCACCTTCACAAAGGAATACTAATAAAAAACTCATCGGATATAACCAAAAAGGCAAGATTGATGATAGTTATTCCGTCCATAATGACATTATCACAATTCTTAGTTTTGTAGTTGCTTTAAGACCTGCATTGAATTAAAACTTAACATGTAGTAAGGAGTGACTAAAAAGATATAGGCAAGTAATGCGTGCATACATTGCTAGCATGTTTATGTGCTGATTTCTCTTGCCCCGAGGCAAGGTTCACTTGCATAAACTACAATGAAATATTTTTAGCTTTACTGCTTGCAGTGGTCTACAGAAAAATTCTGTAGATATATTATCTTGTCCTAAGAAACTGCAATGCTGAAAGAGCCTGTTATGCATGGAGTATAAAGCATGATGCGACTTCTTAAGCGAGGAAACGCAGCCTCGTGCAGCCGCTCCGCATTTGCGCTTGGTGGATGCCGCTCAGCGAGTGGGAGGGCGCGCGGATTTGGGGCTTCTCCGGGAGGGGAAAGGGCACCGCTGCTGGCTTAGGAAAAAAGAGACAGAGAAAGTGATGAATACGGTAGAGGAGGGGAAGAGTAGAAGAGGGGAAGTGTAGAAGGGGAAGTGTAGAAGGGGAAGTGTTGAGGAGGGGCAGGTTATAAGGGAGGACAGGGAGGAGAGAGGGAGGGGAGATGAGAGAGGGAAATGTGGAAAGGGAGGGAATAAGAACAGAGAGGTAGTCGAGAACGAGGGAAAAGAAAGAGGAGGAGAAGGGGGAGGAGCAGGGAAGAAAGAAAGGGATGAAGAAAAAGTGTTTGGAGGCAAGACATGCAAAGGAGAGGAAGAGTGGATAGAGGGTTTATTAAAGGAAGGAAACGGAGAGGGGAAGGGAAGAGGGGGGATAATAAATGGAGATGGAGGGGAAGCGGTGAGGGGGGAAGTGAAGAGGAAGAGGAAGTGAGGAGGGAGAGGAAGAAGAAGGGGAAGGGAGGGGGAAGTGAAGAGGGAGGACCTGGAGAGGGTAGGGAATTGGAAAGCAAGGGGAGAGGGGTTGTAGATTGAGAGGAAAAGGAAGAGGAGAGACGGGGAGTGAAAGCAAAGGAGGAAGGGGAGAGTACGGTGAAAGGGAAGGGATGAGCCCGCGCGGACACCTCCTGCCGGACGTCGCGCTGCCAGTCGACAGCTGACGGTAATCGATTCTCGATATCGAAATGAGATTTGGTGGTATACATTTCGCGAGGGCCGGCAGCGGCGCTTCGGCGGCGCTCGCGCGCACCAATCCACACTCACGCACTCCCTCGCATGCACTCCTGACCGCTACGCGGCCAGGGCGTTGCGCTCACGCGACTCGCCCACGCAGAGAGCGCGCTCCTCGTGGTTTCAGAGCAGAGCGGTGAAATCATTCATCGTCGCCTTTATCAAGTCAGGTATATTTCTTCCCACATTTTTATTTTAATTAAGTAGTAATAATTTTACTAATATTTTTTTATGTTACTAAAAATGGCGGCGATGGTGGTGTAACGGTTAGCGTACCGGACTGTTGTACCCAAGTTGGCGGGTTCAAACCCGATCGAAGCCGTGGGTTTTTAAGGGCGAACAAATCCTTCGTACGCCTTCCTTCGGAGGGGAAGTAAAGCCGGCTGTCCCAATAGTAGATTGACTTGCATGTAAAAGATCCTTAAGCCTAAATGACTCCTCTGAGCCAAATTCAAAATCGCCTGTTTCTCGCCCAAGAAAGACCTTCTTTCTCTGGTAGTTGGTGAAAGGAGCGAAGCGAAATTTGCGTGGTCAGACGGAAGAGCGGACCTGATGGCCCAAGTCTCGCCACGTAAAATAAGGCAAATTCAATTCAATTCAATAATTGCCTCGCATGGCATGTCGTGTTCTGCGTGTACCGCGAGCAGATTGGTATACACCATCACTGGTTTGAATAGGGCTCTAAAGCGAATTGTAGGCTGTAGCAATAAGGTGCGGCGTACCAGCCATTCTATACTTGGGTTTTTATTTTTGACGCGTGAAGCCTTGTATTCACGATGGAATATCTCACGGTATTTTGCGTCTTTCTCAGTCGTGTCACTAGACTATGGAGTAGTGCTGACGATCAATAAATAAAATGAAAGTGCTACAAGAAATAAAAACTCAATTACACGCTTACTGCAATTTGTAAATGTTTCCATAATTTCCCTAATTTCTTGATTTAGGTAAAAATGATACTTTTTTATAATATATGGACACATTTATGAAGAGCTTGGAGCTGTAACAAAATGAGACACACTTCTATGAAAATCGAAATCTTTTAAGCATTTAAGAACGATAGTAGACTTTTCTTCGTACTACCCCAAGTCCTTCAATTATATTTTACTTGGTACCCTTCGATAAGATTGGAGACCCTAGATTCAAGAAAACGTTAGGATTAGTTTCTATGAAGGGGTGATAGAAATACCAGAGCGTAAATAAATTCCGTTGAGAAAAGTCATAATTACATGTCTGTACGGCTTATGCTAGAAAGAGATAGTATAGAAAATTGTGTATGAAAAAACAGTGCAGCAAAAATTTAACCACATATTAAAATTTAATAACAAGAATGTAAAATTCCAGAAAACTCGGTGAATAATGTGGATTCATATAAAGTGAAATGTGTATTTGGGAAGACACAAAGATATGCTGCGATGCTATTAAAATAGTGGTATAAACAGAAAGTCCACGAAAATAGAGCGGAATCAATATTTTTCTGGTGGTCACATATGGAAAGTCAGCACCCTGATTGTCAAGTCACAAGTCACACCACAAATGGTACAACTGCACGATATCAATGAAGCCTGTATAATTTATTATACTACTCATGTAACAATTCCAAGCAGCTATCTTCATTGACATGTTAAGGGACTGAGAATTTATGTGCCTACGGATGCTATCTTCGCGTCAAGAAAACCTACGTTGGAAGGATTCCTATACAGACACTACCATTGATTATACATTCTTCTTATACAGACACTACATTGATCAAATTCCATTCTTTTTCATGAGTATCCGTATGAGTATCCGTATGAGTATCAGCTGTTAGATGTGTTCCTGAATTTCATGATTTGTAATTTCCGTGAAGTAATGGAGCAATTTGGATACGGGAAACGACTATTTTAACTTTATACCGCTCAATGCAGTGAAAATAAGTACCGAATATCTGCGTAGGAAAGAACGGGTACACAAGAGACCTACACACGCACACGATTACGCTCACACACGCGCGTGCGGAATATCGTGACGAAGGAGGAGGTAGCAACGGTGGTGAGGGAGGGGGTCTCAGACTGTGTTGGCAGCGATAGTGGTGGTGGTAGTGACGATAGCGGCGTCGGCGGCGAGGCGGTTGTGCCCCTCGTAAAAACGATTCCGGCTTTACTATTCATGTACGTGCCCATGTTTTATGTGCGCCAGCACGGGTAGCGCCCTCGGCGGCGGAGGCGGCGTTCGCTGCGAAGGTGGAGACGCTGGAGGTGGTAGAGGCGGAGGCAGCGTTGGTAGCAGTGGCGGCGAGCCGTAAAACTGTGCGGCGCGTAGTGGCTGGCAGGAGTGGCGTGCAGTGGAGGTGCGGTGGTGGTGGTGGTGGTGGTGGCGAGGTTGGGCGCGTGGGTGGGGCGGCTGGCGGCGTGGGCGGTGGGGCGGGCGGTGGCGGTGGGCGGTGGGGCGTGCCGAAAGGTGCAATGTGGTGGGTGAGTAGTGGTGGTGGTGTGGGGCGGTGGGGCCGGTGGCGAAGGTGGCGGCGGTCGCGGCGGGTTGGGATGGTTGGCGGAGGGGGCACGGGGCGGGGCGGGGCTGGCGGGCGGCCGGCGGGGGCGACGTGCGGCGGTGGAGCGATGGGGGGGGCGGGGCGTGGGCGGCGGCGGGGCGGGAACGGCGTGATGGCGAGCGCGCGATGGTGGGTGGTGGGGGCGGGGTGGCGGGGGGGTGCGGCGGGGGTGGCGGCGGGGGTGACGGCGATTGTTGGTTGTATCGGGCGGAGCGCGGGACTTTCGCGAGTGCATTAAACCGCGCATGATAAGGCCTACGTGCGAAGCAGACCCGGACGAGAAATCGCCCGTGGGTCTGAGGACCAGCGCTCGGCAATAGAACGCCACCCACTCGGCCACGTCCTGGTTGGGAACTTGGCACATTTTGACATATTTGTATGCTCGAAATGCTTTATTGTGATATTTCGTCTTGAAACGACGTATTTGTTCAGGCGATAGGTATTTCGTCGTGTTGATGTTGGGACGAGAGTTTCACGCTAACGATTTTGCTTAATTAAAGCGGAGTTAAGTATTATAGGGAAAGGAAAATGATGAATTAATTTTTATCGTTGTCGGTTCCTACTACTAAAAATCTAATAAAATTTTTAATTTTTAATAAGAGTTGTTGTCTCTCTGCTTGCGCACACATATTTTTAGACAACAATGGTAAGAAAAATTCCAATGTCAGCTATATATATGACTCAAGACTTTAAGAAGCATTTAGTTTATTGGAAAATATTTTCTCCTATATAAGTCTGTTTGATAACCACATTAATATTTTTTTAAACTGAAAACTAATGGTTCGCGTTTTGAAATTAAAAAATCGAACATATTTATTGTTCAAGTAATTATTTATAAACGTAACTAATTTTAAATTTTCTCTGCAATTAACTTCCGTCTTATGACGAGCATAAAATGTATGAGAATTAGCAAATTACCATTGATGCAGACATTGAAAAGTTCGTTATATTTTATTTCATGTCAGGCACTCATTTCTCTTGGCGTATGCCATTGGTTTTTTCTTTCTTTGCGCAACACACACGATCTTGTAAACGAGAAAAATCTCACAGATTATCACTACTCAAGTACGTCAAAATCTCCAACAAAAGGTTCTCACAGTAAGTACTATTTCAGGCAATTGCGCACAGCAATATCCAGTACCACACACAGCTGCTCTTTGCGATGCAGCAAACGTCGCAACGCAAACTGAGCTCCAAATCATTCTGAAGCGCGTTCAACCTGCAGCAAAGACAGACGTGAGCGTTGGTTATAGAGAGACCCATACGCGTTCGTCCATCTACATTGATTTGTTACCCGGGGGAGTCCATTGCATTGTTACCCTGGGCGCTGGCTTTCGCTGCGATTTCGGCGGCCGTCGGCCACGGGCGCCCTGCCAAGTGGGGCACCCGCCCGCCGATTGCGCGGGAGACGGGGTATTTTATATGAGAGATCGCTTTCTCGACAACAGGACTTCGGCAAGGTTCAACTTCTGCCGAGGAGGAAATCGGCCCGATAGCCCCCTTGGCGCAATGACATGTTTTTCATGAACTGCGAAAGTGTCTGTGTTCTGCACGTAATACCTCCACTGCCATGCTTTATATTGATATTTTTTGTCATTATTATTTTTTGAGCTATACGCGTAAGATAAAATGCCCAATTATTATTATAAATACAAAAATGTATGTATATTAGTTGCTATTTTAATTTTATTTTGGGGCAAAAACCCTGATTCGATTTTGCATGTAAGTAAAAATTGAAATGTTCAATTTGCTACTAGGGAGATTAAATAGAACAAGTTGGTTATGAATCCATTCAATTCCGTAAAATAAATTTATTTGTGTGATAAAAATGTATTATCTGAAGGATGCGTCATCTTAATAGCAGGATGCCTAAAACTACTGTTAGGTAATTTATGTTATTAAGTTGCAAAATTAAATCCAAACATCTATTTTTATCTTCAAACAAAAGTAAGAGATAGGGAACGGATATCATTAACTATTATACTTTATTTTCAGTCGCTAGTAAATAGAACATAACAAAGAACTGTTAAAAGACATTAATCACTTCAATAATCTTCGTAAAAACCATTCCTTGAAATATTCTTGAATTTGTAATGCATTTTAACATAATATCATGTAAAAGTTGTTCAATCTAATAACAATATCTAAGAAAATAACAATAAAAATGAATGGAAAGAGAGTGTTCAATAGAAGAGTATAATAAAAAACAAGACGCAAACAAAAACAGTAAGCAAAGCGCAAAGGGTAAGCAAAGCAACTTTTTGTGGCCGATTATTTCCTTTACCATTGTAAGCAAAGCGTCAAGAAGGAAGAAGGATGAAGCATGAAGGCCCGAAGCACTCACTCGCTCACGCACCAACGCACAACGCATCCACGCACACAGCGCTCGCTTCGCAACGTCTGCGGGCGTAGTAAAGTGCACGGTACCTGCCGCCCCCTTCCGCCATCATCCCCCAACCCTTCCCAGCGCTGCCGCGCGCCAAGCTACGTGATTTGATCTTCCAACGCGACCGCCGCGCCTCGCAGCCACGGTGCCCCCGACGCGGCTTCGTAGCGCTTGATAACACTTGCGATCCTTCTACACTCCTACAAAGTGCTGCGGTAGCTCAGCGGAAACAGTTGCGTCTGCAAGCGTCACTCACCGAGAGGTTTAGGATGAGTTCCGACTGTGCGAATTTTAAACCCACAGAGCTAGAATGTCGCTGTCTGGAAGATATTTCCACGACCGCCTGTTCTGATAGATAATTTTCCGCGGGTTTCGAAAACAACTGAAGTCAAACGCTGGAGAAGAGCCTTAATAAAACGAGCTACGGACGCGCACGATCTTTACTTTATCTTGGTCTTTTCTCTCTTGTTACATGCACACACGCTCACAATATCTACGATACCCACGTGACGGAATAGAAGCCGCTTTAGATCTTGTCTACGTGAAACCATAAGAGGAATCTCTCTCAAGCCGCGTATAGGACAGCGTTGATTCATATTATAACGGGGTAGAAAACCGCCATCTTCCTTATATTATATGCCGTAAATGTGATTAATGCGCCCAGGCAGCTGACGTGCCGATATCAATACGCACACCGACTACGTTTTGCTCGGAGCCAGCATTGCCGCGTTGTTTCGGCAATGACTCTGAGCGGGAGGTGCTAGTTCGAGTCCAAACGGTGGAGGATTTTCGATCGATAGTTAACGAGATAGCTAGGTCGAATTCAGCCGTTGGCTTCTCGACTGCTGCCACGTTTTCGATCAATACCCGACGAATGACGGCGCAGTACAAATGGACATGAACCGTGCGCGTCTTTCCTTCCCTTTCCTTTTCCATTGTCTCCTTAGTTACACTCACTCATCGTCATACGTTACTTCAATGTACACATTGTCACACACGTCGTAGATTGATTTATTAGTGCTTCCGAGCGAGACAACTATTGACGTTATTAGTCCTGTGAGTGTTATGCATTACTTTTCTCTGAAATTCACGTGATTTTCGGCCGCAGTCTGGTGAGAAACCAGCGCCGGCCTAGTTCGGCTTGTGGGAATTTCATAACCAGGACAGCCGCGTCCGCCCAGGCGCAACGAGCTCTAAGCTCCCGACTGGTCTCCCGACACGCGTGGTAGTCGCACATGTGAGATAAGTCGGGAACTTACAGCATGAAGCGTGGCACGCTCGGGAGATACCTGGAGAGAGGCTGTCCTGCAGACGACGTGTAGGTCGGCGCCGGAACTTGCCATTAGCAGCAGGAGAAGCACAGCCACCTCCAGACGTAGAAAAGCATTCACTACACGAACGGACGCTCACTGATTCTTTCACTAAACTAATGACCATTGCAGATGACGTTCCAGAAACATCGATCTATCGGTACTTATGCTTTTACTTATGTGTTCTTGATATACTGGTTCAACACTTCTTCTCTCTGCTATTTATCAGTTGAATCCTTTCTCCACGCACATTTTAATAGCATGTTTATATTGCTTCTCATTTCCATATTTCTCTTTCTATCCATCTCTCTCCATCTATCCCTCTCTCTCTTCCATTTCCTCTCCTCTCCACTATCCCTCTCCTCTCTCCATCTATCCCTCTCTCTCTCCATCTATCCCTCTCTCTCTCCATCTATCCCTCTCTCTCTCCATCTATCCCTCTCTCTCTCCACTATCCCTCTCTCTATCTATCCCTCTCTCTCCATCTATCCCTCTCATCTCATCTATCCCTCTATCTATCTCCTCTCCTCTATCTCTATCCCTCTCTATCTCTCTCTATATGTTTCTTGTCGTTCTTACTACAACAATCTTCCCGACAATTCTCAACTCTTTCCTTCCTTTGCACTCCGCACTTTCCTCATCTAGAAAACCTTTCCCGACCGGCCTCCCCCAGTCGCCCCCTGCACCACCCCGCCCGCCCCGCCCTTCAACATATTTCTTGTCGCGTCTCCCCCCTCCCGTTGCCGCGCCTCCACGAAAGTAGATTCACGGGCATCCTACTGCGCGCGTCGCCAAGGGTCGTGAGTTCGGGGCCCGAACCCCTGCAGAGACATATTTCTCGATATCGCGTGCGGGATCGCCGCCTAAGTCTGAAGTCAATTCCTGGACTTGGATGGGGTCGCGAGACGCAGCCGGCGATCCCAGCGCTCCTGCTGGTCGAAACTTGAAACATTCGTCAGAGAGACAACAAGTGGGCGCTTCCTACTTTTGTCCCGGTGGAAAAGTTCTGGCCGGAAGGTGGGTGGGAGACACCTTTTATATTCTTATTCCTCGAAAAAGAAGAGAGCAAATTCGATATAACGCTAGCGTACGTGATTGTACGGACATACACTTATCGTGTTATAACTTTTCGTATCTGTTGCAAATCAAACTGTTGTTTACAGCGACTACTGGTTGTCAGTGTGATGCATCTTCCTTTGGAGGAAATAGATCCATATGGAATGTTACGATCAATAGATGTCAAGAAAATATGTTAGAACTGTATAAAACGTAGAAGTAGAATGATATTGATACCGTTATTCACGTAGAGCTATTTACTTAGAATTACATTGAATATTGTTATTGAAATATTGATATGTATAAAAAATGATTGTATTTATTTAAATATTTCTAAATTAGTCTAAAAATATAAGGTAACCTACAAACAATTTTTTGTTCAATATATTTTTATACATTTAAAATATATTCTTAGGTGAATGGAGATAAAATAAGAAATTTACTCTGACTGAAGATAATTCCAGGTCATTACATATGTTTTATGGAAGTTAGAATTTTAAATGAACAATCTTGTTTTCTATGAATGTTTACAACTCTCAACGCATTTTATTTCATAATCATTTATGTGCCTTCTTTTACGTACCATTCTCCTACAAGAGCTCTGAAACAACTGAATGCTGCGATAATGAGAAACACGTATCGATTTTTAAAACCTCACTCCTAACTCTGTTAACCCAGAGCTTGATATTTCGCGTCAGCACATCTCCCACCTTGTTTTCTCTTATAATCAATCTTTAACCTTGTTTGCACAGCAAAGTCTACTGAACAAATTCTGAGAGCAGCAAAGTAGTGAAGCTGATGCAATGAAATTATTGGTTTTATTATTCGGTTTGTTTGCGTTACATTTATCAATTTCGCGTTATTTGCGCTCAAAAGTCGCGTGCTGGTTCCGAGGCCCGAGGCGTTAGCAGACATCAAAGGCCACCGCAAACTCGTTGTCCGACGGATTCCATTTTGCTGGTGGCGTTTCGACGCCGCGAGAAACGCGATCGAGAAATTTCATCCCACGTTATTTTGTACTACAGAGATTTCATATGTAAACGTTGCTTCATAGATGATGGTTTTTATAAATTACAAATGTTTGGAAGTGTTTCATTCAAAATTAATTTGAGGTTATTTGACCCTTTGGGTTGATATGTTCTGGAAAAGCGAATGCATTCTGTAAATATCGTGCGTAAATGGTCATTATTCTTGAAATTATGTATTTAGCTAATAACAGGTGTTAGCGTTCGACAAGTGTTATACATGTATCAATACTAAGGATCTTCACAAATAATCCTCAATTTAGTTTTTATTTTTTCTCACTTTTCAGGTAAATATCATTTTTCTTCTGAATAAAGAGCTGGTGAAAATTGTCACAGATTTTTGAGTTTTTAACTTACTATGTTTTTTTAGGAAACCTTTACATGTTGGGTAAATTCTTTGCGCAGAAACGTTAGTGTAAGTTATTGCAAAACAGTCAGACAATCAATATTCCTCAGTCTTTTTTTTGTATAAATCACAAAATGGGAGTTATACTTTTGTAAAACTCTTAGATACCATAAAATATTATAAAGGCATTTTTTCTCCCTCCAAGAGCTTTAGTTGATACGCATGGTGACAAAAGTAACTCGTAGGCTCAAATTACACTGTTGTGCAAATTCTTCGTGTTGTTGCCTTCATTATTCACACTAGTTATTTCCAAACATTTGATAGTCGTTTGTCAAATTATAGTAAATAATGTCAATAAATGGACTTTGTTAGTGATGATTGCGCTGGGCCAAATTAATGTTGTTGACACTGTGTGGAATTCAACACGACAGTTCATATTCCTATTTATATTAAAATATGTCTATATCATAAACTGACAGATAAATTGTTCATGGTTCTTACAAGGACATTTAGAAATACTATTCGTTTATATTATCTCAAAAACAAACGTTTTGCATTATGAGAAAATTAGGTTAAAATTGTGTTTTGGTAGCGTGTGCATTTGCTGCTCGACAAAGAAAGGAACGAGGCCAGACGCGATGGCAATGGTCGCAATATGCTATAAAGATAAGACAGAGACAAGTGTGTGACCCCGCTTCAGGGTCTATCGCATGATCTCGCCCTGCCCATCCCCGACCTCTCTCTAATGTCCACTCAATTCTCCCGCTTTTCCTAGCCCCCCGTCTGATGTCTGTGCCCCCACCAACTTGCTCAGTCCCACTTCCTCCGCCCGCCCTCTTTCTGTCCAGCCCGGTCACGGCTCCCTATTACGTCCTCCAATCACTCCCCCGCCCAGGTGCCCCATCCACCCCCCATCCAAGTCCATGTACCACGTCCAGACTCATCCAGCTAAATATGCCGTCCACTACTATTCCATACATATACACACATCCAATTAGGCCGTCCACGTATTCCGTCCATTCGCACACCGACTCACTCACTCGCACATCGACTCACGCACTTGCCGGCTCAATCGCTCACCGGCTCAATCGCTCACCGGCTCAATCGCCCACCGGCTCAATCGCTCACCGGCTCAATCGCTCACCGACTCAATCTCTCACCGACTCAATCGCTTTACCGACTCAATCGCTCACCGACTCAATCGCTCACCGACACTGTCGCTCACCGACTCAATCGCTCACCGACTCAATCGTTCACCGACTCAATCGTTCACCGACTCAATCGTTCACCGACTCAATCGCTCACTAACTTCACAGCGTCCTTGTCTCCACTATCTTTCTTCTTTCTTTATACTGCTTTGCCTTGCATTACTCCAGCGTGTCACTTGACTTTCCCAATCCCCACCTCATCTTCATCTTCATCTTCATCTTTTTGTGTCAGCGTTTCTCCTTAGTCATGTCCGCCTTTCTTTTGTATTTTATCTCGCGAATGGGATGGCGAGTGTCGCCCATATGCTCTTGCGCTCTCTTCCATCCAAGTATTTCTCTCCGCCAAACGCCATCCTTCTCTTTTGACACACTGAGCAGAGGAGTGCGATGCTATCGCAGTGAAGTAACTGCTGTGGAGATCGCATAAGATGTTTGAAATGTGGTCTTGGAGAATATCTGTAGTTGCATTGCTCACTCTTCACAGCTCCACTGTTTTACGGTACGAAGGGGTGCCGGGGGGGGGTTCGAGGAGAACTAGGAATTCACTGTGCTACCACATATTTTCTGTACGTTATTTTTGGTGGTTGATCTTTCAATGATAATATAGTTGATTCATTTGTGTTCAGGTTCATATCTTTTTTGTTTTTATCTGTTTTCTTTTCTCTTTTCTTGTTATTCTTTTCATTGCATGTTTTTTTGAAAAAAATATGTGATTTGCTATATTCCAAATGTATATTATCTCTTATTTTTAAATTTACAAAAGCAATGTAATTATTGAAAGACCTGAAATCATATATCTTACTTGATGCATTTGCAAATTTTCGGCCAACTGCTTTTCTTCTGCATACAATAAAATGTGATTAACCTGTTACAATATTTTTTTAAAAAAGTACACACGTAATAGAAGTACATCTGCACAAGTATTTTAATATGTGTTCGAATAAAGAAAGTTGTGACTACTACTAAATAGATATTTTTACTATACGAGAAGGCCGAAATAAGCAGAAGCATTGGAGCAAGATAAATTTTTATAGTACTAAAATTCGACTGTTTGCAAAACGCCTAAACCGGTCTTCATTTGAAAGCATAGTTCCTGCAGTCCCAACTTCTGCTTTCACTGACAAGAGCCGGCTTTCCTATCCTCCAAACACTTAAGTTGTTTGAAACACCAGGTTCCCATATGCCTCTCTTCCCTTTGATTCATCGACCTTAGCCTCTCTTCTCCAGAAGACCAGTTTAGACTTTAACATCTCTTTTCAGACAAATCTTACTTAATTTCTGAATATGGTCCTCGTCTCACTTCAGATATACAACCGCATTCTAAATTAACGCTTAATTTCTGTTCCGCGATCTGTACTGTGAAAATGTTTGCTCATATCCGCGAGAACGAGTAGTGTTTGTGGAGGGAGGGAATGAGCGAGGCAGACCAAGACCTCATTGTGTAATATGAGGGAGCGCATTACGAGGTAAGTTGCTCAGAGGGGCAGACAATGAATTCAGATCCCACGCGAAGAGATAAAGAGTCAAGAAATGAGTAAGAAAAGTGTGAATGTACGAGATGAGACATGCGGCTCGAGACGGGGCGGAGATGGACGAAGCGAAGCGGAGAGAGACGAAACGAGGAGGGATAAGACGATTGGTTAATTGTTCCCGCTTACGTCAACAGCTACAGTCATTAGTCTCGTTATAGTTCTAATTTTTGTTTTCCCTAAAGATGGTGGTCTTCCCCTCTCACTAAGTGGTGAGATCCAGAACCTACCTACACGTCGGTTACGGTTGTACTTTCATCTTAAGGCATCTCTTTCAGCGGGGTACAAAGCCAGCTGGAACAAGCTTCAAGCTCCCGATGTATCTCCCGACGTGTGTTATAATGTAGTGCATGTAAGTGCTTATGTAACTAAAGAGAGAGGACAGAACAAGAAAGAGGAAGAGAAAAACCTGGCGGTCCACGATATGTACTGCTCCGACATTCATATAGTATTTGTAGGAGAAATCACAGAAAAATAGGTTCATACAATTCTCCTTCAAGCAGTAGCTGAATCCGAACTATCTGCATAGTGTCGAAACTCTCCCACCGTCGAGAATCGTCCCCAGAACGTCCTGCCATTGCCGCAGAAGAGACCACGGAAATGCTGGTTATAAACTAAACTCAGCCGATGCAGAGGAGGGGTGAGGCGGGAAAGGGCTGGGCGGAACAAAGCGGGAATAAATGAGGCGATGAAAAATGAGCAAAGTCATAGTAATACGAATCCAAGAGGAGAAAGAAAGCGAGACGTGAAAAAGCAAGTTAAACAAGCTAAAACCGGGGCCAAAAAGTGTAGCAAAGTGGCCAACCTTAGTTGAGGTGAACACAGACGTCGCGGAACAAGGTGCAGTAATCAGACCAGGATGGAGCTTGCTCGGTTGTAGGAAGGATGCGGCAACCCTGTACGGAGAGAGACTTAGTGGGCCGAGGCGAGGAAGACGATGCGAGAGGTGCAAAGACGTAGTAATTCCAGGTGGACAAGAGAGAGAAAACGAGCCATAGGAACACAAGTTAACCGAGCTAAATCGGGGCGAGAGAGTGTAGCAGTGGCTACGTGAGCCCAGACGCCCTGAAACAATGTGCAACGAGGTGTAGTAATCAGACCAGGAGAACGTGAAGTGGGAGGAATGGGGCGAGACACGGTGCAAAAGGGGACGAAGGGGGGAGTGTGAGCTGCGAGGTCACACGGGACGGAGCCTGGCGCGGCAGCCCGACTGCCCGCCGCGTGCATAATACATGGGCAAACGGCGCCCAAAGTGAATTTGAAGCAGTGTTTAATTACTCGGCATTCGGCCAGCGCGGCCCGCGGCTCGGCTCGCGCCCTGCGTCTTTCTCTCGCGCTCTCTTCCCCTCCTCTCGCGCTCCCTTCCCCCCCTCGCGCTCTCTTCCCCTCTCCTCGTGCTCTCTTCCCCTCCCCTCGCGCTCTCTTCCCCTCCCCTCGCGCTCTCTTCCCCTCCCGCTCGTTGCCTCGCACTCGCCAGTTAGCTTACGTTCTGCTCGACCCCCATTCAGTTCAATGTTTTAACTGATTCCTTAATTAATATTCCATAAAATAGTCATTTGTTATTTCTTCGAAGAAAGAGCTAATTGTTTAGAGCAATTAGTTTTTGAAATCTTCCTCTATTTTACTTACGATAGATCTTTCTCCACATCCTGAGGTCTTCATTATTGTGTAAGGTGCTTTCTGCACTATTTTTTATTTGTTTAATTTTGTCCTGCAAAGTATCACAAAAATCATTTCGATAATTTCAATTGGTTTTAAAGAAATTATAAGTATTTTTTATAAAATTTTGTGAAAGTTGAGCAAGTTGCACATTTTAAAAGACAAACACAATCTGCGGCATATTAACTAAAAGAAAAAACTAGTAGCTCTGATAAAAATTTAGCTCAAATATTATTATTGAAAACCATCATTTATAATCAAAAATGAATTAGATCAACTTTCATACTGAAATTATAGTAATACATAATGACACGCCACTAGTTGGATGCAATCCGGGTGTGTATGCACTGGCTCGCACCGCTCAACTGTCCCACTAGCGCTCTCCGCCCAGTGCGCCCGGTTGGCGAATGAACCGCTGCGACCCTCGATGTGGCCCCTCAACTCTGACCCCAAACCTCCGCCGCTACTCTCGCCCTCTGTGACCTCTAGCGCGACCTCCCCGTGCAGCCGCGGCCGTAATGCTTCTCGCAGACGCTATTTGCACCCGAGTTATGCAATTCACGCTACTCTCTAGATGGTTTTGTGAGCGTTAAATTCCTTGCTCTTTTCGCTGAATTACAGGTTAATTTGTCATTGAAATTTCTTTCGCTCCAAAACTGTTTTTATATTTATTCAGGAATTTAACGATCAAAATCCTGATTTGGGTACTTTCATTTAATATCGTTTAATGAACTTACAACACTTTCTTTGCTTTTTTCAAATCATTAACTTCAACTTTTCGTTCACAAAACTGAAAAAAATTAATCAATCTAAATAAACTAGCAATCCGGGTACCTGAGATAACTTCAGGAAAAACGCCTTAGTCTCGGATCAAATGGTCGCGGCTTTGCATCCCGACACGGACATAACACGGTTTGCGTCGGACGTCATAGAATAATTGACTCTTTTCCAAACTACCATTCATTGTTTAACAAAATAATATGAGACCATTCTGCCCTCTACCCAAAAGAAGACGCGTAAAAGGTAATAAATGAGGGGCAGTTACCAGGTGGAGACGGCACAGTGAATGTGTGTGTGAGTACGGTCTATGATGCGTGCAGCATCTGGTCTCCACGGTATTTCCCTAACTTGAAATGGAAACAAACTGTGAGCCTATGGGCTGCAGCTTTAAGAGGGCCCAACCGCAAACAGACTACAATTGACTTCAGAACGTGGATACCTTCACCATGGTTGTGGAGGTTTCAGGGTCTGATTGTGAATAATTAGGGCAGGGGAAGTCGTCGTCCGCCTTAGCGGATAAACGGACGTTAAAACAAACACGCTGAGGGATGATTATTAATCTAACGAACACAATCATGTATTACAATGTGACTTCATCATTATACTTACTACTGATACGACTGAAGCTGTGACCAGCACTTAGACGTGAAAAGAAACTGAGGAAAAGACGTTTCAGTAAATGTTGGAAACTAATGTTGAATTTTGATTCCTTAAAAATGCATAGGCTTGTTGAAAAACTGGTTAACTTTGAGGAGATGTTGAATTAATTACGGATAAATACTGTGTTCAACGCTGCACAATTTGAAAGGTGAAAGTAGGACAATACAAATAATTTTATTATAAATAATAAATACGTATTGTATTCAACTGCATTGCTCACAAAGTGGAAATAGTGCTGTATTAATGCATTTCTTAGTGCTAATGTTAAAAATAAATAGTAGTTATTTATCACACCCACAACAATACTTGATATTGTCGGCACTAGTTTAGAATATCGTCAGACAATTTTAATCAATCCCATATATTCATAAATAAATAAATAATGTTGGAGAAAATGTAACACAAAATACACTAGTAAAATGCAAACTTTAGGATGGAATAACACATACACTGAACCAATACGATGATTTCGAAAGTGTACTAGGCGGGATCATATACAATGTTTTGGCAAACGTAATCAATTCTGTCTCTAGCAACAGGGAAACTCTGAGATTTAGAGAAGATTATATTCAAAAGAAAACTGCATTTCAGTGGAATATGACTGTATCGATTTTAACGTAACCAGCATTCTGAAAGTACGAGCCGTGGAAATTAAACGCAAACGTACACATAGTTTGTGAATTCCGCAGTTTATGAATAGTTTCTGAATTGTCTTTTGAATCCCCAACTAGCATTATAGCCAGTTTATGACCAGCAGGGGCAGTCTCCTGCCCTACGTGGGTTTCTGCGCATTCGTCGCCACGACGCTGTTTCGCGTCCTCTCCCCTCATCTTTTCCACTTATTCGCCCCTCGTCGTCGTCCTCCGCGCGGCCCTTCGCGCCCTGCGCCGGCGGCACAGCGGCCCTGCGCCCTGCGCCACCCTGCGCTGCCCGGCCTCTGGCAGTGCACCGAAACCCTACACCACGCGCGGCGTCTGGGCGGAGCGTCCGTCACAGGCGTACAAACGGATCTGATTGAAGTAACGTTTTTGATTGGATTGATTGGATTGATTCGATTGATTGATTCGATTGATTGATTCGATTGGTTGATTCGATTGGTTGATTCGATTGGTTGATTCGATTGGTTGATTCGATTGGTTGATTCGATTGTTGATTCGATTGATTCGATTGATTTGATTGATTCGATTGATTCGATTGATTTGATTGATTTGATTGATTTGATTGATTTGATTGATTTGATTGATTTGATTGATTTGATATATTTAGTGAACGTCATTATCGATTGATAAGGAGACAAGACCATTAGTCACGTAAGTGTACTGTGGAGTTTTATTGCGGGAGGTGGTGGTGATATTCCCCACTGATTGTTGAGATCCGATGCCAACCTACACGTCGGCTAGCGATGTTTTCCCCAACCGGGTTTTTTCCACCAGCGAGGTACCGCTCCAGCCGGGACAAGCTGTAAGCTCTCCAACGGTCTCTCGACAAGTGTGGTGTATTTCTTGTAAGTGTGAAACGTAAGGGATGGTGATAGGACAAAGAAGGGGAAGGAAAGATCGCCGCGCAGTCCGTGACCCATTTGGTAAGCCAAGTGTTGATCTAAGAAAGAAAAGAAAAATACATATTGGAACAGCTGGTAATAAGAATTACCTTCTAGACAGGGGCGGAATTCAACCAAGCTATCTAGCTAGGGTCGAAAATCTGCCTCCTTCGGAACTCGAGTCCTGGGATATCCTGATCATAAGCTCTTCAATGATATCCGTTGAGCCATATAATCTAACACAGGCTAACTGCATACACATGTTTTTAGTAATGTATCGACAGCGCTGTTCAAAATTCTATATGTAGACATTTTGCCTTTTTTAAATGTTAATATTACTATAAAAATGTTAGTTACATCATTTAAATAGGATGATGACGTTTTTTTTTAATTTTACGCCATTCTTTTGAAATTCAAGGGATGTGCACTGACATTTTCCGGTCCGTACAAAATATTGAAACATCAATATCTCAACATTCAGACTTTTGAAATAATTTCTTGGTCAAAATAAATGTTGAATCTTTAGCTCACAGAGGGGGAAAAATATGGGTACGTTTTGCTAAACAAAAACCTAAGATGGGAAATGCCTTATAAATACGTCATCTTAATGCCTTTTTGTCAGAACGCCCCTGGCAAGTAAGCAACCAGCCCTTCAATGTTGTGTGGCAGAGTCACGTACCCTCAAGGGGCGATCATTGAGAGAGTTCGTAAACCTGTAGAACAATAGTGCATGATGAGCAGTCTACTCATCACAGACACACTTGTAACATTTATTACATTTTTTCTGATAGTCCACTTTAATATTGCTTTGTGGAATCTCGGGGAGGGTGTAGATATCTTCGTATTCGTTTCAGATGATATTTCTCACATTTCTTCTGAATTTAAAAACCAATGACTCCCTATATCATAATATCCATCCATGAGTAATCATCAAAATTATGAATAATTAATAATTATTAGTAATTAGTATTCGGCATAGGAATGAACTTGATAAGATTCTGAAACAAATAAGAGATAGCAAAAATACAATAAAATTTTCATTTTAATGAGACAAATTCCTAATAGTTAATTAAAAAGTCGTAAGTATACTTAATTAAATTTCAGGAAACACCTAAGGGGGACTGTTTAATAACCAACCAGACTCAAAATGTCAAAAATAATCCAATAACATTACTATTTGTTACTTTTTTAACACGGCCAGAAACTCTTAGGCGATGGCCCCAAATTGAGATGAGCCAAAATCTAACATGTATACCTGCTAGGAATATTTCTTAGAGAATGCATGGAATAACCTGTTTTATTTGTGTTTAGTCTATAGCCAATGCTTTAATTACAGCGTTTATTATTTAATATTTGTAAAGAGAAACTAACTATTTGTTAACAAACAAATGGTTGCACGTGCACAAGCTTTCCAGTAAAAATAAAGCATCAGTGACATGCAAAATTATGTCAAAGTACTATATAAAGATAATCACCGAAACAATCTTCCACTTAATTCCCAGAGTACCTAAGGAGGTGAAATATGATAACATGTTACCAATAAACATGTGGGAATTCTCAGATACTGTATTTTCACAAAATGATTTACTTGTCCTTGATTGATAGGTAACTTATTCTTCAATAATGTTTGGCAAGTTCACATTCTGTCATGTCATAAGGACCGTGTATTCTTTAATAATACTGGTGTAGGATTAAATTTCTACCAATAAGAGGTAAAAGAGTAAATTTGTTATATGAGAACATGTGGTAGGAAATAACCACACATGTTTGTCGGCAAAACATCGAACCTCCAACACACCCTATAGGAGTTATTATTATTGATAATAAGAACTTACGAAATAGTAAATTCTGTGATTAATTCATTGACTATAGGCTACACATGCAACAAACAGATTATTCCATGCATTGTGCGTGAGATATTCTTAGCAGAGCTACACGTCAGATTTTGTTTTACCGCAATTTTCTAGAGCATTTACTCCGATGTATTTTATACATTACGCCCCGTAATAAATATTAGAAAAGTGCATGCATAGAGAGTGATCGAAAATAATCACGTTTTGCCGATGAACCTGTTGTATGAAATTGTATTAACTGAGGTAAGTATATGACCCCTGATTTTCAGGCAACTCCTTACGCACAACTCTCGTCGTGTCACGTCTTCAGGGAGTCAATGATTTTTCATTAACTTTCTAAACATATTTGGATAGTGGATTGCTCGAAATCAGTGGCAATTACCACACGTGTAGCTCCAATACATGGATTTTCACACTACATGTCGTGGGTCAAAAGTGAGCATTTTGCACTTCTATATTTTATGTATTAAGCCTTTCTATGTCCCATAAATGGCAATTGGTCTCGCACCGTTAGATTCAGGGGATCTTAGTCAATCATTCAACCAGAAACCCACGATTTATCTAGTTCGCTTAACCTTGCTGACTTGAAGTAAATGAATTCAACTAGCGACTAGCGTTGTGTGGCTGCAGCTTTTTAGCAGAACCATTCCAGCATTCTCCTGGATGACCGAGAGGAACCAAAACAAAATCGCTCAAAAGATGGCTCGCATGGGGACCTAACCCGGGCCCCCCGAATGCGAAGTCAGCGCACTACTTCCAGAGGCATTTCGCTCGGTTTTTATTTTTATACGTGCTCTAAAATCAGTCACTTGAATACATTTTGAAATATTTGTACGTTCCCTGATTGAACATACCGGGAAAGGGAGGCTTAGGGCATCAACTGATGTCAGTGTAGTATCTCTGACCGGAAGTCCTAGATTCGATTCCCGACGGTGTGAAGATTTTTGACATTAACTATACATATAGTTAGATAGAATTCCGCCGGAGCTGGGGAATCATTCTATTGGTCGGCTGCTCTGATCGGTAATTATATGTGTTTTTTTTTTCGATCAACACCAGATGAATGCCGAAGCAAGGCCGTAACAAACGGGCCACGGACCATGTGCGATCTTTCCTTCGACTTCCTTGTCCTATTCTCACTCCTTACACACACACACACACACACACACACACACACACTCTTACATGCACTACTCTACCACACATGTCGGGAGACCAGTCTGTGACGTTCACACCTTGGTGCCCCAATGGTGGAATATACCTGTTTGGGAGAAACCCCTTTACGAGACCGTGGGTCGGCGCTGGATTTCGCCATCTATCACCACCTCCTCCCGAAAAAAAATATGCGAACGTATTCACTAACGGAAATAATAACCTTATCAGTTGCCGCTCCCGGAATCAGTCATCAAACGATCAAACCGATTGAACACAGCCTGATGTCGGTTACTTTCCTTTTCGCGGAGATATCCTACCTGCGGTTGCTCCAATGGCATCAGAGGGAGCAGCACCCCACCCACTGTGCGTGAATGCTCGCGCTGCGGCGCTGCGGGTGGGGTAGGGCGGGGCAGGGATGGGCGAGGCGGGGCGGGGCGTCGACCGGGGGCGGACGGGGACCCGACGGCGAGCCGCGCGCCATAATTGTGTATAATAGGCGCCCTCGCGGACAGGCACGGGGGGGGGCAGGGAACAGCGGGGGTGGGCGGCGGCCCCCTGGGACCCCGCGGGGCTGCCGGGTTCCGGCCCGCGGCGATCCCCGCGCCCCGGCGCCCACGTGACCCGCGCCGGCCGCCAGCCGCCGCCGCCCAGCCGCCGCCGTCGCCGGCCGCCGTCGCGTCCCGTCCCGCCAACGCGATATGCATGACTCAACTTTTACACGACCGGCGCCTCTCCTCCTTTATTTCCGGTTGTAAACTCGTTTTATTGCCGCCGCGCTCGCCGCGCCGGCGGTTTTACTGTCACGCGCAGCTGCGGCGCCGACCCCCGCCCGCCGACGCCGCCGGCGCTTCCGGTTCGCCGCCGACCAGCGCGGCCCCCGCGCGGCCCCAGCGCGCCTTCCTTCTGAACGGCGCCCGGCCGCCGCCGCCGGTATTGCTTCCAGCCTCGCGTCCCCCGCCGCCGCCCCGCCCCCGCCGCCCGTACCTGCGCGGGTCGGGTTGGGACAGACGCGTCTCTCTCGACGTCAGGTGCACTATCTACACTACATCGTAAACAATATTATGGTGGAGATACGGTAATGGCGCCAAGATCGTTATGGGCATTTAGAACGATCTCGGGACCGACGTATTGGGTTCGATTCCACCTCGGGCAATGGTTTGTATATGTGTTTTTTGTCCTGTAACCCTAATCGTCACCGATAGATCATTTTTATCTTGTCACGTAACCATAATGTCTAAATTAAATGTTGTTGCGAATGATATTATATATATATATATATATATATATATATAATATATAATATAATATATTTATATCCGGTAAACGTCGGGGCTCGAATTAAGACTCCGGCATAAGGGCCTAACAGTGACATCGTGTTGAGGCCCTGAGACCCTCTCGGGTCGCAAAAACAGTTTCACTGGATTTTCCCTCATCCACTGGTACAAAACAACCACATTTTTATTCAGTTATGTACAAACTTTTTTAATTAATACCTTTTAAAATTAATATTATTCCTCTTTATCATTCAATTTATAATACATGAATAAAGTTTGGGTTCCCTTGATATGTATATTTTTGGAACTTGATGAATCTTTTGAATCATGAAAATTTTTTATTCTTTTTTTAAACATATGAGCTGAGTCTTTCAAAATTAAACTTAATTTTGTGACGTAATCTTAAATTTTCCCGAAACTACCTACATTGTGTTTGACGTTCTTATCAAGTGAAGTTCAGAAATATGGCAAATAAGCAAAAATAACTAAATAATGAATTTCTACGCAAGTTCAGGAGCAAATTCTTTTCATTTGGTATATTGGAAAGCTAATTTAGACAGGAGAGCAAATAAGATTCTTGTTACGTGTATATTCCAATTCTGTTCAGTTCCGAGAAAAATGTGCAAAATAGAGCACAGTTGAAAAGTAGAGGGGCGTCTGCCTGAGGGTTTCACACTGCAACTGCATCTGGACACCGGTTGGGAAGGGAATAAGCCATGGATTACATGACGATGAATCGCAATGTATATTTTAATTGAGAAACCAAATAACGATATGAATTCTGTGAAACTGATTTTCAGTGTAAATAATTTCCATGGTCAAATAGTTAAGATCAATTTGCTCCCGTTCTTATCTGTAACTTTCTGGTAATTAATGATGCATTTCCTCCGATAAGAGGTGTTATTTTTTTAGAATAACATGGTTAATGAGAAAAAAAATCAATACTATCTCAGCTTTTTATATCGCAATTTAAACTCTTTCGTTCGTATGTAGATAATGATACTACCTTCCTCTTATATTATTGCTCTCGGTTGCACGAGATCATATTTTACAAAATATTAATATAGAATGTGTTACGTCTGCACTCTCACGCGACTTCCTATTGTTATCACTAGCTTTTTAATTCACCACCTCTTTAACCTGAGATAATCTTTTGAGCGTAAGGTTATTGGCTCTATAATACGCCTCTACATTATTTAGTTTTAGTGATTCATAACCGATAAACACTCTAAAAAATTTATTAATTGAGCAAGAACATTCTAAAATAGAAAACTCACAAATCTGGTGAATACCGACAAAATCTAATGCAAGGACTACTATTGTATGCAACTTGCAGATATCTAAATACCCAAACGATATTTTTTTTGCTATGTTACACTGCGGTACCTAATTCACAAAATTCGTTTGTGGGTTTTCAATTTTTCTTTTTAATATATGATTTTTGAGATATTTTAAAACAATTTCGAAAAGTTTCTTCCAACTTTCAAATTGTGCTTTCTGTAAATTGAACTTAAGAAGATAATTAATGAGATTTTTTAATTTAATTTAATACAGTTTTTAGTGCATCTCCTTTTTGTACAACTTTCTACTAATAATTTTTGAAATTAACATTTACATACAGTCATTTTGCCATTCCCTGAAAATATTAAATTATTTACTTGCCAAATTGCTTTGAAAAACAATGAGCATTCCTCTAGCTTTTTAAATATAGCTTCTGTTTTCAACGCAATATTGTCTTTTTTTTGTGTTTACAGTGAAAAATTAAAAAAATCATAAATGATTTTAAAAATCATGCCTAATTTAGACAAACGACATTTTAAGAGTTTGTTTTTTTATTCCGTTTATATAGCCGAATTTTTTTAAAAACGTGAAACATGAAATAAAGAACATTTGTAAAATTATATTTAATAGGTTTTAACATAAATCGAAGTTCATTTGAGTTGTTAATACATATTTTAAATACAAAAATCTCTACAGCCACACGCCCTTGACGCACGTAATGGCAAGTGCAGTGAGGACGAACTCTTTAAAGCAATATTACTGCATATGTCCTGAAGGTCGCAAAAGTAAAAATACGCTTCAATCACGACCGTAGTTAATGTGAAATTTTACCAAAGTTCATTTCAAAAATTCCTAAGTGTAAATTGAGAAGGAAAAACTGAAAATATGTTTAGATTTTTAATCTCTTTTCTTACTTTGAAATTTTCATTAGTTATGTTTGACTTTAAAGTCATACTGAGGAGTGAGTTAACTTCATGGTCAATTATGCTCAAAAGCAGTTTAAATTCAATCCGATCAGCTATCCTAAAACTTAAATTCAGGGTGGTTGGTTTCCAACTTCGTTAGGTTCTCTCCGAAATCATTTTCGTATTCTAATGCATACTTTTGTATTTTCGTTCATAATAAATTTCCGAAAAGTTCCTTAATCGTTTGTTTTTTTTTAATTCTTGAATTGGTGGCTCTTCTTTTTTTGTTGCTTTGATCTCTTCATCTTCCTTCCACATTCTTTTTCTTTTTGAGATACAGTTTTCCCTTTCCATTTATCTTTCCATTTCTTATCTCACCGTCTTCTTGTTTTTCTTTCTTTGTTATATAATATTATTGCGCTTTCCTGTTTTAATAATGTACCATCCTCTTTCTTCGCGTTTTCTCTCCGCCTTCCCTTTTCCTTCTACGGGTTCTCTCTTCTACTATTCACTGCGATTTTTGGTCTACCATTTCCCTCTGCATAAATCGCTTAACAATGTCTTTACTTTTTTCCCAATATTTTTTTTCTATTTCTCTATTTCCCATTATATCCTCCATATCTCTCCCTCACTCATTACGGTATATTTATTACTTTGCTTCTTTTCTATTTATTTCGTTCCTCTTTCTCGTTATTTCTATATTTTTTCTTCTAATCTCGTTAATTATTTGTCTCTCTCCCTTATCTGTTCCATCTTCTCTCCTCTTCTTCTCTCTACTCTCTTTCTCTACGCTCCATCTAAGCGCTACATGCCTTTTTGCCTCCCTCGCCCAACAGCATTCCACCGTTCCCTGCATAGGGTGGTAGGTGAGGGCGACCCTACGACGGTGGTGGAGG
The DNA here is from genome assembly GCA_017312745.1 of Gryllus bimaculatus. NCBI lineage: Eukaryota > Metazoa > Arthropoda > Insecta > Orthoptera > Gryllidae > Gryllus > Gryllus bimaculatus. The sequence continues at coordinate 4,674,759 of BOPP01000041.1, forward strand.
TGTGCGATGTGCAGTGGAGTGCAGTGTAGTGCGGTGCGCGGTGAGCTTTGTGTTGTGTGGCGTGAAGCAGTGGGAGGTGCGTAATGTCACTACGAGCAGTAGCAATAGTGAGTGGCGGCGGTGGCTTGTAAGACAGTGTGTAGTGTGTTGCAAGCGGTAGAAAGTGGGAGTGGTAGGGTA
>BOPP01000041.1:4674963-4690400 GCA_017312745.1 Gryllus bimaculatus
TATATATATATATGTGTGTGTGTGTGTGTGTGTGTGTGTGCTAGTAGGGTTTTCCAACCAGATATCTCCCAACATTGGCGCCCCGCCCCAGCCAGATCAAATTACTTACCGGTTTCGCGGAATGTGTTGGATAGTGTAGTGCATGTTAGAGTAATAATGTAAAGCAGGAATGATGATAGGGCAAGGAAGAAGAAGGAAAGATCGTGCGTGGTGAATCGCCCGTTTGTTAGGCCATTCGCCTGATATTGATTAGAAAAAAACAAGGAAAACTACCGATGAGCTATAATTTTGCTTGAGGCACTGACTGAACTCGACCCAAATGAGAAGCTAGTGTCAAAAATCCGGTAAACGTCGGGGCTCGAATATAAGACCTCCCGGCCATAGGCACTACAGTGACATCTGTTGAGGCCCTGAGACACCTCTCCGGGTCCAAAACAGTTTCACTGGATTTCCCCATCTCCACTGGTACAAAACAACCAACATTTTTATTCAGTTATGTACAAACTTTTTAATTAATACATTTTAAAAATTAATATATTACCTCTTATCATTCATTTATAATACATGATAAAGTTGGTTCCCTTGATATGTATATTTTTGGAACTTGATGACATCTTTTGATCATGAAATTTTTTATTACTTTTTTTAAACATATGACTGAGTCATTTCAAAATAAACTTAATTTGTGACGTATCATTAAATTTCCGAAACTACCCTACATTGTGTTTGACGTTCTATCAAGCTGAAGTCAGAAATTGCAAACAAGCAAAATTACTAAATAATGAATTTCTACGCAAGTTCAGAGCAAATCTCTTTTCATTTGGTATATTGGAAAGCTATTTTAGACAGGAGAGCAAATAGATTCTTGTTACGTGTATATTCAATTCTGTTCAGTTCCGAGAAAAATGTGCAAAATAGAGCACAGTTGAAAGTAGAGGGGCGTCTGCCTGAGGGATTACACTGCAACTGCATCTGACACCGGTGGGAAGGGAATAGCCATGGATTTAACATGACGATGAATCGCAATGTATATTTTAATTGAGAAACCAAATACGATATGATTCTGTGAAACTGATTTTCAGTGTAAATAATTTCCATGGTCAAATAGTTAAGATCATTTGCGTCCGTTCTTATCTGTAACTTTCTTGTAATTAATGATGCATTTCCTCCGAATAAGAGATGTTATTTTTTAGGATAACATGGTTCTGAGAAAAAAAATCAATAACTATCTCAGCTTTTATATTCGCAATTTAACTCTTTCGTTCGTATGTAGATAATGATACTATCCTTCTCTTATATTATTGCTCTCGTTGCAGAGATCATTTTTACAAATATTAATATAGAATGTGTTACGTCTGCACTCTCACGCGACTTCCTATTGTTATCACTAGCTTTAATTCACACCTCTTTACCTGAGATAATCTTTTGAGCGGTAAGGTTATTGCTCTATAATACGCCTCTACATTATTTAGTTTTAGTGATTCATAACCGATAAACACTCTAAAAAATTATTAATTGAGCAAGGACATTCTAAATAGAAAACTCACAAATCTGTGGAATACCGAACAAAATCTAATGCAAGGACTACTATTGTAATGAACTTGCAGATATCTAAATACCAAACGATATTTTTTTGCTATGTTTACACTCGAGTACCTAATTCAACAAAATTCGTTGTAGGGTTTTCAATTTTTCTTTTAATATATGATTTTTGAGATATTTTAAAACAATTTCGAAAAAGTTCTTCAACTTTCAAATTGTCTTTCTGTATGAACTAAGAGATAATTAATGAGATTTTTAATTTAATTTAATACAGTTTTAGTGCATCTCTTTTTGTACACTTTCTACTAATAATTTTTGAAATTAACATTTACATACACATTTTGCCATTCTGAAAATATTAAATTATTTACTTGCCAAATTGCTTTGAAAAACAATGAGCATTCTCTAGCTTTAAATATAGCTTCTGTTTTCAACCAAATATTGTCTTTTTTTGTGTTTCAGTGAAAAATTAAAAAAAATCATAATGATTTTAAAATCATGCCTAATTTACGACAAAGACATTTTAGAGTTTGTTTTTTTATTCCGTTTATATAGCCGAATTTTTTAAAAACGTGAAACATAAATAAAGAACATTTGTAAAATATATTTATAGGTTTTAACATAAATCGAAGTTCATTTGAGTGTTAATACATATTTTTAAATACAAAATCATCTACACCACACCCCTTGACGCACGTATGGCAGTGCTAGTGAGGACGACTCTTTAAAGCAATATTACTGCATATGTCTGAAGGTACGCAAAAGTAAAATACGCTCAATCACGACCGTAGTTAATGTGAAAGTTTTACCAAAGTTCATTCAAAATTCTAAGTGTAAATTGAGAAGGAAAAACGTTGAAAATATGTTAAATTTTTTATCTCTTTTCTTACTTTGAAATTTTCATTAGTTAATGTTGACTTTAAAGTATCTGAGGAGTGAGTTAACTTCATGGTCAATTATGCTCAAAAGCAGTTTAATTCAATCCGATCAGCTATCCTAAAACTTAAATTCAGGGTGGTTGGTTTCCAACTTCCGTTAGTTCTCTCCGAAATCATTTTCGTATTCTTAATGCATACTTTTGTATTTTCGTTCATAAATAAATTTCACGAGTTCCTTAATCGTTGTTTTTTTTCATTCTTGAATATGTGGCTCTTCTTTTTTTGTTGCTTGATCTCTTCATCTTCCTTCCACATTATTTTTCTTTTTGAGATACATTTTTCCCTTCCATTTATCTTTCATTTCTATCTCACCGTCTCTCGTTTTCTTTCTTTGTTATATAATATTATTGCGCTTTCCTGTTTTATAATGTACCATCCTCTTTCTTCGCGTTTTCTCTCCGCCTTCTTTTCCTTCTACGGTTCTCTCTTCTACTATTCACTGCGATTTTTGGTCTACATTTCCTCTGCATAAATCGCTTAACAATGTCTTTACTTTTTCCCAATATTTTTTTTCTATTTCTCTATTTCCCATTATATTCCTCCCATATCTCACTCATTACGGTATATTTATTACTTTGCTTCTTTCTATTTATTTCGTTCCCTCTTTCTCGTTATTTCTATATTTTTTCTTTCTATCTCGTTAATTATTTGTCTCTCTCCCTCTATCTTTCCATCTCTCTCCCTCTTCTTCTCTCTACCTCTCTTTCTCTATCGCTCCATCTAAGCGCTACATGCCTTTTTGCCTCCCTCGCCAACAGCATTCCCCTTCCCTGCATGAGGGTGGTAGGGTGAGGGCGACCTACGACCGGTGGTGGAGGTGTGCGATGTGCAGTGAGTGCAGTGCAGTGCGGTGCGCGGTGAGCTTTGTGTTGTGTGCGGTGAGCAGTGGGAGGTGCGTAATGTCACACGAGCAGTAGATAGTGAGTGGCAGGCGGTGGGCTGTAAGACAGTGCGTAGTGTGTTGCAAGCGGTAGAAGTGGGAGTGGTAGGTAGTGGTAGCCGGGCTGGGCATCGCAGAGGGTGGTGGGCTTGTGGCGGCGAGGAATGGCATACGGTCGGTGGTCGGGGTGGTCGGCGATCGGCGAATCGGCATCGGCGATCGGCGATCGTGCGATCGGCATCGGATCGGCGATCGCGATCGGGCGATCTGGGCGATCGGCGATCGGCGATCGGCGATCGGCGATCGGCAAGAACGGAGATCGGAGACGGAGATCGGAGATCGGAGATCGGAGATCGGAGATCGGAGATCCGGAGATCGGAGATCGGAAATCGCGAGATCGGAATCGGAGATGGATCGGAGATCGGAGAATTCGGATGATCGAGATCGAAGATCGAGATCGGAGATCGGAGTCGAGATCGGAAGATCGAGATCGAGACCGGAGATCGGAGATCGAGATCGGAAGATCGGAGATCGGAGATCGGAGATCGGAGATCGGAGATCGGAGATTCGGGGATCGGGGGATCGGGGATCGGGGATCGGGGATCGGGGATCGGGGATCCGGGATCGGCGATCGGCTGATCGGCGATCGGCGATTCGGGTTCGGGGATCGGCGACGTCGATCGGCGATTCGGCGATCTGGCGATCGGGGCGATTCGGGGATCGGGGGATCGGGATCGGGGATCGGGATCGGGGATCGGGATCGTGATCGTGATCGGTGATCGTGGTCGGTGGCCGGTGGTCGGTGGTGGTGACAGCGATTCGCGGGTCACTGTGCATAGGTTTGTAGGTTGTGGGCGGCGGCCCAGCTGGTAATGGAATGGTGGGTTGTTACTGGTCGGCAGTGGTCGGTGGGCGGGAGTGCGACCGGCTGGGCGGACAGTGCGACTGAGCGCGCTTCCGGTTTGATCCGAGCTTTGCGGTGAGGGCCCGCTCCTCGCCCAATAAACGGACTTGCATTGCGTCCGCCACACCCCGCGCGGCAGCACAATGCTTTTCACGCGTAGGCGCAAAGGAGCTTTAAAAATTTTAAATACACACGACGCATTGACACCGAAAATTTAGAGAAAAATAACTACTAGGACAGAGGGCCAGGTATTGAATTGAATTGATGCCTTGTAGTACACGGCGAGACTCGGACCATGAGACCCGTTCTTCCGTCTGACGTCGCAAATTTCGCTGCACTCCTTTCACCAAGTAGCGGAAAAAGGAGGTATCACTCGGGCGACGAAACAGGAGATTTGAATTTACCTCAATAGACTTCATTTAGGCTTGAGGATCTTTTACATGCAAGTAAATCTACGAACATGGGACAGCCGGCTTTACTTCCTCTCGTAAGGAAGGCGTACGAAGTATTTTCTCGCCCTTAAAAATCAACGGCTTCGATCGGATTTGAACCCACAAACGTGCGTATAGCAGTCCGATACGCTATTCGTTATATCATATTACGCTATCTCCGCCAGATATATGACAAATACAGCAAAATCACAAATTTTTCGTTCATAAAAAATATCAAGGATGACTGTAGCAGGTTTTTGATCCTTTCGACGGATGAATATTTTTTCATTGTTTACACGCATTATACTGCACAAGTAAACTATATATTTAATATTTTTTATTTCGTCCCCTAAAAGTAGTATATTCAGGAGTCTAAATGCATTGCATCAATGAAGAAAATTTAGTTGATATTTGAGCAGAGTATAATGGATTAATTTACTTCACATTTTTACAGTAGGAAAAAAGGAGTTGAATAAAAAAGAAGAAATTAATTATGCACACTTGTGTATAAATGTTGTTTAGCCACAATTCTTGGAACAATTTAGTATGATATAAAGAAAGTCGAGTAGTTGTGAGATATACATTTGTACCATTAATTCAACATATTTCAAAATTTGCAAAAAATTGTTGCCCAATTGTTTTATAAAGTAGACGAGTTTGATAGTTCTTTTATCTGGGCACTGCGTAATATATTTTACACACACTGATATTTGTTCATTCTTAGATAACATACATTAAATTAAAAAAAGAATTGTCAAACGCAACATTTTTATCATTAATATTCCTATTGTTCATTCAAGATTATTTTATTCGCTACTACAATATTTTACGCACGAGTGTATAAATAAATGAATAAAGAAATAGAGTACGTAACCCGTATGCACTTTGTTTTAGATTCACCGAATCGTAGCGATGCTCCAATTCTCTCTGAACGCACCGAAACATGTTCGGTTTTCCATTTCTGTTTAGAGGTTTTTGATCATAAAGTCACATTCGTGGTATTGGAAATATTCGATCGCAAAATTCAAATGTTATTATAACAATCCTTGTTTCGCCTTGTGTTATACAGTGTGTATTTTACTGTTTCTGAGTTGCCAAACATCTCTGCACGAGGATGCAGTACATTTCCATGCTCAAACTCGATATGCACTTTCGCCAACATTTGGAAATTCAAATGTGCGTTCTTCCATATCTAGAGCAGAATAATAAACTAAGCATATTTTACACATCTTTTTAAGCCATTTTTACTCAACTTTGGTTGACAGTGTTAGAATGTAATCAATCTATTTGTTAACGCTGGAATGAAGTTTAAAAAATCGTACAAGAAAATTAGAATCATTCACGGCATCAACGCTATTTTTGCTCGTGCTCTGACACAATCAATATCAAGGATTTTAAAAGGAATGATTTAGCCTACATAGCATAAATAATGTTTTTTTTAATCACACACAACGAATATGTAAAGAAAACAATTCGAATTACAACTCGTTACATAAATTGTTGTTGGACACAATGATCTCTTAGTATGTCGCGTGTTGAATTACTCAAGGAGCATCCGACCTTCGGCCTAGGAATTAACATAAAACAATCGCAAAGAAATGTCATTTTGTACATACGTTAATGCCATCTTAGGGAAAATATACAATTACAAGCTATTTCATTTTTTGTTACAATAGGCGCTGATACCCTGCCTGGTAATATGCGCGTTAACACTGTCACAATTTGGTTTGAGAAGTGTCTTCAGTGTAGCAGAAGAAGGTGAATTGAATTCATGTTATGTTTGAAGAATTTAGAAAAAGCAAATACTCTTCTCTTTGAATTCTTTGTTTTAATTCAAGCATAGGACAAATATATGCGGGGCACTTTATACAATTATTTACAGAACTCTATTAAACCTTTGAGTACAAAAAAAGTGTAAAAAATACCACGCTGTATAATGAACACTTCTGACGTCAAGTTGAGTCGTACATTTTCTCGTGTCGTCTTCTGAAAACGGCAAACGACAGGTAAAGAAATAGAAGATAAATTACATTCGTTTGTTTATCATCGTGATATAATATGGCGAGCATTGCCCACCAGCACCAACTGTGCATTTTTATTATTCATTGTCAGAGTCCGTTATATTTGTGGTTTTAAGAAATCGGATGGTTCTCCTTGTAAAAAAATCACGTGGATAGTAACAATAATTATTTTGGAGACCTTGTTTTAAGATATTAGTTTTTCATTAAAAAGTTTCAACTTAACAAGTGTGCTGCTTATAACAGCGTAAAGGTTCACTTTTTCTGGAACTACAGATTTTATATTAAGATACTGTATAAAACAATAGTTCGATATATTTGTACGTCTAGCGGTGGACATTAACTTTACAGAACAACGCATGTGTTTTCTGGATACCTCTGTTTTCACATCTGACTCTGTATGTATTTGTGAAAGAAGGATACTCCCTGTTTCAAGGAGATCCTGGCAGTAGCAAAAATTTATACATTAACCTAAGAGTAGAGTTTCGTCAGAACCCTTCCATTGGCGACCTTATACGTGGTTCTACGTTTCATAACATTACATGAATCTCAAGCTGACTTTAGGTTTGCATTGTGTCATTGAAACCCTGTGGTGCCAGTGGTCAGTTGAAGGGGCGAGTTCGGGAGGGCGAGTACCAACGGAAGGGCGGCCTATGTGTTTCAATCAACAAACTATTAATTTCTGTCCCTTTGTGTGTTCGACAGAGAGACAAAAAAATCGTGAAGAAATACATACGTATTATTTAATTATTTTAAGTGCCGGCCTAATACAAAAAATTGAATTACACTAACTTTTTGAAAAGTTTAAAGGACCTTAAATATAGTGATGTTTTGTGAGTGTGCTGTTTGATGTATAACGACTCCAATACGATACAAAAATACGTTAGTGACTGCTACGTTTTCTTATCTTAAGAAACAAATTTGATTCTGTAATGTGAAAATTAGCCACTATAATTATTGTAATTAGATTTTTTCTTTTTATTGAACTTGTGTAAAGTAGCTACACTATGCGCTTATTGTAAATAAATAAATGAATTTAAAGATTGTTTTGAAAGTGTACGAGGATCAAAAGAGTTTTAGGGTTCTAGCGATACCTATAAAACCATACGTTCGTGCTAATGAATGTATTCATGATTCATGTCTTCAATAACATTCATGCTAATGAAGTTTATTAAGATACGCATTGCTAATTTAAGATGTCTGTACTAGAAATTTAATGTTTTTTATGCCGAAAATAATACTGAAAGTAATTATACAACAATTTCATCATGTTATTGAAATTCATATAGCAGTCCGTAACGCCCAGAGCCACTACTTTCCAGAAAAGTTGCGAAACACTTTGAAAAGTATAATGAGAAGATAGTTTATTCAATGAGTAATTTAACTTCAACGATCTATCACCCCAGAAAAACAATATTACACTTAAAACTCCTACCCTCTTAATTGACACATCAAAGTATGTCCTCTGTAGACCGCAAACTGTATATTGTACGCACATTACACAGTATGACATGTTTGTAAAATTTATAACAAGCTTGTAGTGTGAGGGTGGATAACTTTGTACCAATGAACTTGGGCAGGAAATTCCATCTAACAAAGTCACACTTGAGAAACTGTTTCGGAGATCGCGTATTGTCGGAGTCGAAGAGATTTTGTTTTTATGCCAAGCAGTAATGTTAATCATTTCTTGAATTATTAAAGTGTGAAATGAAACATCTCCAACGGTCATAGAAGCTGTAGTTTGACTAAACTTTATCGTGAGTGTCGTAATTAAATGGGAAATGCAGATTTCAAGTATTAAATTATTACGAATTGTCGGTCTAAGAGATAATTTTTACGTTTAATATTAGTGATTGGCTGAGGAGTAAAATAAATCACTACAAGAACTAGTGCTACAGTACATATTTTCCAGCATTATTTCTAAGTTTTCCGGTTTTCAAAATATCAGAGAGTTCGAAAAAATAGGCCTTTAAAGTTAATTTTAACGTCAAGAGCTTTTAAAAAATGTGAAAAAAAAATTAGGCAGTTTTGAAAAAGTCATTGAGACTTCATGTAAAGTACTCTCAAAAGTCAAAATATCTGTTTCAAAGTCGCCAGTTTAATTATTTCTTCAAATTTAACAAGAAATAACTTTTTTTTTGTTTTTGTGCATGTCTATAGTTGAGCCCTATAGATCCAGTCAGTGTTTAGAATCTACTTACAGCTAGCAAATTCGTTGTACATACACAATGTAGAATTACTTTCTAATAGCCATTGCAGTTTCTTACCTCTTAATCCCTGTTCATTGCGTTTTTGGCGTGTTTATTCCTCCAAATCTTGACCTTTAGCGTTAAACCCAATTATTCGGTTGTTTTCCTACGGGTTATAATCTGATCACTGATCATCACTGGGATGTAGCGAATTTTTTGTTGGTAGAATTCAAATTATTGGACTTACTTTAATTTAGTTTTATTTACCAGGTCCATGTATTAATGCTGTTTCTGATTCTCTGAAATTTGCGAGTTTCAGCTTCTACACTATCTTCAATTACCATTTTTGCAATCGTTAGACAAAGTTGCTTTTTTTGTTTTGGTAAATTATTTCTGAGTATCAGGTAAGGTTCCGAACGCCAAATGCTACGCTAAAGCTCGTCTGTCTTTTAGTTGTGAATATGCATGTTCTTGTTAAGCAGCAAATTCCTCTATCTTCTAAGTATAGAAAGAGGAATTTGAAAGAATACGGTATTGGACAGTTAGGTATTGTTTTCATTTATAGAATATGCCTTCATTCCAAACTACCGGGTTGGTTGTTCTACATCCAAGAAAACTATATCGTACACCTTCCTCTCTTCAAACTATCTTTCAATAATGTTAATGATTCTAAGATCTTTGTCCAGGGTAGAGTGCTTACTTTGGAAGAACTGTGATGTGTTAGTAAACGATTATGCCCTCCTATTATTGGCTTATATAGCATTGAAATCAGTCTCTCAAACATCGTAAATATTATAGAAATCAGGAAGATTGTTCTGTATTCACGGGTATACATCACGGGTATTATTACAGTGTTTTGAATCATTACCGATAAGAAAATAAATTTTGAAAACAAAAAGCCAACGACCAGTGTTAAGAAAATTAAATTATGTTCTACTACTTATAACGAATTATTAATATTAGAGTTAAATTTAATCCACGAGTAATGTAAGTGAATAATAATTATCAAAACTGTAAAATATACTTCGAACAAATGTTGGATTCCTATCCTTCCTGATACGGACATTGCTTATCGGAGGCACAGGTATCGATAGAAACCGTTCTACAAATATCTGGCACCACCAGGAGTCGCCGGTGAGGTTGACCCCGTGACCTGCAGAGCCCCACACGGAGACCTCTGTAAGCCCTGTCACGACTGCAGCCCGCGCGAGTCGTGGATGGAAGGGGTGGGAGAGGGAAGGGGTGGGAAGGGGTCGGGAGGGGAGGGGAGGGGAGGATGAGAACGGGGACGGGGACCATTCCTTCTGATTTCTTGGAAAATAACGGCACGCCATGTGTGGCGGCGGGGTGGGCACACTCGGTGGCGTGGAAGTGCCGCAGAGTTTGCGGAGCCCTACGCTGGGAGTTGGAATCCCGCGTACGGAATGGGTGAGTTCATGTAGTGTTAGTAGAGTGGTTAGTTTCTCGCTAGTGGCCTGCAGCACCAAAAATGCTGCTGGACAAGACGTAAGGACTGGTTTTCTACAATGTTTCGCAAAACCGATACTGCCCGTCGGATTTATTCGTCTATTAACGGAAAAACTGGTATAGCTCTGTATTTCAATTTTTTATCAGCAACTTGTTTGCTTTCTCATTTTCCGTGCGAATATTCAATCAGTACCAAAAGAGTCTACCATTTCATTTTTTTCAAAAAACTCGTTCTTTCTAACTTAAATCATTTCGCACATCCTTCATGTCTATATCTAAAAAGGGACGCCCCGTTTTTGTTGCTAACATATTTTAGAAAACCTGCATAGAGAACCATGTTACAATACAAAAAACAAAACAACCAAACTGCGTTTATCACTTCATCCAACTTGCTCGTTACCACTGCTTACGTCAGACGACATTGGAGTTATTGACATATAGCGACATATGGAATTATAGATACTGGAGCCACTAAATTAATATGACTACATTGATGTGGATATAAACTGATGAGTGGCAAAAATTATAAACCTGGGAAATAGTTTAAGATTTTTTCTCAGATTGTTTGGGATTTGGTAAGTTTTTATGTTGTTTCACAACTTGTCTTTTAAAAATGAATTTAAAACTTTGAATGCTTTCGGATTTTACTTGAGTTTAACAGATAATGTATGCTTTCACTACCGGTTTCTACATCATAATTAGTTATTTTCGGGTTTGAAGGCCGTGGTCCAACGGAGACCAAATAGACTGGACCAAAGACTTCAAACCCGAAAATAACTAATTATGATTTACTTGAGTTTGTTTTCACATTCAGTCACATTGTGCATATACAAGAGGATTTTTGTAAAAATAGTCTATTCAATTTGGTTTTTATAAAAAATTACGAAAGTAGTAAGTATAATTTTGTTCTCTGCTTTTCATGTTTTCTTCAGGTTTAGGGCATCAATTGATGTCACTGCAGGGTCGTTGTCTGCAAGGTCTTAAGGTTCGAGTACCGGCAGAAGTAGGAGTTTCGATACACCCTTCATACTTAAGTCGAACTCAGCCGGTGTCTGGAGGAGAATTATAGTAGACAGCTGCTCATATCGGTAGTTTTCCGTGCTTTTTCCGATCATCTACAGATGAATGCAAGAGCAGTGCTCTAACAAACGGACCACGAACACGCGCAATCTTTCCTGTTTAATTTGTTTTACTGATGCTCAAAGAAAACAAGGAAATGTTTCCAATGGGCTTTTATTCTTCTTCAATGAAGTATTTTCAAGGATTTTCATAAAAGTAGTAAGCATTAAAATCTTAATAAAATCCCAGTTTCCTAAAAATCTCTGTATAAATTATCACAAGAGAGGGTACGAATTGAACCGCACTGGTAAGAATTTCCATACTGTCAATGTTCAGGTTCTTGTCGCATGACGTCCGACACTTCTTCACTAATTTGTATCTTCCTGTGCCCACCGTCGTCATTAAAAGGCTAAAATACTGAGCAAAGCAAATGTTTCTGACAATAAACACATATTAGAATAAATGTCAGTAAGATAGAAAATACTGAGAAATTAAAATAAAATAATTTTTAGTACAAAATTCTATGGTAATAATTGAATCATCTTTTATTTTGTTCGAAATATGTAATATGAATCCTTTATTATTTAAATGTTTTAAAACTCTTGTTAGTAGATTCACTGAAAAATTGTTCTTCTCTAATGAAATTTTAAATCATATTAAATTATACAGTACCTTTTCTATTACGTTCTACAGATATCATTCAGTATCCAAAGTACAATTTTAGAAGAGGTTTTCTCTCCCAAATTCCGAACTGAAATTTAACTACTGGTTGCAATTAAATACGAATAAAATAAAATGAAATATAAATTACTTTTTGGTGAGTTTTTATTAGCATAGTGAGGTCATTACACGGAAAACACCCACAGGTCTTTTCTGTCCCCGTCGGTCACTTTATTTTGTTTTACTATTATTATTTTGTCGATAATATAAAAAAAGGTTGCTGTTTTTATTTGAATGAACATCGTGTTAATAATTTTAATAATAGGAAACGATAACAAATAATAAATCGTGATGCACATCTGAGATTTATTCTCATTTCATTCACATTTCTATGAAAATGATATTTCGAAAAACTTAAGACACATTTTTGTAAACGAAACTATCCCATTTCCATAATACAAAGGACCGTACGTGTATAATGCATATGTTATCAATTCTAGGAAAGAATGGTGTATGGAGGTTGTGATTTCCGACGAAAACAACTTTATCATGCATTGAAATATTAATATTGCATTGTGGCAACGTAAACGATATAAAAAAGGCCAGTAGCAATTGCATGTTTTCAGGATAGAGCCTTATAAGACTTTTTTTCCTTTTCAGCCGACAAACATTACTCATTACGTCTCAATTGGACGCATATTTGACTATACATTAAACACCAACACACTTGCGGGCTTCTCCGATCTGTGCTCAGCAGCACGCGAGGCCCACCGTGCCAGCACATACATGAGGGGCAATAGAAAAACAACTATGCCCAAGGGGGACTCCTACCCACCACCCTTCGAATCGAAACGCTGAATGGGTACACGCTCTTAGCCACCTCGGCCATTGAGGTCAGCCTTACGCGAATTTAAGACGCTCAAATCCCAAACGTACAGGAAGCTCATCTAAGCGTCTTCGTTTTCGCCTGAAGAATGCAACTGCTATAGCACCAAAATGTCGCTGGTTGCATCAAATCGTAGGCGTACTAATGTTTGGAATATTCGTTCAGAAGACGAAGTTTTATAATTCCGTACAGTTGATTGGAAAGATAAGCGGTAAAAATCTAATTTTTTGATTTAAAATAAATTGTAGGTCTGCAAAGAGAAAAACATGCACATGCTGTTTGTTAAGGTTTGAGAAGAAGTTTTGCATTAGTTATAAATAATTATGTCTGAGTTCAGATTACTCTTGAATTATTGATGAAATATAATATTATATTATAACAAATTATATCAAAACAAAATTAATGATTGTGCACTACTATAAATCATACATCTTACCGAAAGAATTTACAACGCATAGCACCTTGTAACGGAAAAATAATAATTAATTATTAAAGTTTGCATACATGTGAATGAAACGAATTGAAACTAACATTTAAATAACTAGTATTCCCGTCACCTTGGACGTAATTACGACAGGAAAATATATTCCGGAGTCGTGAAGAGTCTAAATTGTGATCAAGTTACTGAGTAACAATGAGTAACAAGGAATTATAAATTATTTTCTCGACATGTTTAACATCGAATAATTTTATTTAACATACGTCCCTACTTTTCTCTCCATTTCTGCAAATTCTCTAAAATATCCATTTCATATCGGAAAGGTGGAATCGAATTTTCCCTCGTAATGATTAATCTCAATAAGGAAACATTAGATTGTCGATTAATATAAGGAATTTATTAGTAAACAATAAATAATTGTAGAAACATTTTTTATATTTACTTTTATTTGCCAACTTATAAAAGTACATATTCATAAGATAAATGTAATCATTCAATAAATAACAATTCTTTATGGTAAATTTTTCCGTTCCCGCGTACTTTAGATGATACAGGCTTTGTCCATATTGCAAACAAACTCTGAAATCTCTTGATTTTAGTATTTTCTAGTATTCTCTTCCATTTTTACAGTAGCTCAGGGTCTGAAAGAGTATTCAGGAATAGAAATAAAGAATCTCCTTTTCGGTTATTTATGTGCTATATATTCCTTTTATGTAGTTATGTGAAATTGATAATGCATGCAATAAAATCGGTTGAAATCAATTTCATTACAAGAAATGTTATATTAATTATATATAAAAGCATCGAAAATGCATGTACTCTTTTCTTTTCAATGGTTCAGCGACATAACCAAAATCTGTTCTCTGGATATCGTTCACCTCACGTCAAGTAGCACAGTCTCGGGGTAGGTAGCAGCGGGCTCTGCGCGAGAGGCAACTGTCCCTTGGGGCGGCAGACCATCCACTTTCCGAAATGTTCCTGCCCACACCCCAAACACTACTCTCCCCTCCCCCATTCGCAGACTCTCCCCTCCTCAAATACTGCCCTGCCCTCCCTTTCTCAAACTCTCCCTTTTCCACGCACTGGCAACGGAGATTTTCTCTTAACTCTTCGTCGAGCTGTCGCCCTGCCACCTTGTCCCCACACTCCCCATCCCGCTCATACCCTCCCGCCATCTCTTCTGTCACCCTTCCCCTCCCCTCTCGCCCCCTTCCCTCTCCGCCCCCTTTCCCTCTCGCCCCCTTCCTCTCGCCCTTCATCCCGCCCCCACCGTCTTAGTGTGCCCCGACTCCCTACTCTCACCTTAATCTCCCCGCCGGATCCTCCGCCTCTGCTCGCCCTTGAGCATCCCATCCTTCCTTACTCTGTCATCCACCCTGTTCCTCTCCGCTCCCACGACCGCGCTTACCGCATTTCGACCCTTTCTCGCTCCCCGCTTCGCTTCCGCCCAGCCCCTCCGGGTCCTCATTCTCCGCCGATAACGCCCTTTGTCCGCCGCTTGGGAGTCGCGGAGGCGTCCTTCCGGCGCCAAGCAGAGCAATCCAATGTTCGCATCTTAAAATGCGAGTAGCTGAGAATAAATCCATGCCGTCCGCCCCGCAGCCAGCCCGCCGGGCCTTTTATATAAGGTCAGTGGCAGCACGCAGTCCTTGTTGCCTTCCAATCCCGCAAGACAAACAAGTTGTTTGCCGGGGATCAAAAGATCGCGGGTCCTCCGGCGGTGCTCGTGACTCGGGTCAAAGTCGAAGCAGGGGCGGGAGGGAGCGTGGAGGGAGGGGAAGCGGGGGAGGGGAGGGACGGGGAGGGGAGGGGAGCGGGGAGGGGAGGGAGGGAGGCGGGGAGGGGAGGCGGAGGGGAGGGGAGGGGAGCGGGGAGGGGAGGGAGCGGGAGGGGAGGGAGGAGGGGAGGGCGGGAGGGATGGGAGCGGGGAAGTGGAGGGGAAGCGGGAGGGAGGGGAGCGTGGAGGGGGAGGGGAGCGTGGAGGGGAGGGGAAGCCGCGGGTCCGGGGATAGGGGAGGAAGGCG
>BOPP01000041.1:4719069-4739989 GCA_017312745.1 Gryllus bimaculatus
GGCGGTTGTCCGGGCGGTTGTCCGGGCGGTTGTCCGGGCGGTTGTCCGGGCGGTTGTCCGGGCGGTTCCCTTGCGGTTACCCGGGCGGTTACTCGGGCGGCTACCCGGGCGGCTATCCGTCCGGCTCCACGACACCGCGCCCACCCACGCAAAGCAAGCGCCTGCACGCAGGTTTCTTGCGTAATGTGTGAGACGTCCACCCACGAATAGCTACCCCGTCGAACTCTCTTCGCAGTTACCTTACATGGTACCAATCGGTAGAGGCAATGAGGAACCCCAGAGTGGTTTGTATTGAAATAATTATATAAGTCGTCATTGCCAACAATCCATCGAAAGTTGCTATTTTAATACATAATATTGTTGGCAATGACGACTTATATAGTTATTTCATTGGAAATGCCAACGAAAACTTGCCACAATACCAATACAGTAGTTTTCATTTTCAATATATTTGTCTCTGTGGCATTTTTAGCGTTTTTATTGTCAGAAAATAGCCGACCTGGAACGTATACCAACTCACCGAAATAGCCGACCTGGAACGTATACAGCTTCGGGCCTGAGAGTTGTGAGTTCGAGTACTGCCTTCGGCATGGTTGTTCGTTCCTCGTCTCTCAAGAACGTGTTGTCGAGAAGGTCCTCGCGTTTTCTTGACCCCAGATCAGAGGAGACCGCAAGAGTATTGATGTGTAGTGTATGGTCAAATATACATAACATACTAGAGAAAAGGGTAACGGGATGTCGGCTGGATAAAAGCTTCAGTGAACAAATATTATCAACCATCTTAGTCGTAGGTGATAGTTTCGTCTTTTAATACTTATCGGATGTTTACAATATATTCGCGATACGTAGTCGCCACGATGAAATTTCGTCCTGGTCTGACAGCTCGGCCGTCAACTTAAAATTTTATTTCATTATATATCGTATGTAGATAGTAGTTGTTTAACTGGAGAAGTATAGTGATTTCAAACTAATTTTTTCAAAGAAAAAAGACGTAGTCACCTACTTCCCTGCGAAATGAACTGCAAGAAAGAAAATGTTCAAAATACATACCGTTGCCCTACCACATAACCTGAAAATAATAAACACGAACATACAGAAAGTACCATATTATATTGTTATATTCATGTTATTTTATTTCTCATAAATAACAATATTGTCTTCAATTAAATTGCAATTTATTCTGTCACTGAACCCCCTCATTGGTGTTCTCCAAGTATCGGAAAGACATAAGTGAGGGACTTAACCTCACGATTTAATTCGTGTATTGTAACAATTTTTGGTGTGATTCTCCGTTCATTATGGAAACCTGATACACTGAAAGAGATTTGCTCACTGCATGTGGATGATTAAGTTCCAATGAGCACGAGTGTTTTTATTTGTTCTGGCGTTCATTTTGCTTGCAAAACTATGCTTGAGGTTCGTCTTTTGATAAATAGAATGCGTTGCCTCCTTATTTCATTTTTTTCCGAATGTCTGAATCACGTGAATCACTATAACATAAATTGTAAGATCTACAACGTCTTTCACATGAACAACATTTTTGATTGCGTACAGGGCAACATTCCTTGCTTATCAGCACGTTACTGTTCAGACACTAGTAACCGTGTAATTTTTGTTTAATTAATTTTCTATTTTCCAGTTTTTTTTCGAAACGACTTTTATAATCACTTCGTATTCTATGTATTGCTATTATTGAGTTAATTTTATCTTTACAGATATTCAGAAATATAAAAAACTGATCGATAGGTGTTAAAGTATATGTTCTTTTAAATATACGTTGCACTGTAGTAGAGCCTCATCAATTTAAATGAGCTCTTGGGCGACAATATGTAGGCAAAACATATGGGCGTTCACAGTACTCAGGGGTAGATGGTGAATGGATTGACTACTACTGCACGACTCGTTCCTTCATGCACACAAAACTGTCAGAAGAGAGGTAATGTTTTTTCGGATGTGAATGAGAGATTATAGTGCGCCAGCAATGCAAAGCACTCAAGATGACAAAAACAGGACAAAATGTGCTGCAAGCAACATAAAATATTGGTGAGGTTCTATCGTCTCATTTACTCTGTTGCAACACGACATCCGTTCCGCATCGTTATAAAACTTTTAGTATTCGAACGTTCCGTTTGCTAGTGCCAGTTTTTACTCATCAATACCAAGTATTAAGTTCACAGGATGTCTAGTGCGAAGGGCCACTTCTGCCGTATCACAGGTGCCTTTAAACAACTATTGCTAAATCTTAACCATCCAGCACACCGCTTTGTCTGTAAAGAATGTAGGACGTACGATTCCACGAAATATTTAAATGTAATGTATTTGTTATTTTATCTCATTTTGTGCATTCTGGTCTTTAATATGTGCTTCATAAAACTGTTTTGTAAATTGTTTTTATGTTCGTATATCATTGAAATATGCAACCAACAAAGTAAATTTAAAAATCGAGTATTGATATTACAGTGAAATGTGAAGTTCAATAGCAGCTAGTATTAATATTGCAGTCGAGGTGTTCGTACGGTCCCCTTCCTAACTTCGCTTTCTGAATGGAAGAAGTAAAAGTCAATTGTGTTATCTAAGATGTTCCTCAAATCTATTTACTTACTATAAACTCTGCGAATTATTTATCAAAATGTAAGTATTTTATCTGTCTTCCAATTGGATTAATAAGAACTTTTTATGTTAGTAACCAATAGAAATTATGTATTACGTTTAAAGAAAATATTATTAAAAGTTGATAATGCAGCGGTTTGGAATTAGCTCCTTGCTTGCGGCAAAATATCTGCACAAAACAATGTTTGTAAAAATAGTAGCTAAGAATAACTCTTCTCTTTAGAAAAATAGCACAATTGACCTACACTTAGCAACCCCACTTCTTACAAAATAAAAGAAGTGTGAAATGATAAGTGCATGCATACTAATTTCGTACAGATATAAAGCATTTTCTGCCAGTCCGAATGGCCGAGATCGTTAAGGCGGTAATGCCGTAGCGATCTAAGACTGAAGTATCGCTGGTTTCTAACTCTGCCTTGGGAATGGTTGTATTTGTGTTAGTCCTTTCACTCCCCCTATCATCACCATATTATGTCATCTTCATAGTTAGCATACCATTAAATGCAATAGAGATCGCTAATGACCTAGATATTGATGCGACCTTAAATAATACAAAAAGTATTTTCTAAACAAAAGAAGGAAGTTGAAGGAACAGATTGACATACATACTCGACATATCAAAAACTGAAACAACAAAGATTCTACAATAAAGCACTAATAATGGTCTACGTGTTTACTAAAACAAAATATTTAGTAAACTGACAATTTTTAAAATTTCTTGATTCAACTCCGGCGGAGGAAACAACGGGCATACACGTAAGTTTCCGCGGCTCGAATCCATAAATTCTTGGCTATCCGGGAGACGCCGCGTCGTTGGCTGGGAAATGTCGCAGGCGAAACGTCGGCCTTCCTGCCAACGAGGCGACGTCTCCCGGATAGCCGAGAAATTAAACAACGTGCGTTTCGAGCACTGTCTTAGTTGTAGTTATACTTCGGAATCGTGTTCGCTTGATTGGTTCATAAGAGATACCGAGCGCGTCAACTGCTAAGGTAATTAGGTAATTAGGTAATTAGTCATATTAATGTAGTGCTTTTTTTTATCGCGACAGTAGCTTTGATCTTCTCTCGCTGTCTTGCGAGATCTGGCGTCGACCTAAATAGTCTTGCAAAGATTTTCCCTCAACAAGGTATCTCCCCCAGAGTAGCTCTTGTTCCGAAACTTGGTCTAAGCTTTCGACATGTGTGGTAGTGTAGTGCAGGTAAGTGTAAAAGCGTGTGAGGGGTGAGAATAGAACAAGGAAGAGGAAGGAAAGATTGCGCGCAGTTTGTTTGGTACGGTACTGCTTCGGCATTCCCTTTCGTGTTTATCTGAGAAACCACGATAAACTATCGATCAGAGCACATACCCGCTAGAATTCTCCTCCTAAAAACCCGCTGAATTCTACCCGAATTCTACCTAGCCTTCGTGTTAAAAAACCTGCCACCGTCGGGATTCGAACCTAAGAACCTTGCGGTTGGGGACAATGCTGTTACATTATTTGATGCCCTGAGCCACCTTTGCGAGCTTCTCTCTGAAGGACAAACATAGAAACGTTCAATATTGCTGTAGGCTACTATTAGAAACGGAAAACAACAGGATCATTGCACTCAAATTCACAGTCGCGACTGTCTAGCTTCAAAGGATTGTTACGCCTACTCCGCCACGATGGTGGCGATATCTTCAGCCGACAAAGTGAACTACAGGAAGAGGTTTATGCGTCCTTTATTACAGCCCTCCGAGCGATTTTGTTGCTTAACGGGAGTTCTTTGTGACGTGGCGAGCTTTTGTATTGCAGCTGGCAAATAACACTGGTCAACGTAGGAAAGCTTACAAATTACGCGATCATTAATATTTATTACACTTTGATTACAAAACTGTGCTTAATAGTTTCTAGTACGTATATTTTCTGAGATAAGCCATGGATTTCATATACCGCTGTTGAATCATAATTGCTAGAAGATTATATGTTGCAGTTCTTTCATCAGCAGCGGGTTTGAAAGGTCATACGTTTTTTCTTTAGCTATTACAATATTGACACCTTTCATTAATTTTTACGATTTTTTCTCCATTTAACCACAAATCTTATATTGTTTGAGATTCAAGAATTCTGTGAAACAACTTTTTAATCAAATAAACATGTCCTAAAACAATATATGTAAATTTGTGAGTAGTTTTAAAGAACAAAACAATTAACATTTCATCAATTGTTGTGGATTCTTTTTAAGCTTTCAAATTTTGAAGTTGGAAGAAAAGTTTATGAGAAATTCTCAAATAGCATATTTTTAGTTCCGCAATGCTGTGCTCTAGAATTAGGTCAAGTATGAGGGATGTCATCAGAAGTGATTTTCGTTAAAACTTGCTCACAGAATCATTAAGTTACGTTCTTTCCTAACACATCGTATATTTTTAGTTCAAAGAATAGACACTTATTGAAGTACAAAAGATGGCATTAAATTGCACACCACAACAAAGAAATAGAAATAGCCAACAAGATACACTGTATTTCCTGTGCTAAAAGATAACTATTTCGTAATTACTTCCGGAATACTGACAAATTATTAAAATAATTAATAATATTTTCCATGAATAAGGCTAAACATATCAAACTACCGCTCGTGAGGTGGCAGTCTCCTGCCCGTTTTCTACTTGACAATTTAAAATGAAAACACAGATGAAAGAAAACTCGAAATAAGCAAAATTCTTCATATATGTTCTAGCAATGAGTGATACGGGGGAACCCAACTTTCTGCAGCAATCATCTCTAAAATAGGCATCATTATTTACCAAGGGTGGCAATCTGCCATCACGAGCGAATTAAGAATATATAATAATGTAAGATATACTTAACAGCAATAATCCGCTCCGTCGCGCACCGCGATAGAATTCTTCTCCTGACACTGACTGAACTCGGTCTAGGTATTCAGCCATTGTTGAAAATCCGGATGCCCTAGGACACCGGGACTTGAAACTAGGACCTCCCACCGGCAAAGATAGCTCAGGGATTCAACTGATGTCGCTGTAGTGTTTAACTGCGAGGTCCTAGGGCTTGAATCCCAACATTGGCAGAAATTTCAAAACTAGCAACATAGCCAGATAGAATTTAGCATCTGTCTGGAGGAGAATTCTAAGGGACAGCTGCTCTGATCGGTACTTTTTCGTAATTTCTCCAATCAACCCTAGGCAACTTCTGGAGCTCTACCCTAATAAATGGGCCAAGGACCGCGCGGTATTTTTCCTTCCTCTTCCTTGACATTTCCTCATCCTGTTCACACTCACACTTCATGCAAAACATTACCTCACTTGTTGGGAACTCAGAGCTAGTCCCGGCTGGGGCGTTGCTGGTAGGAGATAACGTGTTGGAAAACATCCACAGACTCTGACGTATGTCGGCGCCGGATCTCACCAGCCAGCGAGGTGGGGGGGGGAGATTGCGATAAAACATGCACTTATGTGAATAATGACATTTGCATTTGACGCGACCGGAATCACTAATGAGTCAATCCACCCTCGGACAATCTCGGTCAGAGGCACTAGAGCGACATTAATTGATACCTGAGGCACCTAAATTAGTCATAAACCCTTGTGAGTTGTAACAGAGGTTTTGTAATCGGTTTGTGAAATCGGATCAGGAAACATAACAAAATAAATCGTCATATTCTTGGTAGCAACACTTGAACCCTACCATTTCCATCATCAACCTTTCCCTCTTCTTCGATATCACCATTGTTACCATCCCCAACACCCAAGCCGTCACCATTTCGCCATTCCTGCAGGCAACCTCTCCGCCAACCCAACCGCCATTCCGTTGCTATTCCTGCAGCCATCCCTGCATCACGGCTCCCGCGCATCACGGCTCCGCGCATCAACGGCTCCGCGCATCACGGCTCCGCGCATCACGGCTCCCGCGCATACGGCTCCGCGCATCACGGCCTCCGCCGCATCACGGCTCCGCGCATCACGGCTCCGCGCACACGGCTCGGCGCATCACGCTCCGCGCATCACGGTCCGCGCCATCACGGCTCCGCGCATCACGGCTCCGCGCATCACGTCCCCCGACCTACATGCACACTTTGCTGCTTTGCGTCACCATGGATTTCCCACTGTCACCCTGCCACCATCTCTTCCGTAATCCTTTTCGCCAGCCCCGTTCTCATGCTGCCAATCCCAATTCAACCTGCCCCTCCTCGCAACGACGCCACCTCCCCCACCTCCCTCGCGGTCGGCCCCGTCCAAATCCCCTTCCGCCTCCACCGCGGCTGCAGCCGGCGCGCGAACTCGCGACCCTTCATTAAGAATTAAACGCGGAATAACGGGGTTCGTACACTGTAAAAGAAGCGAGTGCAAATACCTGCACTCGTCGTTGTTGTCCTAAAGCCCGCTTTACGACGCAGGCGCAGTTAAGCTTAAACTGGCCGTAAAGTCCACAGAAGGCGCGCGCGGCCGGGCGCGCACCCCGGCGTGCGGGCGGCAAACGCTGCTCCCAAACGGTCGGAAAGGCTCGCAGGGAGGAAAGTATCGCAAAGGGCTGTGGATCGATGTGGAAAACGTGATATTTTGAATGAGAGAGGCTGAGAAGTAATTTATGGTATGTTAACTACGTAAGGTGGTGGTGTACCTTCAAGTGATAAATCGTGAAATTTCAGCTTGTTATTGAGTCTTATGATCAGTTTTATTACCCTTTAAATTCTTCAAATTATTTATTTCTATGGTTCTTTGTTTTTGAGCAATTTTTTTTTTCTCGAAACGAATAGCAACTGTCAAGCCCTTAGTGTGTGAACTTCAGATGCATTTTCCTATACTTGGACTTTTCAACATAATAATAGGAGCCACGAATCCCTGTATGGGTCATTAATAGCTTTTTCGTCGTATTTACGCGTATACTTTATGAATATTCGAAAATATTCTGCACTCTTTCAGAGACTTACCACAAACAAACAGAAAACAAATGCCACTTTTAAACCAGACTCCGATAAGAGTTTAAACAATCTGCCGTCCCGTAAGAGCAATTAAAGCGAGTGCGATATAGTCTATAATATTATTTCATGGAAAGTTTTTTCTTATTTATACGATTTGTTTATATGAAGGTATACAATATTATGAGATGTACTGAACAAAATATGTCAATGTTACAAATAACGGACCTCGGATATCATCCGGTACCACACTTAAACAACGTCCACTACTTGCCTTGAATCGGGCCAGAGCATTGTGGTCTTGGCCCACTGGCAGCTGGCAAAGCCCAGCGCTTGATGCGGCCATCGCGAGAATAGAGGTCATGCGCGACACCGGGCGCACGGTGGAAAGAAGCGTTAGCCAGCGGGTATTGATTAATTCGTGCGCACCCACATTTGATGTCATGAGTCCCGTAAGTGTAGGAAACGTGTCTTGAGAACACTGTATTACTACATCTTACTGTTTATGAATGTTTATGCTAAAACAGTTTAAGTTTTTGAAGTAAAGAAATTTCCTTCAAGGACATATGTATGTCTTTTTTTAAATTATTTTAATAATAATTATTTTGCTCCCATTGCACAATGGTTCCCTACATCGTCATTCACTAACATAAGATTACAACCAGATTATAGACAGGTATAACTGTAAGAGAACGCTCGAGTTGCCATGAAGCGAGTACGCATGTCGGCGGTTTCTATTTTTTGCAAACTATATACGTTGAAAGATAAAAATATCACTGAGGGTTCAGAAAGGTTATAATCGTTAAAGTCCAATGGCTTAAACAGTAACGTCTCACAAAGCCAATTCAACCCTGCTGGGGTCCTTCGTTCACACCCCTTCTATTGGCATGTGATTACTAAGGCGTCAATTATCTGAAATACTTAATGTGATTTGCTCATAGCTGAGTGAATGTTTAAACAAATATGTGGTCACATCTTAATCTCCCTAATAATAATAATAATAATAATAATAATAATAATAATAATAATAATAATAATGTCTTTATTAATGGCGAGGTTCAGACCATAGGGCCTGCTCTTCCGCCTAACCACTGAATTTACATACATATAGAATAGTAACATTTTAAGAGGGGGGGACAAGCTGTACATATACATCTGGGAGAACAAATCTAGGGACCATCCCGGCATACGCCTTAAGCGATTGAGTAAACCCAGAAAAAACCTCAATCAGGATAGCGGCTTAGGGCCGAACATTAATAAAACAAGAATAGAACAGTGTTTGTATAATTAAAATTTCATTATTTTGGAGGCCAACATTTCGTTAGATTAGTATTGATTTCTACTCAATATGAAGCCAATATTTACATAAACCCAAGCTTTTCAGCATCACACTGAAAAATTGGCAAACATTTTATTAATTTTTCTATAATTATTTACTCTTGCTTGTATCCGTTTTCATTTTATGTTTTATTT
Source organism: Gryllus bimaculatus (assembly GCA_017312745.1). Classification (NCBI taxonomy): domain Eukaryota; kingdom Metazoa; phylum Arthropoda; class Insecta; order Orthoptera; family Gryllidae; genus Gryllus; species Gryllus bimaculatus. The sequence continues at coordinate 4,728,046 of BOPP01000041.1, forward strand.
TTAACGTTCCGAATTTTCATAACCGTTTTACAATATTTTTTCCACTATTCACAATCTTTTTCTGTTTCAGACACACTATTCTGATGTGCTAGAAAAGTACTTTAAGAGGGTTTACAGAAGCAATGATTCTGATGAAGTAGTTCCTGAAAAGCAATGAGCAACTAGTGACGAGGCCTAAAAGTACAGATTGCGAAAGTTGGTAGCTTTTGAGCACGCCGACGCAGAGCGCGCTTGTTTTAGCAAGAGGCGAATAAATCGCTCGCTCTAATCTGCTGCGCCTCCCGCCAGTCGTTTGTCAGTGTCCGGCTGCAACCACTTCCGCAACGTCTGGCTTCTCCGAAAAGACAAAGACCCCTTTGAAGTCACTTCTTTCTGGCCTCAACCTCCGGCTTGGCTGGACTTGAAGCGGATTTTGATTGGCTTGGTGAGGGGTGTATCTATAGTTGCCAGATGTCCGGTTTGTCAACGACAGTGCGGTTGTCAAACGGACAGTCCGGTGTCCAACGGACAGTCCGGTTGTCAACGGACAGTCCGGTTGTCAAACGGACAGTCGGTTGTCAAACGGACAGTCCGGTGTCAAACGGACAGTCCGGTTGTCAAACGGACAGTCCGGTTTTCAAACGGACAGTCCCCGGTTTTCAACGGACAGTCCGGTTTTCAAACGGACAGTCCGGTTTTCAAAGACAGTCGGTTTTTCACACGGACAGTCCGGTTTCAAAGGACAGTCGTTTTCAAACGACAGTCGGTTTTCAAACGGACAGTGCGGTTTTCAACGGACAGGCTAATCTACTGGCGCCAGATATTAACTCCAAAATTTCTAGTTTGTGGCAGTCGCCAATCAACAAGGTAGAAGGTAGGATTTTTGATTGTACGAGTAGTTCTAGTTTTACGGTAGTTAGGAGGAAAGTAGGTACATAGCGTGTCGCCATGCCGCCACCCCCACTCTCGTATGTCACAGTCACGCGAGAGCCAGTGTTCGGTAGACGCTAATTAGTCACAAACATACAGGTTATGTTTGGATATTCTGCTTTTTGAATACATTTATTTAGTTTCGTGTGTAGAGTAGCATTTTTTCCAACTGGACATAGTTCAAATCTTTGCGTCGCAGTCTAGTTACATTTCGTGTTTTGTTTGTGTAATGTGATAAGTCAATAGAGCCGTGTCACGCTACATTGTTCAAAAAAGAAGATAGATTTGTTTTCATTTTCAGTCATTTTTCTAAACTAATAAAAAATGTAAGATGTTGCTCGGTTTCCAGCGACCCCATCTGATTGCCCAAGGTGCATTTGGTCAAGAACAAAGACACGCACATTAAACATCGTTTGTGGCGTCGTTTTACTTTGCCTTATAAGTATTTTTTAAAAAGTTATCGAAGACTGCCAAAACTAAACTAATGATGCATCAGAAAGGGACAGACTTTTACATATTAGTTTTTTATTTCCTTTGGTTTCAACTAGCTACTCGCTCTTGCCACATACTTCTGCCAGCTGTCATCTATCGTCACCCTAAGTACATGATATTTTTTTATTTTCTTAGTTTTTCGGATTTTTAGTAGTTAAACGGGAATCTTGTTTTAAAAATAATAGTAACAGTATAACCTCGCATTAAATGGCAAATTTTTTCTAAAATTTTGAGCTATTTTTAAGAAAATGAAGTTTTAACGCTACTGTAAATTCAAAATTTCAAGCTTTTTCATAGAAATGTTTTGATTTTTCGAAAACCTTTATTATAAGTTATTTTAGCACTATACATAGTGCACAAATCACAACTACATAGTATTTACATATGGATGGATATTTGCATATTAACGACGTGTGAAATATTAACAAGGCAGTTGGAGATGCGGATGTTTGCATGAAACAAAATATGTTCTCAAGATTCAATTATTTAATGATAATCTTAAACAATATTACTTTAAAATGAGAAGTTTTTGCATAATTTGTGCTTGAAATGACTGGAATGAATAAAAAACACAGTTACTCGGAAATAATAGTCCAAATGTTCCTTTAAATTTATTCCACGGATAAAACGAGGGAAAATGTGTAAAATAATGGAGTAGGTATGTTTTCATTGAACTCTGCATTTTCTAAAATGTAGAAATAACGCGACAAAGTATATGATGCTGTACGGTCAGTAATTCTATACAATGTCTTCGGGAAAGCAAAACATTTCACATTTTGTTATATTTTTATTAAATGCAGAAATACGAATATGTTTACAAGTGTTTTTACTACTCAAGGTTTTATATAAACGCACATGGCGTCTGTAACAATAAAACTGAAGTGTCTGATTTGAAAAAAATTGTCTTTAGTGTCTTGTTATTTTATATAACATGAAACAGATTAAATTGTTTTTTAAAAGGTTTTTCTATAGGAGACAGTTGATCTCGAAATTTGCCGGAATCGATTTACAACACCTTTTAACTAAAATATTAAATTATTTTGAAAGACACAATTTTAGATAAGGGTTTTTCAGATCATAAACATCTACAATAAAGAGCAATAACGTTTAGAAAACGAAAACTGTAGAAGAAATCAGCAGTTTTATTCTACAGATTTCTTATCATAATGATAATGTGTGTACTGCATGTACCTAAATATTCCAAAAAAATATTATTTTCACTAGATTTCTTAGAAAAAACATCTTCTTTCACACTCTTAAAGAAGGGTTGGATTTCACATACTCAAATTTTTGTAATTATCTCTAAAACTGAAAGAAAGTTCTTGAACAGGAGTGAAGTGTTTTCGAAAGCTCACCAAATTTCCTTGTAAATGAAGATTAATTTATTCCTATAGGGTAATTAGACGTATAGTAATACATGATCAAGTTTGAAAAATTGTTCTGACTGGGATACGATAGGTGGGGTGAATGGGAAGGGGGGGTGAAGGCAAAAAGTAGCGGGGAATGATGGAAAATGGACCTAGGAGAATATAGGTGGAGTGGGATGGAGCGTCATAAAAGCGTAATCTGAATTACTTACAGTTCACACTACAGTTATAGTTAGTTTATTTTTCAAACACAAAAATGTTTTTGTTAAATAAATGACAGGACAACGTCCGTCTCTCTTACCTGTAAAAATATATTTTCCCGTGAAATAAACGTTTCTACTGGGAATAAAACCATTTTCTGCAAAATGATAAATTTTTACATAATAAACTTTTGTAATGCACTAAATATTTGGGAAACGGCACACCTTCTGCTTGGCAGCTAAGAACGTCGGAGTTTCATTTGAATCTTTATGAACATTGCAAATTTTATGATGGTTCAGAAAAATATTCAATAATAATATACTATTGGAAGTCACACTGTCCGTGAACGTTCGTGTATTCGTGACGTAAAACTGGTTACTTTATCTTTAAATATTCGACACTGTTTCATTTTTCAGTAGTATGAAGCGCCGTACCTTTAGATGGTACAGAAATAGTACCAGACAGCATAGTTGTTTCTTCGCGTGAAGTGCAAATTGAAGAACGTTGAAGTTTTCTTCATGACGTTCACTGAGTTTTTATGTTAAAAATACTACCACACCACAATCAATATGACCTCGAATACGTAAAAACATCTGTTGCATGCTTGCGTCAAATCTGCTCGGCATATTTCTCACAAACGTAATACCCGTCTTTTCTTGCATTGTAATTGAGATAAAGTTTCTTCTCGAGTACTTGAACGCCGCAGCCTTTTCAGGGTCATGGGCTTTGCCTGTTATCCTGCACGCAGACCTTGTTTTACTGCCAGTCTGGTGCATCGGAAGAATACTCTGGTAATAAATTAGCGTGAAGATAGCGGAGCGTGGCATTGGAATAAATCCAGTCGCGTTGCGGCGCACGAGTTCCGAGCGATGTGCTCCGTCACGGAAAGCTCCCTGCCCGACAGGGAGCGCTCGTACACGGGAAGATGCGTTGGTGGATGGGGATAGCCATTACCCAGTCCTCCTTCAATAACATTGGGACTGAGATATGGGCGATCAACAGGAGAGACGTTGATTATTATAAATTATAACTGATTGATTAATTAGTCATTCCGGGTGTGTTAACTACTGAGGTTAATAGTCCCATAAGTGCAATGCATGCTTGTTATATCGAAAGGTGGCGGTGATTTTTCCGGCTGGTTGACAAGATAGCTGATTTACGTCGGCTAACGGGGATTTTCCCCATGATATCTCTCATAAGTGGGGCACCGCCATAATCGGGACAAGCTCTAATCTACCGAATGGAGAGATGTTTATAAGACAATTAATTTCATCTACTTCAATTGCATTCTTACGTCATACAAACGTATCAGATACACGTTAGTCAAAAAATCTTTTCTAGAGACAAAAAAAGTATTTTACCAAGTATAACTTTCATCCCCTTATGTATTGTCTTGATCCTTTGCCTATCAAAAAAACTAAACTAATGAGGCTGCAACAGCACATACTTACTCGCGTTACGTGTACTTTTTGCAATTTTCAAAAATTCAGAGATTTTAACGACAATAAGACCTACTTTATTTTTAAGCACCTTTCTAGATCATGAGCTTTGCCCGTTATCCTGCACGCTGACCTTGTTTTACTGCCAGTCTGATGCATCGGAAGATAAGATCTACTCCATTTTTAAGCAGTCTATCCTTCTCTGTATTCTATGTTGTAGTAACGGAATGTTAACTTTCCTCAGTTTTATAAAATAGAGTGTTCGCCGGAAAATTGGGCGACAAGGAAAATAACTGACCATAACTCAAGTGATTCAGAAGAACACCTGGTCGACTGGCGCAAGTGAAAATTACGAATTAAGCTTATATATATATATATATATATATATATATATATATATATATATATAATTAATTTAATCGATATACACTTTTATACATTTTGGAATGGGACAGTAAATAGAAAATATTGTCCTCTTAATATTTTAATGACATTCTGAAGATGAAAAGAAACGCCGAGAAATTTTATCCCACTTTTAGGTATATTTCAGTAGAAAATAAATAATAAATAATTAAAATAAAAACAGCCTATGATTACTACAACTTTAGGAATTTAATACAATGTCAATTAGAATGCATACTAGTTCAGTAAAGTGAAATTTGTTTGGTTTTTGTTAATTCATTATTCGAGAATTCCAAAAACTTTATTATTTTTTTCACTCCAGTTATTAATAAAGAATTAGTTACGCTGAAATTCAATACAGAAGCAAATTAAGATAGTTGTAAGGAAATCGGTGACAGAAAGATACAAATAAGTATAGTATTTGAAAGCCCGACATAGGTCTCCATTTCTATCGAAAAAGGGAAGCGTTATGATGACACCGAAGGACACGACCTTTCCACCTTCCAGAAAATTGTTGTCGAAAGGTTCGTAACACGTTGCGTGTGAGTAAATTTAAAACGCATTACTTGTAATTTCTTTCGAAAAATTAACAATACTGCAATCTCCCTCACCTCGGTTCACCAGACGGTTTATCTGTGGTGGCGGTGGGTATTATTAATGCTGTTTACTGTATTCATTCAAAATAATCCTCAGCTTCGAAGAGGTTACCTTCGGATTTGCGAAAATATCAGTGACATAGAATCCTTAATTTAGGATTCAAATGATATGAGAATTTCAAACAGCGAATTGTATTCTGCCGGTAGATCACAGAGTACAGTTACAAACCAGATATAAAATTATACAGAAACAAAAATCAAACGTATTCATTTGACAATGCTCAATTTACATTTCATGACATTTCTTTCAAAGGAAATTTTAAAAAAATATTTAGTCATAATTTTATCTTCATATTAAATGCAATGCTTTTTCTGATAAAATAAAACTTGTTACTAGCTTTTATAACTTCAAACCGTCTCTTTCTCAAATAAAAAAAATCGTTTGCAAGAGGCTGCGTATGAGCACTTGAACTTTGGAACAAAGTTGCGTTAAAAATTTTCATTTTATGCTCTGCAAGTTGGTTTTCGCGCAAAAGTATCGCACAACACAGATGGTCTTCTCTCATTGCGATTTTCTGACACAGAAATAATCAGAGTTGATCTTATTTTACACTAGTTTCGTACAACAATGATCTCTGCTCTTATGCTCTATTGATAGCGCCCTTCAGTTTAAGCAACGATTTTCCGGCTGTCGTCCCCAAAATTCTATGGATTGAACAGTACAATTTTCAAGCAACTCTCCCAACCGTAATAAGAAATGTGCAAAAGTTATATCCCAGTATACGTAAGTACGGCCCTGATGTTTAAGACTTGTGATATTTTTTTTCTGTTATTTCCACAAAAAATATAAATTCAATACAATTTTATCTTAAATGACTAAAATAATGATGTTTCCACGTGTTATTTACATATATTGTTATATATTACATTATTATCATATATTGACTTTTGTAAATCCTATTGTCAATTTTTGTTAATATTTCACATGATGGTCATATTTGTTAATGAAGTGGTGGTCATATTATCTACCATTGTATTGTACCTACCATTCAAGTATATATGAAATGATAAGATCCATATTATATTCCCCGCCCTACATGAATAAAATTCTTCGTTTATTTTTATCTTTCCATTTCTGCATTTTCCTCACCTCCCAAAAGTTACATAATTTCTTACAAATTCTTGTTTCTAATTATTGTTTGTCTTTCCTATTATATTTATGTGAATCAGAAAGGAAAGTTTTATACAAAAAAAGCGAAAAGAAAGCAACATATGTGAATAGAGCGTTAGTTTAGTTTCCTCAGGTTGTGTGCCAAAGTTAATAGTTTCTACAAATAACGAAGATAGAATTATCTTCGCTTAACGTCAAAGTGAAATGGGTGACTTGTGAATGAGCTAGAATTTTAAAGTATATTTTCAATAAAGTGGCTTTCTAAACATGGCTAAATTTTGAAACTAAAACAGTTATGTAATATTTAAAGTCATACTTTTAGGTCATAAACGCATGAATATTTCTAACATTTTTAGGCCATAAACGTCCGGGCCCTATACATAGGCAACGAGAAAGCAAACGCTCATTGTGTAATTAATCGAAGCTGATATGAAACAGTTTCCGTATAAATTGAAACTTTATCGTCATTTGCAACAGATTTGGCACAATATATTCATATCTAGGTTTGTTGACTCTTACCTCCGTATGTGAGCTTCGTTCCGTTAGATAAATTATCGTATCATTAATACTCAAAAAGCACTATTCAATATGGCTTCAAGTAGCGGTTCTGCTGCAGGTCTTTCTAGATAGCTGCCTTCACAGATACTATACAAATCCTTACCTCCCCCCTGCCATTCCAGTCAACTTTCTTTCGTTGTATCTTCCGTGCATAGCACAGAATGTTCACCCGCCTCCCTTTGGATGACTGTCGTCTATACCGCGCATTTTGAAATGCTGATGTGCTTTTACTGTGCTACTTTCATTTCAAACAGAAAGGCAGACGGTCACTATATCTACACATTGTCATCCTCTCATTGGTAAATATAGAATATACGTTGAAAAAATATACTTCTATTTAAAATATTGAAGTCTTGTCAATACCTTCACAATTACGGATATAACTCCTCAAACCGTTTTGAAGATACTTGTTGGGGTCAACTTAGGCCCTTCGCGATACCGTAGGATACCTAAATTTCCCTCACAGCAACTCAATTCGGTTGACTGATAAATTAATTAGTGATTCCGGGCGCGTTAACTGCTAAGGTCATTAGTTCCTTAATTGTAGTGCATGCGTTTTTCTCGGAAGGTGGGGTGATCTTCCGCTGGATGATGAGATTCTGCGCCGACCTAAACGTCGTTTTCCCCAACCAGGTATTTCCCACCACCGGAGCACCTTTCCAGCCAGGGCAGGCTCTAAGTTACCGAATGGTCTCCTGGCATATAGGGTAGTGTGGCGCATGCAACTGTGTGTTTAAGGGGAAGTGTGGAATAAGGAAGGGGACTGCATATAAAAATGTAAGGTTAGGAAAACCGCAGCCGGTTTTTGTCCGCGATGATAAATCTTACTTCTCTAAAACAAACTAATAACACAACACAAATATTACCGGCATCCGATTCGGTATACGTCATCAAGCCCCTCTTACCAAGCCGAGTCCGGTTAACGTTTATGTTTGCTATGATTGGTGTTTTAAGCGTCACGTGACAATAGCAGAGTCCGCTTATCTTAAAACACTGATGTGAAAATACTCTTTATTGGGTACCGAGAGAAGTATCTCAGGGTATCAACTGATTATGTTCAATTTCCGGCGGTGGCAGGATTTTTGATAGAAGCTTGTCAGCTAGGCCGAATTCAGTCTCTGTCTGGAGGAGAATTTTAGAGACCGGCTGCTCTAATCAGTAGTCCGTGTTCTGTTTCGTGTTTTTCTTTTCGATCAACACCAGGCGAAGCTGGAGCAGTTCCATATCAAAAGAGCACAGACCGCGCGCGATCATTCCTTCCTCTTTCTTGTTTTATTCTCACCGCTTACTTACACACACATACACTACACTACCGCACACGTCTGGACCCCGGTTGGGAGCTTAGAGCTTGTCCCGGTGCCTCGTGGTGGGAGATACCTGGTTGAGGGTAAACAGCGTAAGCCGACGGTAGGTCGACCTCGGATCTTATAGTACAGCAGGCGGCGATGATGTAACGGTTAGCGTACCGGATTGTTGTACCTAATTTCAAGGGTTCAAACCTGATCGAAGCCGTGGATTTTTAAGGGCGAAAAAATTCTTCTTACGCCTTCCTTCGGAGGGGAAGTAAAGCAGGATGTCCCATGTTCATAGATTTACTTGCATGTAAAAAAGACTCAATCCTAAATGACGCCTCTGAGCTAAATTCAAATCGCTTGTTTTTCGCCCAAGAAATACCTCCTTTCTCTGCTTGTTGATAAAAGGAGCGTAGCGAAATTTGCGTAGTCAGACGGAAGAACGGGCTTGATGGCCCGAGTCTCGCCACGTAAAATAAGGCAAATTCAAATCAATTCAAAGCAGGGGAATATCACAGCCGTCTCCCGCGCTAAAATGGGACTAATGACCTGAGAAGTTGGCGCATCCGGTATTACTAATATTCAGTTGAAGAATCATACCATATATTTTTCCGGCCTCTACCCACAAAACTCCACACACGACATCGACATCCTCCGCGCGACAGCCGACGCGTCGCGACGCCCCCAGGGCGCGCTCATGCCTGTCTCCGGGGGGGGGGCGACCTCGTCAGCGCTGGACCGCCGCTGCTGTCACCCGCCTGCTTCCATGAGCGGTCACGCCCCGGAAATGTCGTCGGGGCACTTCCGTCGATGCTGCTGCCGCTCCTTGGGCCCAAGAAGGCACTCTTTGGAAACACCGTTCCACGCCCTCTGTCTTTTACGTTTAGGAGTTAGAATTCGAAGTTCACCAAACAGACAGATCTCGCAGCTTCAGCCCCCTAACAAGAGTCCCGATTTGTATTAGAATTATTATAGATGAGATTTATACATTCCTATTGTTTTAATTAAAATAACAAGATATGTGATTAGTCAGCATTGAATTTGGTGCAGAAGAATATTCACAAGTGTTGTCAAATAATCTCAGAGAATCGAAAAACAAAACTCGGTAAACTTATAAACAGAATGTTTATGGAGAGCATATAGTTTGACTTTTTTGCTTGTTTGGTGTTTTACTGTAAAATATGCTCTATTCTCGCCAGAACCTACCGCTACGTCAAGCGATTTGCTATGATAATATTACATGTGTGGTATGTATGTTCCAAGTGGTATGGGAAACCGGCATCCGGCATGCGGAAAGTCGATAAGGATTATTTTGAGAGATACGCGGTATCGAGTATGCGGATAGACGCGAGTGCAAAGAAGCGGCTGGCGTTACTGGCAGTGGTATGTTCGTGAATTCCTTTGGCACGTAGTTAGGGTCGCGTTCCGAGAAGGCGCCGCATCACTTCTATTTTTGCGCTTATTTTCAAGAGGCCCGAGCAAGCGAGCACTTTGAGAGCGAGGCAGTCGAGAAGGCGCAGCAGGGTGAAATTGTGAACTTTGAAATAACACTAATAGGATATTAAGAACAGCATATATAATGTACCTAATACACAGTGTAACAGAATTTCTCTCAGAAGAAATGCAGAGTAACGATGTGATATATTAATGTAAGTAAAACATTTATCTTTATAATGAACTAACTAAATTATGTTTAACAAACAGAAATATTATGTTCGTTTTATCGCAAAATTAACGTAAATAAGTTTTCAAAATACACCTGTTTTATTATTATTATTATTATTATTATTATTATTATTATTATTATTATTATTATGCTTTTCCTTACAGTGTTATAGTGTATTTATTTTATCACAAACCTGCAAACGCGTCCTTGAAGTTGTCTATCATACATTTCCCCAAACATTCGAGATGTGTGGAGATAATTACACCTTAATATAATATATCTCTGTGATAATACTATTGTGCTAATGAGTATCATTGTCTACTCTCATGTGCCTGATGAAGTAAGTACAGAGAGAAGGCTTGCATATCTTACTTAATTTAATATTATTGCATGCACCTCAACAAAATAATAAGTTATCAGTCATCACTAGAGTCCATATTTCATCACAATTTGGGAGGACAATCCTCCATTAATGTGAATTGTATCTCTCTTTCTCCTCTGTATTTTAAATGTCCTCCTTTTAGTTAATTTTGAACATTTATTGTCAATTATTTTATCACGAGTCAAACATCTGCGTTGTATCGTTTATTGTTTAATTTAGAATAGACAACGTGAAAACTCTTTTTCTAAACGCTGACACAGGGATGTATTATAGTGTCTCTGTCCAGAGGCTAAAATAGAAAATGCCTTTCAGACCATTTTCATCTGCATTTCGTGAACCAATCTTTTCACTTGAATCGTAAATGGAGAGAAAAAATAGAGCTGAAGTTGATTGAAATTAAACATTAATTTTAAAAAATGTTTTAACTCTTTTTTTGTTGATCGATTGTCTTCCCTTCTACAAGAACATTGTGGGCAACTGTGGTCACCACTAATTCGTAGTGGGAATCCTTTCATAGAAATTGGCTAGGGGCAGAGTGCAGATTTCCGAAAACATAAAATGCTCATAAATAGAAGACGAATAGCAACACACGTGTTAATTTCATTCAAAGAGGGATGAGCAGGGCTGATATTTGTATGTAATTACATATTTGTTCATTAATAAGTTCAAATCAAACTTTGTTCAATTTTTGGTCATATGTTTTCCGGTTTAGGTTTTTTAGTGTGATGTGAAACATATAATAAGGTTTTGCCCTAACAGCGTAGTTCAGTACATAATTTTCCATATTTAAGGAAAACTAGAATATATAAGCTTATTTCAATATTTTAACTGCAATATATTTCGTATTATATAATTTCAAATTTTTCTTGTGCAGTTATTTTAAATATTTAGTGCAATTTGAAGTTGTTTAGTGGTAGATCCATATTTAACTTCAAATGACTGTACGAAGATGAAGATGGTTACAACTTCAGAGTATGTGCGATATGTAAAGAGATAGAAGTCGGCATTTTATATTTAAAACAGTGCTATGATAAACGCTAAACACTGTTCGGTTAAAGTTTGCTTGTCAGACAATTATTGAAAGACTCATTAGAACATACGGCTATTCTACCTTGCCCTTAGTTATATAGGATGTTCTAAAACTTTCATGATATAACACAGTTCATATTTATACCTTTAAACACAATGCATTTGCTTATATATCCATTCTGAGTTCTAAAATTATATTCCAACAAAATAATAATATTTCATGTAATATTTAATGATAACTTAATATCACCAAACTTTGGGATAACCCCTTGTACTTTTGCGCCCTTTAATTAAGGATTACATATAGCAACACAGGTCTTTCTGTATTTCTGTCTTAGGACAAGAAATTAATAAACCTTGTTCTTTGGCTAATATTAAAAATAAATTATTCGGTATATAATAAGTTTCGTCATGTGGATATACGACAAGAACTAAATATT
>BOPP01000041.1:4740014-4754036 GCA_017312745.1 Gryllus bimaculatus
CCGAGAGAGATTGGGCTACACCTTCTCTTCAAAAAATTTCCTGGCCCACGGGAAAAAATTAAATTTTTTTTTTTTTTTTTTTTTTTCCTTTTTTTATTTTTTTTAAAAAAATTTTTTTTTTTTTCCAAAGTTTTTTAAAAAAAAATTCCGAAAACAACAAGAAAAAAAAAATGGAAACGGGGTAAATTGAAGGGGAACTTCAAAATGGTCCGCCTCAAAAATGCTGCTTCCCTGATTGTTGGGCAAAAAGGTAAAAAATTATTTCTTAATACTTGTTTGCGGGGAAAATGCAATTTTTTTCTCATTCACAAAAGTTTTTTGGAACCGGGCTCTTAAATATCAATTTTACATTAGAATAAATAAAGTATTGATGTATGTATATAAACCAACAATAATTTTTTTAAAAAATTTCAGATTTAATCCTACAATGAAAAAACGAATCCCTCGCTTTTTTTTATAAAACGTTAGGAGCTTTTTTAAAGCAGGAAGTAAAAAAAGTTTAAATTGAAAACAATTTTTAAGCCCATTTTTTGAGAAAATTGTTGGAAATATTACACTAAACTCCATTTTTGGCTTAAATCTGTTTTTTTTTGAAAGCTAAAAAGAAAATTAACACTGCAAGAAGACAATACTACCGGACTATTTTTAAAAAAAGTTTCTAAAATAGTTCTTTAAACGTATGATATCTACCATTTTCGAAAAATAAAAAATATTAAATACTGCAAAGAAACAGCCATGAAACGACTTTATTTATTAATAAAATTATGTTCTGAAAATAAATATTTTAAATAATTATATAAGTACATTTTTAACAACATTTTTTGCGTACATTTTATATGCAAATTTTAATGCAATTTGTAAACGGTTCAAATTTCTCTTCTATTTTCTCGCACGGATAGAGCAAAAAGCCTCTTGAAAAAAATCATAGGTCGTCATTTTAGTTGAACTCTAAATTGTCCAAAACAGGAAAATTAGAACAATGAAACATTGTTAAGTCACACACTAGTTTAGAAAACATATTAAGAAAAATATCCTTTGATCTATAATTGAACTTTTCCAATGTGAATTTTGGTGTAATTTTTCGAAAATTACAGGTTCGCGAAAAATGGAACTTGCACTAGTTTTCACGTCCTGCTGTTCTACGTACGAGATAATTCTCGTGTACCATACCGCTGATACACAAATTATACAACGTTTTGTGTGATAGTGCGGTATAATTTCTGTGGTCGTGTGGTGTTAATACTATTCTGCCTGGGGTGTGGAGTTAATACTGCGAATGCTGTTAATATTTTTGAGCAGGTGCCAAAAACCACAATCTTGTTTGCTCACAAATTTAAGATTGAAAGCGTTTGTTGTAAGGTTCAAGCAAAGTTTCAATTTTTTAAAGATATTTTGCATTATCACACATACTATTGGTTCGATAGAGAAAAACAAGAATGACTATTATAGTACCTATTGTGTTATTGTGAAAGTGATGATAATTGTAGAAAGTATTATTTTGTCAGTGGTAAGTTTGTTTAAAAATAATTAATTATAGTAAAGTATTTTTTATATGAAGTTTCCTCTTTTTATAATAAGTGTCCTATTTTCTATAAGGGGAAAGTATATCAACCCCAAATTGAATGGAGGGGCAACAATGAAAGAGCAAGACGAGAACAAGACACATAATAAGAACAGCAGATTGCCTATCATTAAAGGCTCAAAAACTCGAATAATTAAGTTCTGAAGAAGCAAATTAATGAATGTCAACGACGGAAAAACAAATTCAATAAGATTACAGTTTTTAAAAAAACTTTAGGCAGAACTACTCCAAAGCAATGGTCACAAAGTAACCATTTCCTTTATACAAAACAGGCTAAAAATATGTCCTAAATAAATTATCGACTGACATTGTAATGTCCAAACTCTATAAATTATTCTTGAAATATTAACCAGACGATAAACAAGCACGCTTAGAACAACAAGCACAATGAAAAAGCTCGATCGATTCGTTTTAGTAAATAGAACCACTTACATTAACCCGATCATCGACAAAAAATTGACGAAAATATGCTCTTTCTCGATTTTAAAGAAAGACATTTGTTTTCTGCCAGAATACTTTCCGGCTGATTCAATTCACTTAATAAACAAGGTGTATAGTGTAAGTGTAAAAAGTACATTAGAACTCTCAGAGAATATATTCAAACAGTCACTGGCAAAGTAAGAACTGGGACGCACGAAGGGAAGGCAGTTTGAGATAAGACAAGGTGTTCAGCAGGGGGTCTTTTCGCCAAAACTGTTCACTTGCCTTACTAGAAGATATAGTTAAGAAGCTAACATGGGTCTAAACAGTGAGGGCAGAGTTGACAAATTTGTGAATTGCAAGGTGTAAGATTATTCTTACCCCTCCTCCCAGGCGATAAGCGAGATGTTAAGGAAGTGCTTGAGATGTTTAAAAAGTTTTTCTTGACGAAAAGTTGGCCTAAAAAATCAACCTTATAAAATCCAAATTATGACGAAACGTAAACAAAGACCTGTTCTTTCAGCAATTACAAAATGAATGCAAAATCAAAAATTATCTATATTTGGGACAATTAATTATCTTTCTTTTGAAAAAAAACAAAAAGAAAGAATATCCTTTTTGGTTTGAAAAAAGGTTTTTGGAGTCTCTCTTTATACTATTAGACAGAAAAAGTCAGCAGTAACAATACAGAAATCTATTGTATCATTCCTGCAGCACACCATAATATGAATGTGGAATCATGAAGTGTGACTTTTACCACTGGCAATAAAAATCCAGATAGATGAATGGAGAAAAATTCTTAAATTTAAACTAAGAGAATAAAACCTTGACACTGAGTAATAAAAGAAAACAAAATACAAGAACATTGAGATGGTGTCTTTGACAGCAAATGTCGCTGGCGAACGTGTGGCCCGTCACGACCTAATATTCATGTTTACTTTTATCATAAAACCGTTTTATTGATATTTTTTCTTTAATGAAAAATGTTTTGGAAAAATTAGTCCCTTTAAATAATAAAAAGTGCGAACTTGGATTGGGGATGGTATGTACGTCCGGGACGGGTACGTTTCAGCGTCTCGGAATCGTAGAGTTGAGGGTCCGAGTTCCGGCAAGGTGTCCTTGCCTCTATGGTTGTTGGTCCGTTGTCTCGTGAAAGACTCCCAGTTCATGAGAAGTCCTCAAAGGTGTTTTGGTGTTTTAGTGTTATATGCGTAATTACGTCGTAGGTCGTATGGGTTAAAGCATCTGTCGGCTTGGGAAAAGCCTAGCATAATCAAAAATCATTCGTCGAAATATCATGATTTTTTTTAAGAACTTACTATAATTCAAGAATCGTTTGAATGCATCACCAGTTTCAAATTTCATGTTCTCTTTTAATATTTTTTTAAAAATACGTATTTGCTATAATAATGGAACAAATTTATAAGTTCATATTCATAAATAATGCCGTGAAAAATACTTTTTTAATATGGTCACTACAACAATAATCCGTTTAAATCATTTAATGTATTTTTTAACTTAATGGCGACTCAATAATTATTTATCATAAGTGTAATTATAGTGTTATTAGGAATGGACGTTTACTGTATAAATTTATTTTCGGGGAGACAATTGTTAAAAGTGTTCTAGTTAGTTATAAAGTGGAACTCAAAAGTGTTGCAGATTTTTGAAAGCTGTTGAAATGTTGCAACACACAGTCTAGTGACACGTTATAGATTATAAGACTTCTTTTTTAGAGAATCATTTCTCATTGTATGTCTCACTAATTATATTGTATTTATCATTACCCAGGTAAGATGTATACAGAATAAGCATGTACCTACGTATGTAGTACGTACGTAATGGACTAAAAATATGTTTAAAAAAATAAAATAACATAAAATCTAACAATTGAAAAATAAATTATAATAATGGAGAAATAAAGTATGCTTAATGCAGTATGAATTCAATAACTTAACATCAAGGATTAAGGCTTGAAGGCCTGTTCGGCTCTTCAACATTAATTTTATTAAAATCATTCGAGTCTTTGTAATTCAGTCTTTTCTGAATCCGGTATATCATTTGTTTATTTGTTAGGGACTCTGAACTTCGGCTTATTTAACGAATATGTCTGTGTCAATTTTGTTCTGTTATTCTGGATTCGTTTTTACGATGTTAAAAAACTGGTTTTTATGTAAAGTAAACATGAATGATTTAGGATCTTGACGGGCCACACGTTCGCCCCAGCGACATTTGTGTTCAAAGACACCATCTCCAATGTCTTGTATTTTTGTTTTCTTTCTGATTACTTCGTGTCAAGTTTTATCTCTTAGTGTTAATTTAAGAATTTTTTTCTCCATTCATCTCTGGAATTTTAATTGCATGGTAAAAGTCACACTTCATGAGTCACATTATATTACTGGTGTGATGCAGGAATGTACAATAGATTTTGTGATTGTTATGCTGACTTTTCTGTCTAATAGTATAAAGAAGAGACTCCAAAACTTTTTCAAACCAAAGGATATTCTTCTTTTTGTTTCTTTCTTCAAAAGATATTAATTGTCCCAAATATAGATATTTTTGATTGCATTCAATTTTGTAATTGGCTGAAAGAACAGGTCTTTGTTTGACGTTCGTCATAATTTTTGATTTTGATAGGTTGATTTTAAGGCCAACTTTTGTCAAGAAGAACTTTTAACATCTCAGCACTCTTAACATCTCGCTTATCGCCTGGGAGGAGGGGGTAATAATAACTACACCTGCAATTCACAAATTTGTCAATCTCTGTCCCTCACTGTTTAGACCATGTTAGCTGTCTTAAATATATCTTCTAGTAGGCAAGTGAACAGTTTTGGCGATAAAGGACCTCCTTGCTGACACCTTGTCTTATCTCAAATGCCTTCCCTTCGTGGTCAGTTCTTACTTTTGCAGTACTGTTTGAATATATTCTCTGAGGAGTTCTAATGTACTTTCTTACACCTTACACTGTACACCTTGTTTATTAAGTGAATTGAATAGCGCGGAATATTCTGCATAAACAAATGTCTTTCTAAAATCGAGAAAGGCTATTTTCGTCAATTTTTTTGTCGATGATCGGGTTTAATGTAAGTGGTCTATTGTACTAAAACCGAATCGGAATCCAGGCTTTTCATTTGCTTGTTGTTCGTTAAGCGTCTTGTTTATTCGTCTGGTTAATATTTTCAAGAATAATTTATAGAGTTTGGACATTACAATGATCAGTCGATAATTATTTAGGACATATTTTATGCCTTTTTTGTATAAAAGGGAAATGGTACTTTGTGACCATTGCTTTGGAGTTAGTTCTGCCTAAAGTTTTTTTAAATAACTGTAATTTTATTGAATTTGTTTTTCCGTGTTGACATCATAATTTGTTCTCAGACTTAATAATTCGATGTTTTTGAGCCTTTAATGATAGCAATCTGCTGTTGATTATGTGTCTTTGTTGCTCGTCTGTGCTCTTCAGTTTTGCCCCTCCCATCAATTTGGGGTTGATATACTCCCCTTATAGAAAAATAGGACATTTATTATAAAAAAGAGGAAACTTCATATAAAATACTTTAATATAATAATTATTTTTAAGACAAACTTACACTGACAAAATAAATACTTCTATCATTATCATCACTTTCACAATAACACAATAGGTCTACTATAATATCATTCTTGTTTTTTCTCTATCGAACCAAATGTATGTGGTGGATAATGAAATATCTTTAAAAATGAAAACTTTGCTTTGAACCTTACAACAAACGCTTTCAACTCTTAAGATTGTCAGCAAACAAGATTGTGGTTTTTTTGGCATCCTGCTCAAAATATAAACAGCATTCGGCAGTATTAACTCCACACGCCAGCAGAATAGTATTAACACCACACGACACAGAAATTATAACCGGCACTATCACACAAAACGTTGTATAATATGTTGTATCAGCGGATGGTAGCACTAGAGTATTTATCTCGTACGTAGCAGAGGACGGTGAAAACCTAGTGCAAGTTCCATTTTCGGCGAACTCTGTATTTTCGAAAATTACACAAAATTCACATTGGAAAAGTTCAATATAGATCAAAGATATTTTTCTTAATATGTTTTCTAAACTAGTGGTGTGACTGTAACAATGTCATTGTTTCTAAGTTTTCCTGTTTTGGACAATTTAGAGTTCAACTAAAATGAGACCTATGATTTTTTTCAATAGGCTTTTGCTCTATCCGTGGAGAAAATAGAAGAGAAATTGAACCGTTACAAAATTGCATTAAATTGATATAAAATGTACGCAAAAAATTGTGGTTAAAAATGTACTTTATATTATTTAAATATTTATTTTCAGAACATATTTTATTTAATAAATAAAGTCGTTCATGCTGTTTCTTGCAGTATTAATATTTTTTATTTTTCGAAAAATGGTACATAATCATATTTAAAGAACTATTTTTAGAACTTTTTTTAAAAATAGTCGGTAGTATTGTCTTCTTGCAGTGTTAATTTTCGTTACTTTTCAAAAAACAGATTTAGCCAAAAATGGGTTTAGTGTATATTTCACAATTTTCTCAAAAATGGCTAAAATTGTTTTCAATAAACTTTTTAGCTCCTGTTTAAAAAGGCTCCTAACGTTTAAAAAGGCGAGGGATTCGTTTTCATTCAGATATCTGAATTTTTAAAATTATGTTGTTTTATACATACATCAACTTATTTATCTATGTAATTGATATAAGAGCCCGTCCAAACTTTTGTGATGAGAAAAATTGCCATTTTCCGCAACAGTATTAGAATAATACTTGCCACATCAGGGAGAGCAATTTGAGGCGACATTTTGAGGTCTCAATACCGTCATTCTTTGTTTTCGAATACTTGAAATAATAGAAAATATCCGTGCAGAATTTGAGAGAGGTGTTCAGCAGTAACTCAATAGTTACTGAAAAGTAGTAGATATTCATCAATTAATTTTTATATTTTAGGATAATGATCATTTTCTAAAAATCCCTTCAAAAATAATATAAATATATTACAAAATTTGTTTTATTTACAGGAATTTACTGCGACCTCTATTGCAAGATCGCTCCACATGGGCTGGATATTTGTTTCAAGATCTCCACGTCTGAATTGTTTGAACAAGTGAAGTGTAATATAATGCCTACGAGATTTTAAGATATTTATACAAAAAAATTGGTTTTTATTGTTGTCAGATTGGAGTATAATTCTTTGGTTAGTAAATGTACACAATGATTTTTAGTACATTCAAAATTTAGTTGATATATTGATAAAGATTTGATCATTATAACAGAGAGAAGTGTTCATAAAAAACCAACAACATGACTTTTATAGGCCACACAGACTTTTGTTAACATCTAATTACTTAATGATGAAATTTTGAAAAGTTTTTTAAATAGAAAGGTATGATGGTCAAATTGAATATTGTTTACTGTGTTTGACAATTTAATAATATTGATAAAAATAAAATATTTTTAAAATAGGAAATAATATCAAAGCTAATAAAGAAGGATTATTAAATGATACAAATATTTAATATCATAAGAAAAAGTTCAATATTAATAAGAATAAGAGAGTTTTAACATATTTTATATATAATTTTTAAATTTGGTTAAATGTAGAGAGAATAGTTGGTAGCTGTGGTAAAGTCATTTCTAGATTTTGTGTATTAATGGAAGAATTAATTGTGGTTATTGCAGTTTTGTTTGTATATCGATGTCTCACATGAAATTAAATCTTCAAGAAACAGTGCAGAATTTGTAAATACATGTAGATTGTGAGCAGGGAACATTCTTTAACTCAAATTAATTGTATCTAGAAACTACATATATGACATGAGTTAAGCGAAGTTAGAAAATTTGCCATATGGTTTAATTAATTACATCCTTGTAAAAGTCTGCTATAAAATGGAAGAAACGAATGATGGAGAAGTTTCTATCAGAGAATATCCTTTAATTTGCCAAAATGTTCTGAAAGTAGACAATAAATTGCGTTTAGGGAAAGAACTTTTAAATGACGCGCTCAAATCGTTAACAAAAAGCAATGATGGATCATGTCAAATTGAAATCGATACCGATGCTTTTCCAAATGCATACGAACTGGCTCAAATTTCCAATTTAATATATACTGAAAAACTTGGAGGTGAAGCTGATGACAGTTACGGTGATAGGTTGAATTTACCGTTTGGTTGGCAACTGCTTACTACTGCTACCAACGCGGATGAGTTAAACGGATACTTTGGAGCAGCATTTGTAAACACGACGAAGAGGCAAGTTATTGTAGCACATCGCGGGTCAAGTGTAACAAATATTGGATCTCTTTGGACCGATGTTTTTGGCGTTGTATTTCAAAACTACGTGGGGAGAATGAGTTCTGCAGTCACTTTCTCCGAATACATCGTAAGCAGTTTACGCGCCCTCCCTTCAGTAGGACTCACTTTCACAGGGCATTCGCTAGGCGGTTGGTTGGCTCAGGTCACGTGTTTTACCTCCATGTATCTGCACAGGAAAGACTCCGGCTTCGTCAAAACCAACCCGTCTCAATCTCTTCACTCCCATACGGTAGTCTTCGATAGCCCTGGCTGTCGCGATATGTTACTCAAACTAAAAGAATCCTACGATTTGCGCTATGACAGCTCAATTTCTTTCGACAATCTAGATATTACAACTTACCTTTCCGCTCCAAACAGATTTAACACAATTAACGTTCATTTTGGCACTGTTTACCGAATATTTCCCGATCTTTCCGATATGAACTTTCTAGAAAAACGATGGTTTCTCTATACTGTAGCGGTACACCGCATGTACAAAATCGCACGTGTGTTTGAAAAAGACACGGGAAAAGTAGGTACAGATGAACACGGACATCTAAAAGTGCAGGAAGTGACAGACTGGCCCATTTCGGGTGCACTGCGTGGGGGTGAAGAATATGACATTTTTTTAAAATGGGCCAAACCATTTAATAACTATCACCCTAATTTAAAGGATGAAAAATTTACTAGCAAACAAAGTATAAGTTTGCGCTACAGAACAAAGAAATATGATGAAAGAGAGTGTTCTCTCAAAATATTCGCCCCGAATGAATTACAGTTTTTAAAATGGTGGTTATCCATGAAACAGTGGTGGACTTCAATGAAAAATGTTAATGTAGATAAATTAAAAGAATTCAATACGAAACATGAGCTGGGAGATTACAGAAATCTGTTACCGGATTTTAAAATTGTTAATGCAAGGCACGTACTAAGATGCGATTCCTTATCACTTTTAATAAATCGAACTAAACAATTGTTTCGGTTGTTCTCTACTGAACTCATGATGGCAGTCAAAGAACAGTGTGCACCTTTTTCAGTTATTAAATCAATGTTCATGGCATTTGACTCCGCGATTAACTACGACGTAAAATTTGATGATAATGACGTCGTTGGATTACGAGAATTCCTGATTTCGGAGACTCAACGAGTTTTGTGTGTTACAACTCCTGATGTCGAATTTGAGAAAATTAGAATGTACAAACTGTGTGAACGAATTCAGAATGAACTGGATCCTAGTTTTCTTTCATATGAAGAATGTAAATCTTCTGGGAATAGTCACAGAATCGTGGTTGATTGGCAACAGCTATTAAGTTTAGACAATCTTGTAGATATTTCTGTTATAATTCAAGCAGAATTGAAATATGATTTGATAATTATTGTATACGCTTCACATACAAAGATTAATGAAGAAAGCAAAGTTATTCTTGACAAATTGTTTTCAGCTAATGAACGGGGAGTTAACGGGGAAAAACACAGGAAAATTATTTTTATAACTTCAAATCTTTGTGATTTAAATGAATTTATTTTAATGCACCAGTATGTTGGGAAATTAACAACTCATAAAAATGCAAATTCAATTTCTTTTTCGGATCTATCGCCAAAGTCCCAATTAGATTTACTGCAGAAACCGCTTATTTCTCTTCATGGCACCGGGTATACTTTGGCAGATTTGTTCAACATACGTAAAGAACACATTGATACAGAAGTCATAGATCGTGTTAATCAAATTATTGATTCTAATTTTTTTAAAAGTATCCTTGATCCAAGTAGGAAGGTAGTTCAAGTTCAACATAAATTTATGGAATTTTATGATCAAGAGGTTTCTTACGTTAAAATTTGCAGAGAAGTTTCTACAGAAAGTGCTGTGTATTTTCTCTTGAACGCAAAACATATATTGAAATACTTTACAAAACAAATAATATTCTTCATCAGCGGTATTCCGCGATACAAAAACACAGTAGAGATAGATCAGAGGAATCACTCAGTAGAGTTCATCAAATGTTTACAAATCACCGACGAATTAAAAAAGAATCAACTGCTAGATGCGATAGATAGCAGTATTTTTATTAGCACTAATCAAGGCAATATTGAACTGGAGTTTAAGCAGTTTTGCCATGATCCAAACTATTCAGAAAGTACAGTATTTTGGCTGAAAATAAATGAGGTTAACGCAACATGGAAACAAGTTTATGATAATTGTTTATACATCAGAAGAAAATTTAACTCTGAAACTGTTATTAAGTTGGATAATTGAACAAATTTTAGATAGTTCTAATCCTGATTGTTATATTTTCAGTACTAGTTCTAAAAAGACTCTTATAGATATGTTTTCGGTTCCGCAGGACCGGATAAGAAAGTTCGCGAATAGAATAATTACACCTGGTAAAGAACGTTTAGCACACGCAAAATTTATTAAGAGAAGTTCTTTTATGAATAAAGGATCCGTTCATTTGATAAAAGTAGAGAAACAAACAAAAAAACTTATTTGGCAGAAGTCTGCTGGGTCATAGGATAATTTAAGAGACTATACTGTAGCAGATAGTTTTACAGTTGATGAACAAAGTTTCTACAAAAGAGATAATAAGGTGGTAATTCTTAGTGGTGATCCCGCGATTGGTAAATCGATTTCATTGTGTAGCTTGTCCAGACAAATGAAATCTACTTGGGTAGTTCACAAAGATCTTAAAAATTACCAACCTATTATTAATCTTCCATCTAATATGAACATCAATGATGTTGTAGGATTCTTGATGGAAACTGACAGCTTTATACCAGACAACACTGCAGCAATATTATTGAAGGCATGCCTTACAGAAAACGATGCTATCCCCGTTCTTGTTATATTCGATGGGTTTGACGAAATTAAGAAAGTGTCATTACAGAATAAAAAATTCACCAAAACTGATCATCAAATGGCTCAAACAAAAGTACTTCGTTTATTAGAATTCTTGAAAAACCAAACGACAGCAAATATTTGGGTCACTACTCGTACGATGCACAGTAGAATGTTAGAAAACCAATTCTCAACATTTGCTACAAAGTTTCAAGAGTTGAGAATAGAAGAAGTTAAAGAGTACTTGAAAAGGTTTTGGGTGGCTCGCTTAAGCACTGAACTGACAGAGTACACTAAACGAGAAGAGGAAATTCTACTAAGTTATCTCAATGTATTATTGTCTGAAGGGAAGACAATATTCGGAAAGGAAATAAGCACGCATATAGGTGTTGCATTACAAATGCGTATGATTGCAGAGATAGCGCAACCACAATTACAAATGTTTCATAATCCAGACCTAACAACGTCATGTGGTTTAGAAAACTCATTTCAGATTAAAAATATATTTGATTTGTACGAGCGTTTCATACAAGTCAAGTTTGATGCATTTGCTCAAAATTCTACTACTCCCCCACAAAATGAAAAATGGAGAAATACACTAAACAACGACCATATGTATCTGTCCTTTCAATTACTTTTCCCAGAAGATGCAAAAGAGTTTTTGGGAGATAAGATTGTGCGTTTTAGTAAAGAAAACTGGGGTGACGAGAAAGTAGAACTTAATCGAGTCGGTTTGCTTGTATTTAATATGAAAGGAGAATTTGATTTTCTGCATCGAACTTTTGCGGAGTTTTTTATTGCACAACTTTTTGTTTCCTGGATTGCAAAAGGACATGGTCATAGAAAATATCCAGAGTATTTAATATCAAAACTATTATTGCATTCCGATTATAGAGTTGTAAGGCTTTTTCTAAACAGTCATTTGTCTCTTCATCCGATGCCATCCAATGCACTGAAATTTTATGGAAAACGTTTCATTTCCGCGTGGCAAAAAGACAGAACAATATTTTTCAATAGAAAGCGTCAGACTGCATTACATGTGGCTTCGGCCGAAAATTGTGGACATTTAGTTGGGCTAATTCTGTCTATTTTAGATGCTAACAAATTAGCACTTGGATCTCCTGACTGTCTTACATCTACTGCTCTTGTTGCTACCCGTGATCAAGGTAAAAAGACAGCGTTGTATTTGGCTTCAAAATACAACTGTAAAGAGTCTATGTATGCATTCTTAGAGTACCTTCGAAAGTGCAATTCTGAAATTGCTCAACAGCAAATTTTGTTGTGTACATTATATAGAAACTCTAGAGATGACGATCCAAATGTAGAATACTTACTGAAAAATGTAAAAAAAGGTGGTTACGAAAGAATTAATCATGTATGCTCCAGTATTTATGGTAATTGGGATTCCATTACTGAGTTTCTTACCAACGCACGACGCGATTTGTTCAAAGATTTTCTCTTTTCAGGTTTTTATACAACTATTGATCAATATCTGTTAATGATTCACAAGCCCTTAGACGCTCAAATGAAAAATAAATGAAATGTTTTTAATAGACTTGAAATCGCTTTTAATAGACATGAAATCAGGTGAATTAAATATCTGACGTTTACTGAATATGAATTGATGCGAACTATTTCCGAGGGAATTTCAATTATTTTCATTAAATCACAGATGAAGGAATCTATGATCATTATAATTACGTCAAAATCTGAAAAGTCTGGGTAAACAGTAAACTTATGAACAGGTTCAACCACAATGATTCGCAAGATCGATGTTCACATAATTTGTGGTTCACGTAATATGTGGGGCTTCAGTGCTTTACACCGAAAGAAGTAGATGCACGTTCGCTCAGGGTCGGCGACTGGTAACGATGGATTTGAGTGGGTAGTTGACTTGGAGGGGAGAGGGTCCTCCGGCCCTTCTATCTCCCACCAGAAATGTTTACGAAAAGAAATTACAAAACCAAATTTTTCAAATTGTCGTAACCTATCACATTCATTTTTAGAAAACTTTAGCAGTTCACATTTGCAATTAGAAAAACAGCCCTGCGCTTTTCAATTTTTGATATAAACTCACTTCACAATTTTTGCGAATCCATTTTGATAGTCATGTTGCTATAAACTCGACACAATACCGAGAAACTTCGTTCATTTCTGGAATTTGACTTTTGTGGAATATTTCTCACCCGCCAAATTTCGAGTGTATTTTTCGAGGGTATTTTACCCACTGGGAATTTTTCGTGTGAGTATAGCTACCCACCATATCCACAATGCACACCGGGCTTGCATTAGCTTTACTTTACGAAAATAAATATAGGTTTGAAATTGAAAAATATTAAATTTTTAATTGTATATACTGTTGTTTTATCTTTTCTATTGATTTTAAGACGCGTATTGATAGTGACTTTGTAACTGACGATACATTTTCTACAGCTACATTTCTTCCTTGTAAATATCTTTTAAGAATATCAAGGAATATTTTGTATACATTTCTTTTAATTTCATTAATTTCCAATTAATTTACATAGACTGTTGGTGTAAAATTTAGCAATATTTTTCTTCTAAAAAATCTAGAGAGATTTAATATAGATCATTAAGTGAAATTCATGGGAATGTGTGTGTGCAGTTAAATCATAATACGTATTAGTAAATGGTTGCACAGTTGACATGTTTTCCTGAATATAGAACTCAAATAATTAAGAAATAATTTAGAAATTGATAATAGTGTTAATGTGATGGAATGAATATAAATTTACAGAAAAAACGTTCGACATTATTAAATTATAACTTCAAAATAAATTACACATCTGGATTTTCTGTATTGGTCTAGTAACAAGTAAAAAATCACAGTAGTTTTACACAAAACTTTAATCAGGGTGAGAGTTGCATAA
>BOPP01000041.1:4754163-4771855 GCA_017312745.1 Gryllus bimaculatus
TATCATACTGCAGATTGATTGTACCATGATCAAGCTGCTTTATGTAATTTTTGTAATAAAAATCCAAAAAACATTTTCTAACTGTTTTTGCAATACTGAACTGCTATCCCTACATCGTATTTGAGTAACTACGAGTGACCGTCCGTTAGTCCGAGCTTCTCGTCTCTAACTCTGGTTTAGACCACTTCCCGTCCTTCAATCGAGATATACGATGTTTCATTCGATACGTCTCAGTCGGTTGGAGGGGTTCTCATAATTTCTTTTCTACCAAGAAGATAGTTCCATAAACGTGTTTTAGCGCTGCGAAGTTAGTGGATAGATCGGAAATTAAACCAATGCCAAATAAATTCTGCAGGTGGCGTTGATCAAACTCCAGTTCCCAGAAGAAATTATCGCTTTACGACGCCATGATTTTCTTTCACGAGAATGGCAACACTGGTGGTTGCCATCTCAGCGCAACAAGTGATTCGCGCTGTAGAATTGTCAAATAGTGATGCTGCTTAGAAATTATTCATAAGAAGAAAGTGTTACATCAGTATTATCGTATTTTAACCCTTTGACTACATACTTATTTTTTGTAACATAAACTGGTAATCTGAGGTCTCACGAATTTCAAAGATTCTTTTTGTTACAATAAATTTAGAAAATTATGTATGATTGAAAATAGTGTCATTTTATTTTATTTCATTTAAGTGTGCATTAAAAAAAGAGAAAACACAAAAATATAATTAAAAAAGTAATATTTACAATGTTTTTTAAAGTATAATATTAGTTAAATTATATCTCGTTCCGTATCTTCGTGTTAACTATTCTTTTAAAAGGACACTACGCTCGCCTTTATTTTTTTCACTAAAGAAAAAAATGGACCTTCTTCGAGGCTAGTTGTGGCAATTTTCTGAAATATAAAGGGTCACAGAACAACCTCCAACGCATTACCTGTTGTCGCAGAATCTTATTTCGAAAGACGAAATCAGAGGCCTCGGAAGGCATGTGGTTATCGTTGCATTGCCAACTTGACAGGAAAGTTGTGTAATTACATATATTTACTTCTGAGTGTGGAAAGTGAAATAACGCCATATTATTAAAAAAATTATTTTGCAAAGTTAAGTGACCTTTTGTAAGCGTAGTAGGCATTTGAGGGTACAATTTGCTTACTTTCATATAGTTAATAGAGGTTGCTGATTGCACTGTTCATTGTTTATACTTTATCCCTTATGAAGAAATTAAAAACTCGAGACGTTGGCGTAACTAATTGTTCACTAACCACATTCAATAAATCAATTTTAATTCTATAACACCTTCACATAAACATAAAACAGTCACCTTAAATGTTTATATATATATATATATATATATATATATATATATATATATATTCGCTCACAAAATTTTAGAGCAATTGCAGAATCAGACGTGAACAAAAATTAAACTCAATTTGCCGATTTTTAACCTTTTCAGAAATTATGGAGACAAAAATACGAAAATGCAAAGCAAATCCAGGGGACAAACAAATGGAGGGCAGAAGATTTTGCTTAAGAATTTTCTAAACTATGATGATTATGTTTTATACAATTGGTTCAAATTTTAATAAAATACTATAATTTCATTTTATTTTACAATGCATTTCCTGGATTAGAAAAAATATTATATGCACTGCTAATGGCCTCTAGAGAAACTATTAGGAACCAGTTCTATCGCAACACTTGTGGCCTTTTGTGACACTAATGTGCTCTTAGTGACAGGCGAAATATAATGATCGTGATGCTTCTACCGACTTATGATATAAATTATTTATTTTCCGCATCTGAGTTGCGTACGTCTTTGCACAATTTAGTAAGGACGTTGTGTAATTCCGAGAAAGAGCTGTAAAAATTTCGTGTGTATTCATACACAATTGTTTGTGATTTTGATGAGGTTATGTGTCGTTAGATTTAGATTTATTCAGTCAAAAAAACGGTAAAAACTCTATGTGACGTAAGGCGGAAATATTATCTGCGCACGTTTTCTTAAGTGACAGAATCCCTTCCCGTTATTTTAACTCTAAGTAGTTAAATGGTGAGTAAAAGTTTACCATAAATAAATGAAGAAATAAGTGTGTAAAATCGCAAGATCAGCAAAATTTGAAAAAATATCATTTTCGTTTCTGAGTTATATAAAACTTATTTGCATCGGTACAAGAATTACAAGTATAACTTTTTCTGCATCGTTGAATTCACGTTTTTAGTATAGATGATTAACTGCGTTAAAACGAACATCATGTTGTCAGGTCACTGGCATTTTAAAGTATATTTTCAATAAAATGGCTTTCTAAACATGGCTAAATTTTGAAACTAAAACAGTTATGTCATATTTATAGTCGTATTTTTAGGCCATAAACGCATGCATATTTCTAAAATTTTTAGGTCACAAACGTCCGGGCCCTATACATATGTAACGAGAAAGCAGACGCTCATTGTGCTCACTAATAATCAATTGAAGAATCATATTATTTTTTTTCCGGCCTCTACGCATAAAACTCCACACTTCGAAAAACCCACGTGGTACGACATCGACGCCCTCTGCGCGTCAGCCGACGCTCCCGGGGGGCGCCCACGCCTGTCCCCCGGGGGGGGGGGGAGGCGACCTTGTCAGCGCTGGTCCGCCGCTGCTGTCACCCGCCTGCTTCCATGAGCGGTCACGCCCCGAAAATGTCGCGCGGGGCACTTCCGTCAATGCTGCTGCCGCTCCTTGGGCCCAAGAAGGCACACTTTGAAAACTTCGATCCACGTCCTCTGTCTTTCACGTTTAGGCGTTAGAATTCGAAGTTAACCAAACAGACAGACCTCGCGGCTTCAGCCTCCTAACAAGAGTCCCCCATGAACAAATTATTATTTACTTTCGCACTCTTAAAAAAAAGTACTTCGTAAGAAGAGAAAGTTATGTAATCGTGCGCCGGAAAACGGGGAATTTTCGACACAAAAACCCTTTTTGTCAGGCCCTGGTAAGGAAAAAGTAGATAAATCCAGTTGCTAAATATAGTATATTACTTTCTCTAACAAGTGTAGAGGTCAGAATCCATATTTTTTGAGTCTTTTATTCGGAAAAATCGATTGACATCGTAAAAGGTCTCTCTGTCCGTTTGTCTATCCATATGTCTACCCGTGCGTGGTCAATGTTAGGGCCTAAACCGTTCAGTCAATTTTCTTCAAAATTGATATTCCCCTATCAATCTGCATGAACTCGACGCTTTGGTAGTTTCAAACAGATATTTTGATTTTTGAGGGTGCATGTATCCTCAAAACATATTCAATATTTTCTGAAAAATGGCAGCAAATTTGTTTATCAAACTGTCTTCATATAACGTAAAGGACGCTTAAGATAATGCTGCAGGTCTTATATTCGTTAAAATCCCAGATTTTTTGAAAATTGCAAAAATGGACTTTTTTGAACGTCTTTCTACAACTGTAATATACAATAGAAGATAGATATTTTTTCCTTATTGAAATCTATTTATTTGCTGAGGAAGAATAAAAATTATTTTCTATAAACAATTCAGAAGAAATGTGTGAACATATCTCTCAGTCCAAACGTTACTACTGATGAAACTTTCTTACATGTTGCCAACGTATGGTTAGTGTTAACGTTCAAAACACTTAATATGGAATTATTTAAGACGTTTTTGTCGTTTTTTTGTCGGTTTTTTTTTCTCATGCGCTTCCTGATAGACAAAATCCCGTCGTTGTTATGCGCGATGTGTAACAATGAACTATACTTCTACAATACTTTCAAGAAAATGGGACACGTTCTTACCGCTTCGGGCGGAATTTTTATCTTGCCTCCGTGACACCGTCACTCGTTAGTCCTTACGATCATTCCTTTACGCACTTCTTGGAACATTCAAAAGCAGGCGCGCAATTCAAATATGAGAGTTTATAAAACCTACGCGTTGAATTGAATTGATGCCTTATTTTACGTGGAGAGATTCGGGCTATCAGGCCCGCTCTTCCGTCTGACCACGCAAATTACGCTACGTTCCTTTCACCAACTAGCAGAGAAATGAGGTATTTATTGGGCGACGAAACAGGCAAATTGAATTTACCTCAGAGGCGTCATTTAGGCTTGAGAATCTTTTACATGCAGTAAATGCACTACCATGGGACAGCCTACTTTACTTTCTCTCCGAAGGAAGGTGTAAGGAGAAACGGTCTGAGTGGAATTTGATCACGACATTTGACACGATCAATTAAGTAATTAATCGTGTCAAGGAAAATAAAATAATGTACTATATAGTACTATATAATTATTTAGTATTATACAGTACTATATAATATATTAATATTATTTTCCTCTCCACATATAATAACTTAATTATAATTCAAGTTCAACCGACTGAACAGACTGTCAGTACCGATGCGTGAGATTGTGAAATGCATTTTGTGCACATTTAACTATTACATTGCCTCCAATTGGTGAACTTAGCGTGAAAGGGAATTTGTTGACTAAAGTTTATTTACTACATTTGATTATTTCAATGTTAAACTATTTACTATTAAGTTAAAAACAGAGGATAAAATTGTTCATGTTACATATGTTTATTTTGCTAAGATTATTGTATTACGTAGTGAGTTTGTTTTTAATTTTTTGTTATAAAATTTATTTCTGAAAGAAGACAGTTTCTTTTTTAATTTTCTCTTTCCCTGACAGGTCAGAATAACTCCAAGAAAATAGATTGCAGAAGATTTATGAAAAAAATATTAAGTATCTCATCTGTGAATAAATTATTTTTAAATATCCGGAACAGTGGACGAGGATGTTTGTAATAGAAATTGAGTGGAAGTTACCTGATAATATTTTAAACCATCGAGATCTAATGTGAAGATTACCTCCATATCGTTGGTAACCAAATGGGTAATAGCTTCCAGGAACACTTCTCCATCTATAATTCAATGACCCCTTTAACGAATCAATAGCGTGATGGTCTGTCCTTGCCAGGTTTTCTTCCCTTAATTAAACACTTCCACGACCAGTAGCGTTTAAAGAACATTTAAACTTGCCACGGAGCCCAGGGAGGGAGTTTTATGTTTTTAATTTTAACTATGAAAATTTTATCAATTTTGTTTCCTGAGTTTCCCGTCAATGTTGCTGCGGGGGCGGTAAGGGAGTTGGTAAAGCCGTAGGTCCCCGCAGGCAGTGCTCCCCCAAACTCATCTGCTTACGAGAGCGAAATTCGGCCCTGGGGCTAATACATCTTCGTAACGGAGCATCTGCGTCGATCGCGGCGTGGCGGGGCGCGGGGCGGGGAAGAGGGGGGGCGAGGGTGGGCGAGGGTGGGCGTGATTGCCGGCGCAACCTGTGCCTGCCGACACGGCGCGTTGACATGAGGTTCAGCCTCACATTCATCTTCCTCGCAGAGCGATTTTTTGTAGCACTTATTAGCGGCGGGCGGGGGCAGAATGTATTCATTAGGGCTCATCACGAGGACGATCAATTAGCGCCACCTCTGTCGCCCGTCACCGGCGCGGCGTGGACCAAGGTGCGGGCGCCGTTTGGGAGTAGCAGTCCTGCGCCCTCCAGCCCTCCAGTGCAGGGCCCGGGCCAGGAAGATTTTTGATACTCCCGTTGAATAATTCTCTTACGGAGGCTGCAGCTAGTTGCGTGTTGTGACGTCATGGATACTCACAGCGAAGACAGACACAGAGCTTTCATATAACAAATATATTTATTAACAAAAAAACAACAAATATTTACAATAAATTTCCTTCTTACACCCTAGCTCTGATAGACCTACTATCCCCTGATCGCGGGAGCGATCCAAACCCAATTGATGATCGGTTTCGATTGTGGCATTCGCCACCCCTACTTCTGAAGCGCGCACGAAGCCTAGCTTCCGTGACCGGATGTCACACTGGGACACAAAGTCCGTACTGGCATACCAACTGATGGTTTGTCTTGATCCCAGGAGCGATCTTATCCGATTGAGAATCGGCGTGAATCGTGATACTCAACCACTCCTCACTTCGGAGCACGCACACAGCATCGCTCCCACGTGAACGCAGTCACCCAAGGACACAAAGTCCTCCACAGGCTCGTCAACTCGTGACTTGCCTCGCGAGCCTGGCCCGCATATGCACCGTCGTGGCGCCAAGTTTTGTGCACATGCACGAGGTTCTACCACTGTCTCCAGAACCCACCCACTGGCTCTGTACACTCCGTTATATAGTCGAGGCCCACGTGACCTACTACGTCACGCCACTCCCACCGTTGTTATAATGCTAACAATTAAGGGTTTCTAAAGACCGGAAGACCCCAAAGCCTTGTGTCTCCCGTTTCCGCGTTCTTGCTTTACGAAAAAACCCTTCTCTCCTTCCTGTGGCGAGGAGTTTCCTCTTACTAATCCCTTAACACGCATCCCCAAATAGATGCCACGAGGCACGCTGGCTAATACGTTACAGTATAGATAGTCATTAAGGTACCGATGCAATATGGTACTGGCAGTGGCGTAATGAGTGTGGGCCCGCTCGCAAATCTTTTATCCGAGCTCCCTTTATAAACATGTATAGCAAAGACAAGTACTGTTAGTATCTTCAATTATCAAAACATCTGTTAACAGTTAATTAGATCGCTGGCGAGGTAGATACCTTCTAATATTTAAGTATGATAAATAAAAGATGCAGAACTTTGCTTTCGGCCCGGAAGCTGCAAGCTCTGAGGATGAACTCTACGCGATCGAAACAATCATTAGCCAAATAAATTGTTGATACCTTTTATTTATCATACTTACATCTGTTAACAAATTTATACTTATCAGTCTATGATTCCTATATAAGAAATAAATGGTACTATATCCATAATATTAATTTTTTTTCAACACAACCACAATACTTCAATGACGCATAATCTCACTCAAGACTCATTAAATTAAAGAGCAACATTCTAATAAACAAGTTGATACAAGTGAAGATGATGCTATACACTCCTATTTCTAACAACTTCTTATTGAAAATCGTTATCAGCGACGCTCATATTCTCGGGTTAGAAGATTGAAATCTTCAAACGTAAACAGCAACAATCTAATGTCACATTTTTGCGTCGTGTTTATGGTACCAACGGAAAAGTGCTTATAACCAATAGCGCAAAAATCTCCCTAAATTATTTTATTTAATGAATTTTCTCAACTTATTGATTTAGAAACAGATTTATAAGCTATCGAAGCGAAAAAATGTCGTTTTTCTACAAGATAATGTTTTCAATCTTTTACTCTTATGCTCTGTCGCCAAGTATTAGAGGATGTATCAAGTGATTAATATGTCTTACAATCGCAAAACCATTCTGCCTAAAAATAGGATCTCTGTTACCTGGACCCGCCCGCATTGTGGGCCTTGCAGTCCCGAACGTTCCGCCGCTGGGTACTGGCTTTTCATCAAACATAGACAAATTAATAATTTAGAAGTAATCAACCATTGACTATTGTTTCGTTTAAATGTCTTGAATTGTATTAATTTGCCTAGAAAATGAGGTTGTGGAGGTGATAGTAAACGGTGTACCTTTTCTCTTGTTTCCGAAACACAAAAAACTATCACAATACTGAAGACTCCTAAGAAAAAAAGTATCAGTTACTTATTATTCTGAAAATAATTAAGATCACAGAATAATGCTTTGATGACATTTTTCTTACAAATGTAACCGTATCTTAATTTGTGAACAATTCGTTTCAAGTCGGTCTGTGCTTATGTTTAACAAATGCCACCAGGGACTCCGTTATGTGGCATTGGCTGAATTCGGCATACCATCTACAATGAAAAATTCAACGTAAAAGTTTAATTTGTTATAGACATCAATAGTTGGAGAAGAAGTAGATAAAAGTTTATGAATCGGGTGTTAATACACTCGTATACAATTTAAAATAGTACTTTCTCGTTCCTCGCTCACATCTTAATAAACTTCAAACTCGTGCATAATGATTATATTAAACCGTCCTCACAATATCCGATGATTTCATATCATCAAATTTCCTAAATAAAATGCCATCAACCTGCAATTATAAGTGTTTCCGAGTAATTTTGACATTCTCTGTAGCATCTGGCAATTCTTCCGAAAAATTGATTTCATGATAAGAAATTCATTTTTGAGAAAGAAAGAGAACATCGATAGCTTCATATGAGATGGGCTGTTACAGATTATAACCGTTTTTCATTTTATAAGAACTGTCAATAACAAACTGTGGTCTCTCCATACAATTCTTATTGCTTGGCGATTCGTTTCCGATGTGAAAAGGTTTACACATGTAAAATAATTCCGATACATTTAAATACACTTTTGATCCTTAATTCTTGCCTACGGAATTATTGGTGTATTTACCTGAATCTCTGGTGTATTTACTCATGAAGTAGCTTATAATTTGCAAAGTAAATATCTACAGTTCTCTAAATACAATTTTCCGTGTTTGTCGAAATAATTCGCCGAATTACGAGAGATTACTTACTCTTATTGTCATTACCAATATACTGCTAAGTGACATTTACGTAAAAATAGTTTCGAATATTTTCATAATTGCATGTGGAATTCTTACATACCTTGAGACTAAGAACAATGAGCAATAATGGAGCTGCAATAATGCAATAAAATTAACCAAAATTGTCTTCTACATTCCAAAACAGCAATAGAGGTTATTATAATCTTATTAATGGTCCCGACATTTTTTAGTAATACAATGATAAAATCGATTATTGACATCACAATTGAAATTTCCCTGTTTTTATTCTTTTCCTAATTTTGTGGCGCACACAGCAGATTTGTCGGCACAACGCATTAAGAATGTGTCTCTTGAATATAACTACTGGGAGCTGCCTCTGCCATAAATCACAGACCAACATAAAGAAACGTTCACTTTTCCCGTTACCTCGATTGCACAAGTTGTTGTCTCTCTGAGGAGATGTAGAGGGCGCTGAATGACTCTTGCGACACGCGAACAGCTGATCTATAATAGCGATCGCAGCGATACGACCGGCAGCGACGCAAACCACCCACAAGAGACAGACCTGCAGTTACATAACCGAGTCCCTTCCGCGTAAGCCTTCTAGAAGATGTCGTTTTCCTTGGTGTGTGAAGGTTGTGCGCTCATGGGTTGAAAATGAAACGGTGTCGATTCACAATCGTGTGTGAAAAAGAGCTGCACGCTTGCAGCGAACAACTGTTTAATAATGGAACGCATTGCATTGCCGTGTTTGCGGGCAGGCGCCGGGTTTACGATGGCATCGGCGACGCCGCGGCTGCTCTCGATACCGGTCTTCCAACGCACGCGATTGGGCGAGCAGCCAATGGGGGACAAATGTGACGGAAGGATAAGCGCCGATACGATCATCACGTGACGTCAGGAGGCAAATAGTTAGACCTTGTCGCAATTATAGGGCTTGGTGATCGGATCGTTGGTGAGTCAGTGTGTTATGTTATTTCGTTTCGACAAGAAGTATTGGACCAAAAATGCACAAAGATTTTGAAGTACTCATGTAAGTATAATATTATTCCTAATACTGTACAATTATATGGACTTAACACAGTCAAATAAGAACGTTAGGCCACGCTTAACGGCTGGCGGCCATTAAGAATTTAACAGTCCGCTGCCCGCTATGAACTATCAAAACAAATAAATTGTAGACAAAGATGGCCTACAAGTATTCTCCAAGAAATTATGTTTATGTTTTATGATTTTTCCTATTAAGAAGACGGTATCACAGAAAGTATTTAACGATAACACAAATAACATGCTCGGTTAGTTATGTGTTTTGGATATCACTTTAGCTTAGAAACGTCAACCACGTCTGTCATTTGCTGTTTAATTCCAAATTACCCAAATTCCCAAATTTGAATGTTGCCGTTTCTTAACAGACAGCAAAATATTTGACTCACGTCGACTGTTAACAACGATTTTTTGTTCCTCCGTTTGGTCAATATAGCCTTTCACTGTTTATGAATGTTACAAAAATAATTCTAAAAACGACATTAGCTTGTATATAAAAGATTGACATTTTACAAAGGAACTTTCATTCATTCGTTAACCACGTCATCATGAAACAATGAATTTACATTTTGTAAATGGAACTGAAATTTCCGGAATTGTAGTAAATAAGTAAAATATAACAAATACTATCTGCATCTCATATTAAAATAGAGCCATTTTAAGCTAAATAAAATTAATACAAATAATAATATTATGTGAAGATGTGAACTTTATGTTACTTATCTGTGAAAATTATATTTTTTTTACTGTTCAACTTTTGTAAAATGGGCATATGAATATTCTTTCAATTCAAATACAAAATGTACGTGACAGAAGAAGTGGCGTTTATGACATTTTTACCTGGACGCAATAAATCAATTACGGGTTATTATACTTGATCAAAACAACACGAACCTCCAAAATTGTGAACCAACTTGAAAACATTTCCCGAAAAGGAACAGAACATTAAAAAAGCTATAATTATGTGGCAATTATTCAGAACATGAAATATCCCAAATATGACTTTTTAAATTAAGATCATTACTCTATATTTAAAACATTTTTCTTTCGTTTTCGCAAGTCATTATATCTCTAATGACGTCTTTTCAACAGCAATAATCAACTTTCAGTCTTAGGTTTAGTCAGAGCGTGGCATGTGCATATGACCACAAACCATTGTTTATGTAGTGTAATTTGAGTGAAAACAATGACTGGGGAGTAATATTTTCAAAAAGTGAACATAACATGATTTAAAAACTTTATAAAACAAATTTTCATTTCTCTACTATTATCTAGATGTAAGGGGTCAAACGCATTATCAAGAGGTGAGGGCCTCCAAAAACCATTGTTGTTGTTCCTGACAGTTTTGAGAGAACATAATAATACACACGTTAATTCATTTAAACGAAAAATATTATTCAATTTCTTGCATTGAATACGAAAAAAATATCGACTTTTCCGTGTCAGTAATTGCATTTAATGACAAAACCTTATACATTTTTATTTAAAATGAAGTTCATTGCATCAATAAAACATAGTTACAGTATGTTGTAAAATGCATAATACTAAAACTTAAAATGATTTTAAAATATATTCTAAATGCTCAGTTTTTTGTGCAGATTTTTCAATCCTCAGACAAAGACGATGAAATAATTCAAACACCAACAAACACGTCTGAAAAAAATGCGTATTATTTTTGGTCAAAAAACACATCATAAACAATATCCTGATATTTAACTTCCTAAAAAAATTAAAATTTATAAACAAAATATCGGTGGGCCTGTATACACTTTTCCCATGCTAAAGATTGTTTCGGGATTCCTGATGCACATTTGTTGAGGTCATTAGTCTCGTAAGTATAGTGTATGCATTTATCGCGGGAGATGGCATTGATCTACCCCAGCCGGATGACTAGATCCATCGCCGACCTAAACGTGAACGGTTTTCTTCATCCAGGTATCTCCCAAGAACGGGGTACCACGCCAGCCGGTGCAAGCTCTAAGATCCAAACTGATCCCTTTGCGTGTTTGGTAGGGTAGTGTACGTAAGTGTGTAAGTAAGGGGTGAGGAAAGACATGGAACATGAAGGCAAAATCGCAGTCACCTGGTGTTTATGGAAAACTACCGATCACAGCAGGCGGTCGCTGGAATTCTTCTCCAGACAGCGGCTGAATTCGACCTAGCTATCTAGCTCTTCTCGAAAATCCTACCACCATTGGGAGGGGCTCCTAGGAGTGAATTTTCCCTGGTTTCTCTCATTAGCACCAGGTGAATGCCGGAGAAGTACCCTAAGAACCGAGCCACGCGCTATATTTCCTTCTTCTTCCTTGTCCTATTTTGACCCCTATATTAACACACACTTACGCGTACATGCATTAAACTACCATACGTGCTGGGAGACCAATTGGCAGCATAGAGCTTGTCTCAGCTGGGGGGATGGCACGCTGGAGGAAGATAACTGGTTGGGGAAATCTCCGCAAACACGGAACGGAACCTAGCTTCCAACGGGGGAAGATCATCACCAACTCTCGATGCAAACATGCACTACACTTTCGGGACCAATGCCCTTAGTTATTTCTAGGCTGTCCGGGTGACGCCGCACGTTGGCAGGTAGGCCGACGTTTCGCCTGTCATGTCGCAGGCTTCTTCAGGGTAGTGAGGGTAGTTGTCACTACCCTGAAGAAACCTGCGACATGACAGGCACAACGTCGGCCTATCTGCCAACGACGCGGCGTCACACGGACAGCCTAGAAGTAATGGACTCGAGCCGCGGAAGCCTACGTGTATATTTAATGCCCTTAGTTGTTGACTCGCCTGACATCACTAATAACCAATCAATTGGCTTGTTTGCCTTTCCTCGCGTGAAGGCCAGCGCGCGAGCCGCCATTGGCCGTAGGGTCGCGGTGGTAACTGCGCCTTCCGCATGAGGCTGCTGCCCCGGGTGCTCCTGCTGCTGGCGCTGGCGCCGGGGTGCGGCGGCCGGCCGGGCTTCTTCGCCGAGGTCGCGTGGAGCCTCCTGCGGAGCGGCGCGGAAGCTCTGGAGCCCGTGCTCGTCGTCCTCCCCGCCATGCACAGCGACACGACTCCCGGGAGCGGTTCTGGGAGCAACGCCCTCCTCCCAGTTGCGGGCACCTCTCCAGAAGCGGCTCTCCTGCGAATGCTGCAGGTATGCTTTGTTCAGGACAGGGGGCGAGTTTATTCGACAGGTTATCAAACAATTGAACATCCCTGATGGTCGCATCACTCTGTGAAATGAATTTTTTTATATGTCAGTGATGGAAGTTAAGCAACTCGAGACTCCGCGAATTCCTGGTCGACTGAACTGAACTTCTGGGAATCTCGGTTAATAACAGCCTCGAGCCCCGGGCCGAAAGGATAAAAGGCATTGTCTGATTGCGACGTTAGGAAACAAACGACAAAAAAGACTTAACGGGGGGTTACTCCAATGTGTACACGCTAATGAACAAAAAGGGTTAAATGACGTGTTGCGTAATAGATGCAACGAATTAAAAACAATGAGTCGAGCGCCATTTTTCAGTGTCCAAGCGTTTCATATTAGCGTTCAGTGAGAGGTTATGGTTAGTTTTCGCAATTGATTCACATTTCGCTGATACAGATCCTAACATAACATTGTAACAATTGACACAAATCGTCTCGAAAAGTAGATGATGATATGAATGCGACTAAAGTAAGTTATCAAATTAATGTTATCGTACAGGACGTAAATACTGATTTTCAAAGAATTAACTTTGCTTACTTTCAGTGCTTAATGATTTTAATAAAACTTTAAATAGATTTAATTTATAACAAAATATTACGCACTTAATATTTCTTAAAAAGGAAGGTTTAAAGTGTATCAACTATGCATTCTAAATATATAAATATATCGATTTTATTGGATCGTTTTTCTGTTGGCGAAATTACAACTATAATACGAAGTGTAACAACCTCGGCACAAGTTAGTCAATGTTCGTTAAATGAATGCAAATCTGTTAGTTCTACATGTGACCCCCCCCTACCCTGCCAACTTGCTTCCACGTCAAGAGTGTTAAAAAATCGCTCCCATGACTAGACAACAAAGATTAGGGATATTTTTACATATTCAAAAAGTAAATAATTTGATAAACTTAAAACTAATTTTAGAATTTATGAACAACAAAATTTGAATATGAAACATTTATATCATGAAATATTAGTAATTTTTTGGTAATACGTAACTTGATTTTCTAGATATACAAAATACTGGAAACTGATCTGTTCAGTACTTGTAAAGTTTGTTTTCATAAACCGGACTGAATCAGTGTTTAAACCATTTAATATTGTAGACATAGTAATGAGAACATCAAATAATTTTAATTCAAATTAACCATTTAAAAGAGTAACGTAATACACATTGTTTATTTTGGTATTTTCTATATAGAAGTTATACAAACAAAATGATGGCTATTTGTGATAATATCAAATGTGATTCTATTGCATTTGATTATCTCAACAAAACATCGATTTTCTGTAGTCGTGATTACTTCCAGCTAGTAAATGTCAAGTGTTATCTTGGGCTCCCTTCTTATCTAATCGTTGTGAAAGATGAAAACGATTAACTGCGTTAAAACGAACACCATGTTCTCAGGTCACTGGTACTGTCACCGTCCTCAGGGCAGACAGTGGCAACACCTCCACCCCCGAGCGCCTCCACGCTGGGCGAGCCCCCGCTGCCGTCCTCCTCATCCTCAGCCCGGAGCGTCCTCACGAGGACCTGGCGCTGGCACTGGCCGCCCTCAACCGCACCTCTGCGTGGGTGCCGCGCGCCCCACACCTCCTCGCGCTGCCAGGCAGCGTGTCCGCCACCCCGCAGAACGCGCTGCCGCTCCTGCACACCCTGTGGCGTCACCGGGCCGCCCAGGCCGCCGTCCTCGCCGGCGCCGACGCAGGCGTCCTCACCGTGTGGTGGCGCCCTTTCTCCGACCGCGGCCACTGCGCGGGCCCGGAGGTCCCTCTCTTCCGCGTCCACCACCCCAGCCGGGCCGTCTTCCCGACGAGGGTCTTCTCGTCCAAACCGCTGATGGACCTGCACGGCTGCCCCGTCCGGGTGGCGGCCATTCCGTGGACGGCGTACGTCATTCTGAAGAGCCCTGACCGGAAGAACCTGTCGCTTGCGGACTACGACGGGTTGGACATCCGCATGCTGGCGACCATCTCGAGGAAGATGAGCTTCTCTCTGGATTTCCTTCCGGACATCGCCATTGACTGGTCGGCGGCAGCGGAGATGGTGGTGGACGGGCGCGCAGACCTCAGCGTCGGCGCGCAGTATCCTGACCCCAACGTGTTCTTCCGCCTGGACTCCACGACGCCGTACTGGATCGACGTGGTGGTGTGGTGGGTCCCGGCCGGGGTTCGGATCCCGCGTTGGATGAACGTGGGGCTGGCCTTCAGTCTGGAGGTGTGGGCCTACACGCTGCTCTCCATCGTCTCCGTGTCGCTCACGTACGAGCTGCTCCGCCGCGTAGCTGTGTCTGGCCAGAGAGAAGCACGTCTCCAACACTGGAGCGGTGAGACACCGGACCCGTTCATTGTATTCATCATCCTGCTGTGCATCTCCTCCAGTCATCAGCCCATCACATTACGCTTCCGGGTGGTGTTCATCATCTGGGTGCTGTGTAGTCTCATTCTAAATACCGCGTACCAGTGTCAACTCATCAGTTCTCTCACCAATCCTGGAATGTTTCCTGGGATCGAGGATCTAGAAGAGCTGTGTAAAAGTGATCTGGATGTGGGTGTGGTAACAGACGGTGATGAGTTCTTCGAATGGTTCATGGTAGACAAGTTCGAGCCTTTGATTCCTCGCTACCAAGGCTGTAGGAATGTAACAATATGTTTAGAACGAGCTGCCGAGAAGCACGACATGGCTGTGGGAATCGACAAAATATACGTGGAAATGATGGCGGGGCATTTCACAAACGCAGATGGGAAGTTCCTTCTCCGGTATCTTTCGGATATCGTTTATTCCTTCAGTGTGCTCATGTTTTTACCCAAGTTCGGGATTCTGCAGGAAGGATTTGACTTCGTGATTGCCGGGTTAATGCAAAGTGGGTTGGTGGCGCGGTGGTGGGACGAAGTGGTGGGTGCAAAGTTATTTAGACCTGTAGGGGTTAAGGTGAAGCCCCTATCAGTCCTACACCTCCAGGGGGCTTTCGTCGTGCTTATCGGGCTACTTGTGATAGCTGTGTTGGTCTTTGTGTTGGAAATGTCGTGGGAGCACATCAGTCACCGATGTAAAAGTTTCACATTATGGTGCAAAAGGAGAATGTGGGGTGGGCAGATAGGCAGGCTTTCTCGATCTTCCAGATTTTTTCACTCATGGAATAGAATAAAGAAAGAGCAAACAGTGTCATTTGATTTGTTCAAGAAAGCCACAGACTGGCAGGCTGTTGAGAATATCAAAATTCGAAAGGCATGGTAAAATTTTATATTCTGAAAGTGCATAAAACGTGTTAAAGAATTTAAAATAATTATCATATTCTCCCCTAAACATTTTTGTAGTTTTCAACAATGCGTTTCAATTATGTATTAAAATGTTATCACTTTACAACCTCTCCAATATTATGGTATGTGTCAGGCCAATTATTCTGGCAGAAAATAATATTTATTTTTATACTTTTCTGCAATAAAGAAATATATACGATTACTGATATAGTGTAGTTTTCTGAATAAAGTGGATGTGTTTTTAGAATAAGCATAAAAAGTACTACAAATTTATAATACTTTACTATATTCATGTTAAAATATTTTTTAAATGCGAGTTTTGTAATATTTATTGACAAATAATTTGAAATGTTGTAACATTTCGTAAAACTTTTACCCGATATGCATGAAATATATATTCAAGAAAAAAAACTAGATTGTTTTAGAAGGTACGCTATGGATAGTACAGATGTAGCATATACAATTATGCTGCCATACTCATTACCATCGTTCACAACTCGAACAATAGGTGTGAAAACACACAAGCTTTACTCGTACACACAGTGCAATATTTAGGCCCACAAATTGTAGCGATGAACCGACACCAAAAGTTTGGTGAAAATTATCTCAGGCAACAGTGCATCTACTTTATACCCTCGGACACTGTTACTTAATGTTGAGAATGGAAATACAGTAAAGAAATTAAAGGGATTTTTAGTTGATAACATAATAGATCAAATGTTAACGAATAAAAATTTTGATACAAAATAGGGATAAAATCACAATACACATTGATACAACGTAAATGAATTTACTTATTCTCTACGACATTATGTGAACTTAACTTGCTCTTAATGCTATTCGTTAATTTCGTCTTAAGGTTAATTTTACAATTCTCAAACAATAATTAATTTGCCCGGTTTAGCATTAATGCTTTCCGATTTCCCTCACCTCATAGCTTCCGTTGACTGTCGTCTGAAGAAAGAGAGAAAAAGGGAAACAGAGCCAGAGAGAGAGAGAGAAAGATGGAAAGAAAGAGAGAAAGAGACATACACACAGAGAGAGAGAGAAATAGACATACA
Source organism: Gryllus bimaculatus (assembly GCA_017312745.1). Classification (NCBI taxonomy): domain Eukaryota; kingdom Metazoa; phylum Arthropoda; class Insecta; order Orthoptera; family Gryllidae; genus Gryllus; species Gryllus bimaculatus. The sequence continues at coordinate 4,771,180 of BOPP01000041.1, forward strand.
CAGAGAGAGAGAGAGAGAGGGATAGAGCAGGAAGGGCAAAGCGTTAGCCCATATGTTGTTGCCAGGATACAGCTGAATATCTGTCCACGTCATTACCCTGGCAGGCGCCGATCTGTTCCCGCGTTCACGATAGAGATTACTTTGCTGCATCAAAACATTGCGTGCGATTGGCTATGGAGAACTTGTGTCGCCAGACATCTCAGCGCGGAAGGTCACCCTTCGCCCATGTAGTCACACCAGGGTTGTCACATTGGGCAGAAATCTGCTTTTTTGGCTAGAAACGTCACTCTCTCACACACTCTCTCACACTCTCTCACGCTCACACTCACACTCACACTCACACTCACACTCACACTCACACTCACACACTCACACACTCACACACTCACACACTCACTCACTCACTCACTCACTCACACTCACTCACTCACTCACTCACTCACTCACTCACACACTCACTCACACACTCACTCACACTCTCTCTCTCTCCCTCTCCCTCGCGGGGCAAAAACTTCCTTCGCGGAAAACCGGCCAATGGGCGGAAATGCATAAACACGTGTGCGGTTGTGGACGGATATTCAGATTACGAAATTTTTCAGATTACGAAATTTAAAAAAACAACCACAATGACGTTGACAGCAAGTTTAATTTTAGAGAATTTTTTGCTTTATACATT
>BOPP01000041.1:4771862-4790693 GCA_017312745.1 Gryllus bimaculatus
TCTCGCTCTCTCTCTCGCTCTCTCTCTCTCGCTCTCTCTCTCGCTCTCTCTCTCACTTCTTCTCTCGCTCTCTCTCGCTCTCTCGCTCTCTCGCTCTTGCTCTCTCGCGCTCTCGCTCTCTCGCGCTCTCTCTCTCTCGCGCTCTCTCTCTCTCTCCCTCTCTCTCTCTCTCTCGCGGGGCAAAAACTTCCTTCGCGGAAAACCGGCCAATGGGCGGAAATGCATAAACAGGTGTGCGGTTGTGGACGGATATTCAGATTACGAAATTTTTCAGATTAAGAAATTTTAAAAAAACAACCACAATGACGTTGACAGCAAGTTTAATTTTAGAGAATTTTTTGCTTTATACATTATTTTTTAATAATAATTAATGCGTATATATTTGCTTTAAAAAGTGAGTAATGTTAGCCATATATCTCTAGTATTGATAGTGTACTCAAAGTCATAGCGCCTTTGTTGTTATTAAAAAACATATCACATTAATATTATAATATATCACATATACAGTACTTTTAGTTAATTTTAGAACGAGCCTATTAAAATTAGTCATCTTTTGAAAATGTCATAGGGAACAAGCTTTAATATGTAAGCATTTCTGTAGAAATTTTGTTAAGCACGGATATTTGTGAAGAGCAAGGAGAGTAAAAATAGGTGGGGAAATTATTTTATCTCTACTAATCTCGTATAAGAATAATAATACCATTTTTTAAAGTATTAACATATAACTTATTATTACAAAAAAGTATAACTTGTTACCTAAACTATTATTTTAATTTTCACATACGAAAACATGCAAATCATGCTATTTATATGACCACTTCCTCAAAAACTGTCCAAATACGTTGTTTTAATGCAAATTCAAATTTCTCGTATGAAAAGTTGATTTTTTTCTTGTTGGGCGGATTTATTGCCATCTAATGGCCTGTGATTTTACCAAGGATCTGGCAACCGTGCATATAGCATGTATAATGTGCTATAGAGAAAATCCAACTCTGTAAACATTAAGTGAGTTTGTGTTTATTCTAGATTTTATGGGTAGCTCTTGTCACCCTCACAGCTCCTTGTCGCTCAGGTTCTCCTCCCACAGCACCTCCCGCCCCCCCCCCAAGAGATTTCTCGGGTACTGTTTCCTCTAAAGATCACGACCCTGCCCACGTCAGTTGCGCTTAAGGTCGAAAATAAATATTTGCGTTCGTTTTGCCGAACGCTACCCAGCAGAAAAATTTATTTCGTATGATTCTTTTAATAAGTTTCATGTATGCCACATCACAATACATATACCGAGTATTTACGTGAAAGACTCACATATAAAACATAAATACAATTTATAAAATTTCAAAACTCTATTTCTTATTACATAAAAATTTAAAATTATAATTTATTGGCAATATTTTCTACTTGAAATTAATGTAATAAGCGCATAAGTCTTTAAAACATCTCCCACATTTTTTTCTTATTATTTTTTCTACAGTTGGCCATTTTTATTGAATCTTTTTAATTTTCGAAAACTGCAATAGTTAGAAATAACTAAGAACGTATACGCACCAATATTAGTTGTACATTGTAGCAAATTCTTCTAACGATCCACAAAGTTTGTCGCAACTAAATAGTTGTCGGTAAAAATCACCTTTAAATCAGTCAAGATTTGAAACAAGAAATTTCAAGAAACGAACTGTGAACATAGTTTAAATTAGAAGAACCTGGTTAAAGTCATTAAATATTTTACTTTTTTATACATAGGCCCTTTATAGTTACGAAATAATAAAAAAACAAATTATGTAATTGTACGGAAATTTAATTTCGAGCTTTGAACGGAAATACTCGTTTTGAAGTGCCCTGATAACAAAAAAATCCGTCCGTTGTTCTTTGAACTTCTAGATCATAAACTACTCGTAAGACTTTTTCAAAATGAATATTCTTCATTTAATCTCAACAGACTCAAAACTTTGCGAATTTGAAAATAATTCTTTCAATTTTCATAGTAGTTTTCATTATGCCCCTGAGACAGTATGAAACTAATCTCAAATATGGCTCCAGATATTTTTCTTTAAATTTTTTATTGAAATCTATATCTCCACTATCAAACATGCATCCCGATTAATTAGAACTAGGCACATTCCTAAGGATTAAATCGTCCGAATTTTCTAAATGAACTAATTAAATAGCTGGACTTAAACGTAAAAAAGGTTGCAAACTTCTTTCTAATTTAGGCTTACGGTACCAACAGTAATGCACATAATACTTTTCTGTAATCAACTTATAGTTATGAGCACTCGATTTCGATGGGGTCATTTTACTGGGGGTAGCCGACTGGCTCCAGTATAGTTTTTTTTTCTCCCCTAGTTTTGTTTAGTTACGGAGTTTCAACCGGAGGATGATCGAGGTGGCTAAGAGCGCGTAAAAATCCAGAGCTTTGAACTGAAGGGTCGCTACTTTGAGTCCCGCAATGGACATGGTTGTTAGTCCCTTGCCTCTCATGTATGTGTTTTTACGGAGGGCTTCGCGTTCTGCAGACCTCAGATCAAAGGAATCCGAAAGTGGATTGGTGTCTAGTGTATAGTTGAATATGCATCCCATCGGATTATATAGAATAACCGGCTGTCGCCAGGATAAAAGCTCTAGAAAAAACGGTGTTTTTGTTGCATCATTGTGGTCTTTCTCCCTGCAGAACACACAGCCGAACTTTCAGATTACTGAGTTGTTTTACAGATGATAGAGCCCCATAGGCACTTTTGAGAACATGGTCCTTCTCAGAACCTCTCTGTTATTGTTTTCTGAAAACATAGCTTCATGTTCATGACAATCGGCTTAATGCTGTCATCAGAATAGTCTCAATTAAATCGTGTGTGGCGCAACATACCGCAGACGAGAGCATGTAGTACAGTTTACAACAGATAGATATTTCTAACATTCATTCTTGTTTTATTTTTGATAAACATTAGAGTTTATCAAAGTCTTAATTTTTTTATCAAAGGGTTTTTAGCTTATTTTGGGGATTGAAACACCAAATAATAAAATATCATTGCAAGTAACAAAATTATTGCTCTAAACGAACTCCAAGGCATGCGATATTCAAAAGGTTATATTGAAAATAGGGGGTACTGTACACGAATCCTTAACAATATTTGAATCAGTTTCTGAAATCTGACTTAAATTATTTTGATTAATTAGTGTTCACGGATACAGCAATGAAAGCTTAAAATTATTGCAGCTTTCATATTCGTTTAAATTTATAGCTTTTCGAAAACTGCAAAAGTCGAAACATTTTAGCCTCACGTTGCATATACAATTTTGAATATAGGGTTTTTAAAATGAAATCTGCTGTTCCAAGACTTATTAATTTACTTCATTGACTATAGCCATAAGAGTGATGGTGAAGTAGTATCGTGCTCAGTCCATTTAGTCGAGGGATTGAATTCCATTATCGGTTCGGAGAAAACAAAATTGCTGGTTGGAAATATTTTAGCGAGTTCACGTAGTTGTATAAAGTTGCGTAGCCGTTACATATACAAGAAAATTTCTGCCAAAAATATTCAAAATATATATACTTCCTCCACACCTCGGAAAGTGACAGTTGTAACACAAACTTGCATAAAATAATTCTAATACACTGCCCATTCAATATACAATTATTTCTAAAAAACATTCAATAGCAATATAATTCAAATATATTACAATATACAGTTCTGACAGAATCCCAAAGGTTTTCTCCCGGTGTGATAGGGTACTGTTGGTATTGACATGCTACTTTCAAGTTAGTTCCTTCCTTTTAAGCAAATACACATACCGTATTAAGTTTAATCGAGTTTACTTTCTAGCTATGAAGTAGAGAAAAAACGTCGAGAAAACATGGCGCATTTTCGGCTGAAAACTCTTATTACCGGGCACTGCTAATGCAAAAGTGGATAAATTTAGTAGCTAAATTTAGAATAAAAGTTCTCTATTAGATGGAGTAGCCGTAATTCATATTTTGTGAGTCCTTGATACCGAAAAATCGAATGATGGCAAAACGTCTGTATGTCCGTCCGTGAACAATGCTAGCGGTTAAACAGTGTTGTCGATTTTCTCCAAAACGGATATTTCGCAATTGATCTGGCTGATGTTCCGGTCTCATGGATTTGAAACCGATGTTTTAATTTTGTAGGGTACTTTACAGGAAACCCCTGGGGCAATTTCCAATTTTAAATAAAAATTGGCTCCATAGTTTTCAATTAAATTATGTTGTTATTGGGAAGAACGTTTATGAGAATGATACAGAACTCATGTTGAAAACTCTGATCTTTCTAAAATTGCAAAAGTACACATTTTTGGGCGTCTTCCTACAACTATAATGTTAACGCTAAAGAGAGATTTTTTCTGAATAATATGTGTTCGTTTAAAGCAGATATTGATATAAGATCATGTAAAATATTTCGAAAATTTGAGTATTTTTCGCGTAATTTTGCATGAAATAACGGCGAGAAAGAACTTTCTGTTTTAACATCACTATATTTCACTAGATTCGATGGTCGGTCTGTACTTTTGAAGTCCAAATTATTGACGCTTCACTATATCATTAATTTATCAAGGTACTACCGGGCGATGGTGGTACATTGAAAATCAGAAAACGTATTTAAGTTAGAGCTCATTTGTAAATGTTATGTGGTTCTCTATCATCATGACTGATATGAACATTTGTATTAGAATTATTATAGATGAGGTTTTATACAATCCTATTGTTTGAATTCAAATAACAATATATGTAGTTAGTCATCATTGAATCCGGTGCAGAAGAATTTTCACAAGTGTTGTCAAATAATCCCAGCATATCTTGGCAAATATATATCGAAAACAAAACTAGGTAACAGAATGTTTTTGGAGAGCATATGGTTTGACTTTTTGCTTGTTTGGTATTTTACTGTAAAATATGCTCCATTCTCGCCTGAACCTACCGCTACATCAAGCAATTTGCTATTATTAGATTAAAACATGTGTGTTATGTATTTCCAAGTGGTCTGGGAAACCGGCATCCGGCGTGCGGAGGTATATGCGTGCGGTCGATAAGGATAATTTTGAGAGATTTGCGGTATCGTCGAGTAGCACTTTGTGTGCATTGCAGTTGAGAATCAGCAGCAGTGCGGAAATGTGAACACTGAAGTAACATTAATAGGATTCAAAAAACAGCAAATCTAATGTACCTAAAGCACAGTGTGGCAGAATTACTGTCAGAAGAAATGCAGAGTAACGATGTGATATTTTAACGTAAGTAAAACTTTCATTTCAATGATCAACTAACTAAATTGTGTTTAACAAACTGAAACATCATGTCTTATTTATCTCAAAATGAACGAAAATAAGTTTTCAATATAAAACTGGTTTTATTATTATTATTATTATTATTATTATTATTATTATTATTATTATTATTATTATTATTATTATTATGCTTTTCCTTACAGTGTTATAATGTATTTATTTTATCACGGGCGTGCAAACTCGTCCTTGAAATTTTCTCTCATACATTTCCCCATCCATTTGAGATGTGTGGAGATAATTACTTCTTGATATAATGTATCTCTGTGTGAATACCACTGTACCAATGAGTACTATTGTCTACTCTCATATTTCTGATGAAGTAAGTACAGAAATGAGGCTTGCATATCTGCCGGAGTATAATATTATTGCATGCACCTCAACAAAATGTCCTAGATAATAAGTTATCAGTCATCACTAGGGTTCATATTTCATCATCACTAGGCTCAATGTATCGTCCTCCATATGAGAGGACAGTCCTCTTATGACGTGAATTATCCCTCAGGTACCCTTTTGTATTTTAAATGTCCTCCCCTTAGTAAATTTTTAACATTTGTTATCAGTTATTTTATCACGTGGCTAACATCTTCTATGTTGAATCGTTTATTGTTTAATTTAAAATAGAAAACATGAAAATCCTTTCTGTGAACGCTGGCACACGCATGTATGATAGTGTTTCTGTCTAGAGATTAAAATAAAAAAAGCCGCTCAGACCATTTCCATCTGCATTTTGTGAACAAATATTTTCACTTGAATAGTAAATGGAGGGAAGAAAACAAATTAGCTGATGTTGGTCTAAATAAGGTATTCATAAACAGAAATGTTTTAATGCTTTTTTTTCTTATCGAGTGTCCTTTCTTTCATGAACATTGTTGGCAAGCCTGGTCACCACTGATTCCTAGTGTGAATCCATTCATAGTAATAGGCTTGGGTGCGTATGCAGATTTACGAAAACATAAAACGCTCATAAATAGGAGACTAATAGCAACACACGTGTCAATTTCATTCAAAGAGTGATGAGCAGGGCTAGGATATGTAAGTAATTACATATTTTTTCATTAATTAGTTCAAATCAAACTTTGTTCAATCTTTGGTCATATGTTTTTTGGTTTAGGTTGTTTAATGTGATGTGAAACATATAATCAAGTTTTGTCCTAATTTAGTAGTTCCGTTCGTATTTTTTTCATATTCAAAGAAAACTCGCGTATGTAAATTTATTTCGATATTTTAATTGCAATGTCAATCATATTATATTTTTTTCAAATTATTCTTGCGCTGCTCTTTTAAACATTTAGTGCAATTTGAAGTTGTTTAGTGGTAGAACCAGATTTAACTTCACAAGACAGTGCGATGATCAAGATGGTTACAATAAGTTCTGAGTGTAGGCGAAATATAAAGAGATAGAAATCGGAATATAATTTTTAAAGCAGTGCTATGATAAATGATACACACTGTTCGGTAATAGCTCGCTTTTCAGACAATAATTGAAAGATTCATTAGACCATAAGGCTATTGTACCTTGACCTTGTTCTGAGATTTTGAGGATGTTCCAAAACTTTCATAATATAACAATTCACCTTTAAACTTTTAAACACTGTACACTTGCTTATAAGTCCATTCTAGATTTAAAGATTATATTCTATTAAAATAATAATATTTCTAGTAATATTTAATGATAACTCAATTTCATAAAAAGACATTAGCTCCTTGAACTTTTGAGCCCTTTAATTAAGGATCATACTTTTAGCAACACAGAGAGGTACACCCTGTCTTAGGTCAAGAAATAAATAAACCTTGTTCTATCTATCTATTTAGCGGTTTTTTACAGCCTTGGCCGTTTTCCGCATCCCAATTTCCATGCCTCTTTATACCATACATAGTTTTCTTCCATTTCTTTTTTTCCATGGCTTCATGTTCCATGTTCTTCTCGGTCTTCCCCTGTATCTTTTTCGATTTGGTATCCACTCCCAAACTTTTTGAGAGTATAGTATTGAGAGTAAATAAACCTTGTTATTTGGCTAATATTAAAAATAGTTATTCCGTATAAAATAAGTTATGTTCGGTGAATATACGACAAAAACCAAATATTTTTAACCTCTTAGAAAGAGAAAAAATACAGAAACAACATTGATACAACCCTATCGTTAGCAAGAACGACCTCAGACTCCCTAAACAAATAACAAATTATATAACGGAAAACAGAAGAAGATTTGAAAGGCAAAAGACTCGATGGTTTGATGACATTTAACGTTGAAGAGGACGGAACAGGCCTTCAGGCCTAATGCTTAATGTTGAAGAAGAAGTTGTTTGGTTATTTATATATATTAAGCATACATTATTTTCTCCATTTTTATCATTTTATTCAATTGTTAGTTTGTATGTTATTCCATTTATGAATATTTGTTGTCCATACGTATGTACAGGCTATTCCATATACATCCTAGTTCTGGTAATGCGTAATACAGATATAATTCAGAGAACATACAGTGAGAAAATCTAGGTGAGGTAATCTAGAATGTGTCTCTAGGCTATGTGTGGCAACATTTCGGACAACAAACTTTTAACACTTTTATGTTATACTTTTACACTTTTAACTAACTAAAACACTTTAAACAATTGTCTCCGAAAATCATTTTTACCAGAAATATCATTTTTAATAGGGTAATATGATTTTATTACACTTCGTGATACACAAATTTTGAGTCGCAGTAGTTTAAAAAGATTTTTAGACTTTAAATTTATTTGAAAAGGGTTATTTGTTATAGTAACATATTAATAAAGTATTTTTCACTGCATTATTTATTAACATACACTTATTAATATGTTGCCATTTTATAGCAAATAATTATTTTAAAAAATATTAAAATATAACAATAAATTTAAAACTGGAGATGTAGGTAAATAATTATTCTCGGATCATTAGTAATTTTGAAAACGTCTGATACTTCGACGAAAATGATTTTTTATGCTAGGGCTTTTTCCAGCCGACAGTGCTTACCCATACGTCCCCGCAGGACGTATATTACGCCATACACTAAACACGAACACACTTTGTGAACACCTCTGAACTGGAGTCAGCAGAACGCGAGGCCTTCCGCGAGGCAAGGAACCAACAACCATACCCCAGGCGGAACTCGAACCCTCGACCCTACGAACGCTGAGTCGGTACACGTTCTTAGATGCCTCGGCCATCCAAGTCGACACTACATATTATTTAAAGAACTAATTTTCTATAACAAATTTCATTAAAGAAAAAAAATATCTTTAATTTGGTTGTTATGTAAAGTAAACAAGAAAAACAAGATTTTCTGGCAAGTTGAAAAACATAATTTTCTAAAAAACCGACAATCTTTTTATTTTCTCCACTTACTTTGTAAGAAGATATATTTGCAGCGGAAAGCCGCGATTTTTCGACAGACACTTATTGTAGGCAGGGGCAAATTAACAGTGACGGGAGCTTCCGGGCACAAATTTTGTGGAGATCTCTTTGATGGGAGAACGTCGGGCTAGAGATCAAAAAAGCGTTTAAACCATTTGTATAAGTTTTTTTTATTTTGTTTATTTATTTTAAGCCTATAAGGTCGCTTGAAGGCTAAAGCATCCCGCAGAAGCGGGAATGTGATTTGGCACAACTATAGTTTCATAACATAGTATGCTTACGTAACAGAGCATTGCAACTTATAGATCTTAAATAGCAGCATACAATATATATTAACTTAGTGTTCTGGTTTACCTAAAATATCAAAATGTTTGCACATTGTTGTTAAGTTTTTTCCAAACTTGTCTGTCGTTTGCTACTTGAGACCACTTTACCCTTGCTTCTTTTTGAACACATTAGGCTATCTCTTCTATTTTCGTCCTTGTTTGCACCAGCTGTAGATAAACGTAGCACGATGTGACCATCTGGTAGGATCTCTTCGGAAAACATGTCCGAAACATTTGCGTTCATGGACACTATCTCCAATGTCTTGTATTTGTTTCTGATTTCTTTGCATCTAATTTTATCTCTTAGTATTATATGAGAAATTTTCCTCTCCATGTATCTCTGGCATATTAGCATGGACTGCTGTGCCTTTGTAAGAGGCAACACTTGAGAACCATATATTAACACTGGTGTGATGCAGGATTGTATAATGGATTTTGTGATTGTTATGCTGACTTTTCGGTCTAATACTGTAAAGGAGAGACTCCAGAACATTTTACAACCAAAGGATATTTTACTTTTTGTTTCTTTTTCGTTTCTTCCTTCAAAAGATATTAATTTTCTCAAATATAGATATTCATGAATGTATTAAATATTTGATTGGCTACAAGTACAGGCATTCGTTGGTCGTTCGTAATAATTTTTTATTTTGATAGGTTTATTTTAAGGCCAAAATTAGAACTTTTATCAACTCTCTTAACATCTCGCATATCGCATGGAAAGAGGTAACAAAAATAACTACACCTGCAAATCACAAATTTGTCAATCTCTGTCCGTCAATTTTTATTCCCGACTTTTTAGACCATGTTAGCTGTCTTCAATATATCTCTTCAATATATTGTCTTATCTCAAATGCCTTCCCTTCGTGGCCAGTTCTTACTTACTTACTTACTTTTGCAGTACTGTTTGAATATATTCTCTGTAAAGTTCTAATGAAATTTTTTGGCACACCTTGTTTATCAAGTGAATTGAATGGCGATGAATATTCTACACAATGAAATGTCTTTATGAAATCGACAAAGGCTATTAAACATTGAGATTTTTAAACATTGCTCAAAATATTCGTATTCATTTTAGATTGTATTTGTGTCAGGAATATGAGAGTCTAAAGCGTTCTTTCTTATCATGTTGTTCAATTCGGTACTCAGTACTTGTTTGAATTTTACAGTATCTCTTTCATAGATTACTATTTCTTTCCTTTTTTGAAACCATCTCTTTCTTCCTTCTAGTCGTACCTCTAATCAAACAATCCTATGATCATTAGAGAAATTTATATTTTCTATGCCTGTCATCACAATACTCTCTATTTTGTCTGTGAGTATAAAGTCAATTTCGTTCTTTGTGTTCCTGTCTGGGGAGTGATAAGTCCATTTATCATCCTTCCTTCATCTAGAAAAGGAGTTTGCAATTTTTTACCTTTGACCCGCAGCGAATTGAATTCACCATATTCCTGTTTTGTTCCATTTACCATATCCATAACGTCTTTTTACCTCTTTCTTCGTTAATTTCTCTCAATAAAATCTCCGATAGCAAAGTTTTGTTGTGTTTTACATTGATTAGATGTGTCATTTAGTAAATTGTAGAAATATAATTCTTCTTCCGTGCATGTGATTGTTGCTGCATTCGCAATTATTGTCATCATTTTGCATGTCCCCATTGTCAGTTTCAGAACGGCAATTCTTTCAGAGTTGCAGAGAAACAGTTTTGTTTCCTCAATCTATTCTTCTAGTTCCGAATGCTCGAGACTAGCCAAGAAATCAAAAGGCGTAGAGACCAATTAATTTGCTGAAACCCGTGCATCAAAGATGCTATAAACTAATCAATGATGGGGAGATAATTTTCGATCGAAAAACGTCGAGAGGGTGACTGGAAATCACCAACTATGAAGCCCCCCATTTTTCCTTTCTTGACTGTTCGTACTGTGAACAATTGAAATGCTCCTTCTTGATGAAATACTTTAGTGGTCTAAGAGCTGCAAAACCAGTATTCAAATCGAGCTTGGAATTCTGAAGGCGTTTATTTGTGATAAGATTGATTATTCGATGGAACTCCTTATACTGAAGCCTGCGTGTTTCAAACCGCAATTTTAATTTTAAAGGGTGCAGAACATTAATCTCCAAAAACATTTTCAAAATTTTTTCAAAAATGACTAAAATTGCTTGTAATAAACTTTGTCTGCGGTTATCTTAGAAAACGCTTAAAAAGAACCGGGTTTCATTTTTATTCAGTTCTCTGAATTTTCAAAATTACAAAAGTTAAAAGTTTTGACGGCGACTTTCTACAACTACAAAATTAAAGATACTTTTTAGAATGAAATCTTGTTAAAAAACAAACATTGAAATATATCATGCACTACAATTTATCGAAAATACCAGTACTTTTCCATAAAATATAGAAAATTTTAACATGTAGTTCTTCAAAACTGGCTCCATTAAAAAAAAAAATTCGTCCGTAACTGAGGACGGTAAAAACCTGGTGCTAGTTTCATTTTCGCCGAACTTTTTACAAATTACACAAAATTAACATTGCAGAAGTACAATATCGATGATAGATATTTTTTTAAAATGTCTTCTAAACTAGTAGTGCGTAAAACATTAAATTGATTTAGAAAGTACGCGGAAAATTGTGGTTTAAAAAAATGTACTTTATCTTATTTAAATATTTATTTTTAGAACACACTTTATTTAAGAAATAAATAGTTGTTCATTTGTTTTGATGCAGTATTAATATTTTGCATTTATCGAAAATGGTTACATAATCTTATTTAAAGATCTATTTTACAACATTTTTTTAGTTTAAGTTTTAGTTTTTAGTTTACATTAGTTAAGTTTTTATTTTAAATAGTCGGTAGTATTGTCTTCTTGCAATGTTCATTTTTGTTAGGTTTCAAAACAGATTTGGCCAAAATTGGTTCTGCTCATATTTCAAAATTTTCTCAAAAATTGCTAAAATTGTTTTCAATAAACTTTTTAGCTCCCGTTTAAAAAGAGTCCTAACGTTTAAATAGGCGAGGGTTTCGTTTTCATTCATATATCTGAATTTTTAAAATTATGTTGTTTTATATATACAGAAAGCTACTTATCTATGTAACTGATGTCAGAGCCTGACAAAACTTTTGGGATGAGAAAAATTGCAATATTCCGCAACGGCATTAGAATACTACTTGCCACATCAGTGCATAATATAGGTGAAATAAAAAGTGGCATAAATCTGGGTAAGATATTTGAGGCGACATTTTGAGGTCTGAATATCGCTATTCTTTGTTTCCGGATACCTGAAATACAAAAAAAGCATCTGTGCTGAATTTGAGAGCAATCTGTTCAGCTGTGACTCAATAGTTACTGTGCAGTAGTGGAAATTCAGCAATTCATTTTTATATTATAGGATAATGATCATTTTTTTAAAGTCCCTAAAAAAATAATATAAACACATTATAAAATTTGTCTTATTTACAGGAATTTACTGTGACCTCTATTTCAAGATCGCTCTCCATGCGTTGGACATTTGCTTGAAGATCTCCACGTCGGAATTGTTTGAACACGTGAAGCGTAATATAATGCCTACCTGATTTTAAGATATTTATTCAAAAAAAATTGCTTTTATTGTTGTCAGATTGAAGTATAATTCCTTTGGTTAGTAAATGTACACGAAGATGTTTAGTTCATTCAAAATATAGTTCATTTATTGATAATGATTAGATGCAGCGAGATGTGTTTCTAAAAAAACCAAAAACATGATTTAATAGACCACAGTTTGTGAACGTTCCAACTACTTAATTATGATATTCTGACATTTAAAGGTGTTTTAAAATGAAGGATATGAGGGTCCTAATCAATATTGGTTTCAGTGTTTGATAATTCCAAGAATTTTGATTAAAATAAAATATTCTTAAAATCTTATTTTTTAACTCAAAATAATTATATCTAGAAGCTGCACATATGACATGCAGTTAGGTTAAAAAATTTGCCATACGGTTCAATTAATTACATCCTTGTAACATTCTGCTATAAAATGGATGAAAATATTGATGGAGAGGTTTAAAACCCGGAGCTTTAAAATGATTGTAATTCATCCCATTGTTGTTGTCGTGATGATTGTATGAGGGAGATAATATTCTTATGAAAGGAACTACATTGAGGAAAGGTAATAAATTTATCTTATAACTATTGTAACAGACACACTTCTTTGCCGAAAGAAGTTTTGATCACTGATGATGCTATTCAAAAATTAAAAGCTCACTGCAATGTAATCAAAGCAGGCTTACGTTAAATTATTCCAGCTTTTCTATATTTTGTGTGCAAATAATATAATAGTTAAAATTATTCATTATTGTTTATTTTGTAAAAGTTAGAAATGCCTACTTTTCCTGTCTATCAAAGTAAATGCAGATACGCACCACAGGCGCTTCATATAAATTGACTGAATTTGATTTTTTTTATGTTATAATTGAGTTTTTAGTATGTCAAAAATTACAATATTTCGACATTACGTACCTATATCCGACAATAAGAGAAATTATGTGCTATTATAGCACCAGTAGTTTATTTTAAATTAGCAGTCACCATTGTTTCATGATTATGAGGCTATGGCACCTTAAGTCAATGATGGACGGTTGGATGCTGTAATAAAAGAATTTGCCAAGACTTTTGAAGTCTTTTCACACGATTAACTAGTTCATAAACTGCTATATTTGGGTATTCAAAGGGACCCTTCAAAGGAACCTCTCCTGTTCCTCGTATTCATTAATGACCAACAAGACATTTTTGTTAAAAAATTTCGGTAATTTGCAAATGACTAGCCATTTATTAAGATATATCTGTAATATGTCAAGGTATTATGCGGGGTGACCTACATTAACTACATTTTGGGGCAGAAAAATAGCATAACAATAAATAGAAAATCAAAACCATCGCGTTTGAAATGGGTTGTAATCACAGATGTAATCACATTACCTTACAACTTCAACACTTCCCTTTTCGAAGATAATTTTTAAAGAGGTCACTGAAGAGTTAGAAAGATACAAGTTGTCAAAATATACTAAAAAAAAGTAGTTGAAATAATAGGAGAAAATGTGTGCACTTAGACTGCAATTTTACATTTTTATTCCGCTATAGCCATTGTGTAAACAGGTCCTGCTGACGATGTTTCACTTCTAAGTAGCACCATGGGATTCAAACAATCGATAATAATTATGAGGAATAATTGTTTTATCGCGTGAAAATTGCACTTAGTTGTTTTTGTACATACGTCTCCCTGAGTTACCCGTTTAAATATTTTTGAAGTTTTGTTTGCGATTCGCGTCCAGTGAACCCATTGAGTTTTGCGAGTAAATAAGACGTTTGCCGATGCTTTGCATTAAGAACCCGGCCGCGAATTTTAAATGTGTGTGTTGCGATGGGCGTGAAGACGGTGCTCACACATTTACTGATTCGATTTGACATTTATTCGAAATCATGCTTGAGTGATTCTATCCTTAGTTCAAAAAAAGAAAGACATACAGCGGAAAAACAAGTGTTTTTGCTCTTCAAAATCCAACAGACTTCTATTAAAGAATAAGTTAGCGTTAGAGGTTTCTAACCCAAATAAGCGACGGAAACATCTAGTCATGGTTCACTATCGGGAGACAATATTAGTAGCCACGGCGATGTTACTTTCTTCTGTGTGGGCTGGTACTCCTCCGCAAGATTTAAACAGTAGTCGCTTGTCTTTGCTGCCCATCCTGCCGAAAGACAGCGAAAGGTTTGGAACGAAGAAAAATGTTGTTCATAGTTCGGAAGAAAATATTCGTTTTGCCGTGAGAGCCATCCCTTGCAGCCTACAGACTCATTATTTGATATCAAATGTACAAATAATGCATGTACGGTATTTTTTTTAATTCTAAGATATGTTTGAATCTCTTCTGCTCTAGTATTCTCGAAAGTGCGTAGCCGTTTCCGTTTTATGTACCACTCAATAACACACCACAATCCTTTGGCTTCTAGAAAAAATGTTTGTAGGAATCTAAAATGTCAGAATCTTGGGGAATATACAACTGAGGAGCTGAATGTGTGAATTTGTGTGTGAATGATTATCCGTGCGGAGAGTGCAACAAAAGCTGGTTTGGAATTATAAAGAAATTGCGCCATTCTCTGAATAATATACAAAATATTTTTTGAACGTCTTGGTGAAACTTTTACTTAAAGTTAAAACTTTTTACTTTCATACGTAATGCAAATAAAAACTACAGGTGCTACAGAACAGCACTCGTTTTAGTTTTCTATTTTCTTTGGTCTGCGATAGCTATCCGGATTTGCCACATACTATTGACGGCTACATCGATCGCCAACCAATGTAGGTTTTTATTTTCTTTCTAGATGTAGAGAGAAAGTTACGTAATGATGTGTGAAAAAACGGCACATTTTCGGCAGAAAAACACTTATTACAGGGCACATGTAACGGAAAAATAGATACATCTACTTGATAAATTTAGGGAGAAATTTTCTAACACGCGGTGATGCCAGAATCCATATTTCGTGGGTCGTTGATACCAAAAAATCGATTGACGGCAAAAGGTCAATCTGTCCGACAGTGTGTCTGTGAACAATACTAGCGACAAAACCGGTGAGCCGATTTTCTCCGAAATTGAATCCCTTAGAATTTGAAACCAATATTTTAATTCTAGGGGGTACTTTACATCAAGCACATGGAACATTATAAACATATTTAAAAAATTGCTCCATCTTTTTTGATTAAATTGTATTGTGTGATAGTGTAAAGGACGTGTAATAAAATTGCGCAGGTCTCTGTTAGTTGAAAACACTAAAATTTCAAATTTGAAAAAATTTTCCCAGTATCTTCTTACAATTATAATTATGGAGATAAACATATTCTTTTTACTAATGACATGTGTACATGAAAAATAGATGCAGAAAAAATATCACGTTTAATTTTCCATGAATAATATATTGCAAAATTTCGACAATAATATATTGCAATTTTTTCGCAAATTAAAACAAAATTCGTCTTCCTTTAACTGCTATTGTAAATAAACATTTTTTTGTTAATGAAATGTGTTCATTAGAAACACGTCTTAAAATAAGGTCATGTTTAACTTTTGGAAAATCTGAGCATTTTTTTGTAATTTTGCGACAAACATGGTCGCCCGCTTTAAATTACAGGCAGTTGGATGCTTTATAAGTTAGCTCTATAAATTAGAATCTCTACATTACTCCATTTCTTTATTCGTTTCCTTCGCGGCTCGCTGAGGCAAGATTATAGTGTGCGTTTTTCTTGCAAAGTCCCAGTATATGTGACGTGTGACAATGAGAAAATTCACTTCTCAAGTCGAGAAGACCGGAATACGGCGTGGGGAAGTCTACGTGCTAACCACACATACACCCTTAACCCATTAACTCCCTTAACTCCCAGGTCACCGGAGTCAGGGACTGTGCCGGTAGGACTAAGCCCGTTCACGGGCTGCCGCACCAAGTACATACATACATACATACATATATACAGTCGTTTCTTACATTCGAGCTTTTGTCATCCTTTTCCAAATTCATATTTTAGAAATAATTTTAACATTTATTTGAAATGTATAAAATAAGAATCCCTAGTCCATTGACAATATTAATTAGAATGCAACAATGGTTCAGCAACAATGTCGGCGGAGTTCATTGATGGGAATTACTTCGTATTATTGGAACATAATTTACCTGTCAAAAAAGCAGTTATAAGGATCAAATTTATGCTGATGTTTGGTTGAAAATTTTTTTTTGTTTTTTTCATCAAATGTTCTATGAGTAATGAGTTTTACAAAAACTGATGACTGAGGTGTGTTAATTCGGGGAGAAACTGTGATATAAATAGTATTACATAACTATCACTAAACGTGAGAAAGTGTCTGCTGTTTTAGCACCACTAGTTACAAATGCAATGAATAAAAACGCAGGTACTGATGAGTCGCTATAAGAACTCCACCTGCCTGGAAGTGCCGAGTCACCTGGAGGAGTCCAGCCTGTCCAACGGGTCTCTGGACGTGAGCACGACCCCCGACTGGCGCAGGTCTAGCAGCCCCACGGGCTACCTCTACCCGCACAGGCGTAGCGACATGTGCCTCGTGGTGAAGCGGCGAAGACGTCGGGTTCAGCAGGGCATCCTGCAAGTCTTCAGCTCCGACTCCTGGACAGCCACAGGAGTTGGGCTCGCCGCCTTCGCAGGCGCACTTTGGCTCATTGGCCGCAGGTACGCTACCCATCCTCCTCCTCTCAATCCTACAAAACCTCCATTCTCAATGCTTCGTCGTAAAGTTCACCTCTTCCTTATTAGAATGTCAATGAATCCTGCACTATTAAACTAACTCAATTTCTCCTGCTATATTGTAAGGTTCACCTCATCGTCGTTCACATTTCAGAGCGTGTACTTTATTGCACGAGACTTCACAACACGTCACGACACTCCAACTCAATTAATACTTTAAATAAAAATATATATTTAATAAAAAATGCCTTCAATACTAATTATTACAATACTCAAAATAACACCGATAATAATAAAATAATAACTATTTTAATAAGCCTAAGATACTAATTAATAAATTTTACAAAAACCCTTAGTTAATATGCTTTTAAATCTTTGTACACCTAAAGGAAAGGCTTTGATATGGCTGTCGCGGGCAACGTATTTCAGTCCGTTATTGTTCTATTTGTGAAGGAAATTTTTCCAACATCTATACTCTGTGATCTGAACTGAATTTTGTGCTTCTGATCCCCTCTACTAAAGAAGTGGGTTTATCGAGTCGGATGAAAATGTCTTTCCAATCTCGATAACCGGCATAGGTCTTGTACAGGGCACAGAGTCTTGCCTTAACCCTCCTGATTTCTAGAGACTCCCATTCTACTTTCTTCCTGTTGCTGCGGAAAGTAAATGTATATGCTCTTCTCTGTACTCTATTCAAATATTCTTTTTGTGATTTTCTATAAGGATCTTA
Source organism: Gryllus bimaculatus (assembly GCA_017312745.1). Classification (NCBI taxonomy): domain Eukaryota; kingdom Metazoa; phylum Arthropoda; class Insecta; order Orthoptera; family Gryllidae; genus Gryllus; species Gryllus bimaculatus. The sequence continues at coordinate 4,789,826 of BOPP01000041.1, forward strand.
ATAAATCACCCCGTATTCCATTAATGAGCGAACTAGAGATAAGTAAGATAATTATATGGCTTTCGCAGTATTCTTTTTTACTATTCGAATAGTAAAATGCAAAGACCTCCAGGCTTTCCCTAGGTCAAAGTTCATCTGATTTCCTCCGCTAGAGTCCAGAGAGGAAAAGTAATAATATACCGCCCTCTAGACTTAACCAATTGAAACGTAACTTTGTGGACGTATAAACAACTGTATAGCCACTAATTGAAAGCGTTCTGAGGATTAATGTATCTTATATCTATAAGTCTCTTTTCCCTCATGGCTTCAATTGTCATTATTGTATGTAATGATTTAATGAATAATAATTTGCTGTCCCTGATCGGAAAAGAAAGAGATATAAAATACCGCCCCCCCCCTCCTAGACCTTTAACCAATTGGGAAACGTAAACTTTGGTGGGACCGTTATAAAAACCAACTGTTTAAATTTAAGGCCCCCTAAATTTGAAACACAGCGTTCTTTTTGAGGATTTAATGTTATCTTATATCTAATAAGTTTCCCTCTTTTCCCTCATGGCCTTTCAATTGTTTCATTATTGTATGTAATGATTTAATGAATAATAATTTGCTGTCCCTGATCGAATGGGCATTTTCCCTTCCAGAAAACGTGCTGATCGAGGTTTTAGACGCCTTCATCCACGGCTCTTTGTGACCCGTGAGAGGGAACCGGCCGAGGCAACTGGCCTGTTTCGTGCTCTGAGCGCCTTCGGACTGGTGATGGTGAGCGCTTTCATCACCGGCCGCTTCATGGGGCTTCCTGACGGTCCTTGAGGAGCCCTCGCAAGTGCAGACGTTAGAGGAGGTCGCCCACCAGGTCACCAAGGTGTAG
>BOPP01000041.1:4790718-4876344 GCA_017312745.1 Gryllus bimaculatus
ACGGGGACGTCGCGCTGCCGTCTATCTTCAAGGACGTCCAGAAGGACGATGTGGTGTGGAAACTACTAGCTAAGTAAAGCGGATTTTTTATTCTCTCTATTCACTTGACCTAAAAGGTTTCAACTACATATCTACATAAAAGCAGAAAACATTATTAGAAAAATAGAAATATTTCATTACCATCTCATATATCATTGTATTACCAATTACAGGACTGAAATTGAACTAATGGTGATCAACAGCATCTACTTTAACACATTGTAACTTTGTATTGTGAATAGTACTCTACATGAAGCCAGTGGGACATTTTAAAAATCTTAAAAAAATAGTCCAAATTTTTTTACTGGATTTTGTTGCCAGTGAGAAGCCTTATAAGAACATGGTGCAGGGCTAATTTTCGTTGAAATCCCTGATTTTTTGAAAATTGGTAACATTTTTTCGGCGTCTTCCTGGAACAATAATATTGAGGATATGAGATTTTTATCCTAAACCTTTTCTGTCAAGGCACATATTAATATGAGATCATGTTCAATATTTCGAAAATATGAGGTTTCGTTTGCCCGAAATATTGGCAATTTAAAAAAATTAACATTTTATTCAAAAAATCACTCTAATTTTCTTCTTTAAAATAATCCCGATATGTAATAAATGACTGTAGAAAGTGTGATGGTAGTCCCAGTTTCGGTTATCTCTCCACTTTTACGAAAATTGACAAATGTTCAAAATTTTGTGACCAAATTTCAAAGTGATAGAATTGAAGATAGGGAGTTTTGGAGAAAAAAAATCTGTTGTAAAAAAATTAGATCTTTAAAAAATAGCAAGTATCTTTCCGAAGAAAAGAGTACTTTTCGTATAATTTACAATTAAAATTTATGCAACTTCGAAATGAAATAATTTTTCCAAAATAACCTCCAAATTATTATTTTTTTATAATTAGAAGAGATGCTTAAAAGACTTGCACTGGTCTCAATTTCCTAGAACTCTGATTTTTCAAAAATTTAAATTTTGAAATACTTCGAGATAGCCTGTGCTGTTGTATCATCCCTAGTTTAAAGTTTAGTATGTTCTATCCGAGGAAAAATATTAATCCAAACATTTGGAGTAATTTTAAAACATTGAAAAAGGGGGTATGTTTAAAGTACCCCCACAATTCAAATACCTATTAGAAACTCGGGGTATCTTGAGTTTGATTAGATTGACCAACACACAGGGACCGACAGGCAGAAATACCCACTAATCGGTTCCAATGATAGCGCGACCAAAAGCACTTATTCCACAACGGCACATATTTTCTCGCTCTGTAACTTTTGCAATTTTCAAAAATTCAATGATTTCTACGAAAATAAGACCTGGGTAATTTCTTCGCGTTTTTGTTCTCTCCAAGGAAAAAATGCATACAAAATTGAAATCATTTATGCGAAAATTTTGTTGAGGCTTTCTGTTAAGTACCCCAAAAATTCATACAATCGTTTCAAACACACAGGGCCTTGAGTTCGTCCAGACAAATTGGAGAATGCAAACTGTCGAGAAAGTCATCTGAACGGTTTGTAACGTAGCTTTGATCATAGACGGAGATGATTTTCCGTCAACCGTTTATTGGGTATAACCCATGAAACGTAGATGCTGATTACAAATCTCAGAGTAAGTAATTTCCTACATACAGAAACAAGATATATCCCCTTCTGACACCAGGGTCCAAAATACTAGTTTCTTGTAACAAATTTGCCTTTTGGTCGCAGAATTACAAAATTTTCTCTATTCTATCCAAGTATGTAGCATGGCGAGAGTGCAAAAAATAATGAAGTCAGTGAATATAGATTTCGCCAATTCTCTCTGCGATGTGGATCCAAAAAATTCCGTTCACTTTCAAAATATTTATTTAAACTTATGCATAGTCCTACACCTACCAGCCTGCCTTTCAGAGCATCCAGTTTTCGCATTTGCTGGTCTTCAACAGATACTTATCGGTGGTTACCTATCAATGGCCACCTCACGTTTACAAACTAAATTGCAGGATTACACAAAATTTGATGCGAGAACCATTGATTTATTTCTGAGTTTTCGCACGGCTCTCGCGATTGTCAGTTCTCAATTCGCATCCGGCCCACACTTGCAAACGCGTAGAGCGTATAAGTAGTACAGCTTAAGCCAGGCTTGCTTTCCAGGTTCGAGCCCTATTCCGAAGAAAAGACGATGGAGATGGTGGTGCTTGAATTTGTAGAGGACTGGCCAGGCCCGGGGGTCGTCGTTTCCTTGGACCAGGTGCGGCCGCTGCTGGACGGTCCCGACCTTTGGGACACGAAGACTGGCGCTTCGTTGGCCTACCCGGTGCCGCAGTGCCTCCTCTCGCCGGCCTACGTGTCCTACCCCACGCGGCCACGCTGGCCTCAACAGCGCCTGTTTGACGCGCGCCTGGGAATTGTGGCGCAGGCGGGCATCGTCAACAAGTTGGACAGGTATACGGCACAAGAGCGACCCCAACTCAGTTTCCTTTCCCTTCTCAACGCGGCTTCACAAGACACTGCAGCGGTTGGCTTTGCACAAAAGAATAGTGAACGACCCTTTCAGGCACTCCCTTTCACCTACTACGCAGTGCGGCGTCGCGGTAGGGTCAACTTAGAGAAGCTCACTTTCTTGCAGAATGGAACTGTAGACAAGCACTTCCAGTACTTGCTCTCACTTCTTCCCTTCGACTCTCCCCCCCGGTTGCCTCACCGTTGTTTCAACAAAGGGATGCTTGCAAAAGGGAGATGTGGACTAGTTATTCGGGTACTCACTCACACCTTCCTCCTATCAGTCCTTCCCTCACACCCTCTTCATGGCACAAACTCAGTGATGCTTGTCGCTTTGCAGAACGGGCTTAATCCCGAGTTTAAGGGGAAACTTACGTTTTGACAACCTTCGCTGTCAGAACCTCTTTAATACTACCGTATGTATCGTTTATTTCTGATTCTTGTATCGTGAAGGATAGAAATGATTTATCATTTTCCTCTAAACACTAGTTTTGGAGGTAAATAGCAAGTTTGCGGTGTTCCGGTTTACGTATGTGGAATTAAGACGCTTTGCTACGCGTGTACAGTTAAGGACGAGACTCGGGCCTCGTGTTAACATAATACATCCTTAACAACGCATAATTACCAACGTATTTTATGCAAATACTCATCTTGAAAATAATATGGCAGGTATATGTACGTACGTATGTCCATTCATTTAAATGTTTCTCAAAATAATATAATCGATTTCTGCCTGGTGAACGATAACATTCCATCCAACCGATTGGAAGAGAAGCAGCCCACGCCAAGGCACTGTAATCGAGAAAGCTTAGGCTTAGGTACACCGTAAAACCGGGATCAGCCCAGAACGGAATCGTAGGCCAATTCAAGTACTCCCTCACACTTGCTGCTCCGTTTTCACTCACCTACCTATCATTCCTCAAGCCACTCAAATGTCACCGAAATTTTTCACTGCAGCTAATCACCGTTTAGGCGGTCAAGGTGCAGAAAACTTACATTCACTGCTTTACTTTCTGAACACCTTTACTATTTAATCATTACCAATCGCTTTCTCTACGCTTGAACACACTGCCGCTGATTGCCTTCTCAATGCCATTGCTGCGAGTGAGCTGTGAAGAATGGTATTTACTAGGCTGTACGGGTGATGCCGCGTCCATGGCAAAGGTGCCGCGTTTTGGGGCCATTCTGCGACCTTCCTCAGGGCGTAATGCATTACGGCGCCGTTAGCGCATTACGCCCTGAGGAAGGTCGCAGAATGGCAACCTGAAACGTCGGCACCTTATGGACGCGGCGTCACCCGGACAGTCTAGTAAATACTGACTCCGGCCGCGGAAGCCTACGCTCTCACGTGAAGAATGGTATTATCAATTAGGTTCCTCAGTCTTTTCTTGGCCTTACCTACTAAAGAAGCTACGTTTTTACGCCATCCCGTTTAATATTTTAGTGACATGTGGATCAAGTTGCGTGCACTGGGTTTTTTGCATCGGGGGCCTGCGTTGTCCTCGTCCGCCTCCCACGCGCCCACCGCCGAGGAGCCACGCCCCCTCGGGCTCTCCGTGCTGCATGAACCCGCGATCGTCCTGTGCGCGGGGGCGCTGGCGGCGGCCGTGGCCTTCCTCGTGGAGACGGGGCTGAGCATGCACGCTTCCCGGGTCTCGGTGAGAAGCGGGCGACTGTTCCTACGTCTTCGCCCAGCGGCCCCGACTCGATGGACAGTGCACGCATATTGAGCCTTTGACCTTGCTGGGACCTTGAACCTGAAATCTTGAGTCTGAGATCTTGAGCCTGAGATCTTGAGGCTGAGATCTTGAGACTGAGACCTTGAGCCTGTGTGACGGTGTAGGAAGCGACCGTGGCCGTCATAGAGAGGGCACTGAGCCCTTACGCTTGTTGGGTCATGGTGAGACGTACGTCGAGTGAATGGTGGCGAGGGCGGTGGCCGTGTCCTTCCTCGTGGATAAGGCATTGAGGACAAGCGCTTATGGATTCCTTGGAAGATGGGCGCCACACCGCTGGTTGGACGCACGGTCGTGCTGTACGTGGTGGCGCTGGTTGCGGTCGTGGCCTTTCTCGTGGACTGGGATCTGCGGATGAATGCTTGAGGATTCTTGGGGAGACGGGCGCCATACGGTTGGTTGGACGCACGCCCGTGCTGGACGAGGTGGCGCTTCCTCATGGAAAGTGACACAACGCAATATACAATGGTAAATTAGTGTATGTAGGTCGGACGAAATGGTACGTGTATTGCGATATGTGAGACAAATGGAAATTTTATGTTCACAAAATTTATTGGTTGGTATATCATAAATTATTTTTTTGTACATAACTATGGTGTATCACTTATTTATGTTCCCTCACACCTATAGTACCTATATTTGTTTATCATCTGCGTTGCTTCTAATTCACTGGTAGAATACTCAATTCCAACGAAAATTAGTGGTGCTACAGTAGTATATACTTTTTGCTGTTATTTGTAACGTTTGAAATTTTCAAAAACTTGAACATGTCAATGAAAATGTAACAAGTTCAATTTTCAAGCGTTCTTTGCTCTATCAAAGGAAAGTTTAAAGAAAAATTAAAGATATTTTTGAAAAAACAAACAAATGAACTGTCATTATTCCGAACAAAAATTAGGCGAAAATGACAAGTGTACATCGATGGCTTGGGGCGCAAACTTTGTATAACCACTCTTGAACATTTTTGAAATATGTAACATAGTTTTTGACGACCTCCCTTTCATAACTTCTTATCGTACAAAGACACATTACATATGAGAGTGTTCATGCTTTTCCCCAAAAACGCACACATGGTTATTCCATAAGTATGTGCACCATTACGAAGTTTCATACTTAGTTTTCTCGAAAATAGAAATTCTCGTCATAAACTCTAGTCGAGGAAATATGTCTATGAAATTTTTTAAACATGTTACAGAATACATTCCAAATTTGAAAAATAAATAAATCTAAGTTAGGAATCAAGTAACACTAATTTCTAATTAAGTATATTAATTGTAAGCAATGCCAACTAGACACTAGTGTAAGGCCTGTCGACTGACGCAGTGACATCACATGGATAATCATTGCGGCAAACGAACCTTTTACCGGCTGTTCACTGTCAATCAAAGTTCACTTACTTTCTTCGCAGCCTTAAACAAATATTATACACAAAGCAATTTTTGTAACATTTAAATTAATTTAATGCAAATAACAGTTAATTTTTACTAAAAAGGGATGAATCTTATCACAATTTTAAATTCAAAGTTTTGTCATATTTTACAATTGCGAATTTCTCAGAGTGGTTCATATCTTTGAAGTATCTAAATGATGTTTTATACATAAATCTATTTTCCACATCATGAAAAGTAATTTCTTGTTTTTTTATTTAACATGTTGGTTTTAATGTTCTCCCAGGGGCACACACCCTCAAAAGTGATGGTATAGAAAGACACAGATTTTTTCTTATTAGTTAGATTCCTAACACATTTGGTCTGAGCTACCTATTAGGCCTTGCCCCATCCTCGCGCTGAAATCTGTCGCTGCCAAATTTATAATTTTTGGACTTTTCTCCTTTTTCGGTTTCATAATGGTAGAACCGAAGCATTAGTCCAAAAAATTAAATAAATGTAAAATTTAGTCTTAAACCGAAGTTTTCATTTAAAATTTCGAGCCCTTTTTAATAAAAAGCGTTTAAGCATTACTGAAAAGGCGAAATTTAAATCACATTTTACAGAAAATTTGATTTTTTGAAAAACTTCGTACAGAAACTTTATGTATGTTACATGACGGAATTCTTACAGAAAATGAATCATGTAAAGAGATGGATATTTTATAAATTGCTAAAAATGCAAAATGTTATGAAATGCTGACAAACTTGGTGATTGTGTGTTTGACGGTAGGTGCAGTATATTTCCGAAGATTTTGAATTTGCGATTAAATGCAATATCAAGCGCAAAATGCAAAATCACGTACAAAGTGAGAAATAACAACACAAAGTGCGAAATAAATAAAGTAATGAACAGTTACAAACTGGCAAATACAATTACAAGCATCTCTCTTTTTGGATTTTAGGCAATTGCAATTAAAATTGAAAATTGCAAGAAAAATTTTCAAAATGTAAAACAAAACGTCGTTTCTAAAATAAGGTGATATGTTACCCAATTGAACTCAATAACCCAATTTTTAAATTACAATCAAAGTTACACGTTTGAACATCCTCTGGGAAAAAAATAATGAAAATCACTTTGACAGAAAAATTGCATGATGAAATACAAATAAGTTTTTTTTCTTTTCATCACAAAATATTTCATAATATTAGTTCAAGTAAATCCATAAAGAAGATGGTTGAAAGCAAGACTGAGAAATTATATCTGATGCTTTTATATTTTTCTGCTCAATAGTGAAACCACCCACACCTACTATCGCGTCGCAGCTTCGTTCAACGTACCCAAACACCCTCGTTATCACATCGCATCTGTTTCAGGTTCTTTCTTTCAAGAGGTTCGAGAAGCGTGTAAAACTCTCCCGCCTTTTGTTGACTGCCCCTTCCTTAGCTGTCAAACTCCGCCTTCTCCACACCACCCACACGTCACCCAGCAAGGATACGATGTCCTGAATGTATTTGATTTGTCTTATTGGACCATTCGAGGCGAGCCCTTAGGCAGTTGTTCCTCACCCAAGTTTTTCGACCAAGGCTGCCTTGGAAACGTACTCTCGACGCGGATCTGAGAATCTTTATCGAGCAGATGAATCTCGCGGTCGCTCCCCTTAATGTGCCTGGGACTTGACTATCGCTTTCTCCGCCGGATGTCGGTCTCAGTTAGCTATATCCCAACTTCCTGATTGGAAGAGAGATCTCGTTAGAGTAGAATGTTGTCGGAGAGATTTAATTTTCTCGGACAAACCGCAAGGGTACTTTTACATACCACAAGTGTGACGTGGCTAATGTAGATTTTCGGCTCTTTCGGAAAATCCAGGCAACTAGACCGTTATCGAAACCGCGCACTGGGAAGATCAGAGATCAGTAAGAGAACTCCTCACCCACCGAGACCTCTGAAGAGACGTTTTCATGCCATATTAGCAATAGATCTGGTGACTCGCTTAGCGATTCCGCTCGCCAACCTATCACTAGAGTGATGACCGTGGGAAATGCATGCTCGACACGCCCATTTCGCGGACAGCTAGTAGCCATGAAAAATTCGCCCGGCACGTTCCGAGCTAGCATTCTTACAAGACGAACTCTTCCAATCTCGGATAAAGGTATCCTTCCCAACCAATTCAAATTAAAAGTTCACAGAAACTTCTAGAAGCGAACTGAGCCTCTGAATATCAGAGCTTGAAGAGAAGCCAGGAGCACAGCGCTCCGAAATTTTGGAAAACGCGATTTATCAAAAAAGCGCGTGGATGATTAAGGTAGGAGAAATTTGCGCGCGATCTGATATTTTCGAGGCAGGAGAGTCTCGCAATAATCGGCAGACATCTTACGATCACGGACAGAGATGAACTGGGAGGTACATTATAACCACGGACAAGGCCTGACAACCAACTGGACGAGCCCAAACAGTTTACGACAACGGTCTTCTCCTTTTAATGCCATACACTGACTAGTGCGTAAATTAGTCTCCAGTAGCTCCTAGCGCCTTCTTGTGAGACTTATCCTGAGCAAGTACACCACTGCTTTTCCTAGGGGCGCTTGGGGCCAATCTGTTTTACATGCCGACAAGCGTTTTCATGTCGTCGATTTCTGTCACTTCAAAAATCCCCGACTTTGGCTGGGCTTCAACACGCCAACTTAGGATCAGTAGCCCGGCATGCTAACTACTGCACCACGAAAGCCTGTAAGACAACGGTAAAAGCTGTAAACCGACGCGCGACAAAATACGCGCGTTATAAGATGCGGAGCCGCGAGTGACGCCCCGTTCGCCGAGAGCGGAACCACGAGGAAGCCTACTTGCATCGGAGGCGCAGACATCGGTAACGCTTCTTCGTTTCATCGCAGTAATGCTTCAAAGACTTCCGCCCAGGTTGGCGCGGAGTGTTGTGTGCACGAGGTGCTTCTATGAATTCTTGGCCCGAATGAGTGGTTCTCTATCACTGTAGGGCAGAGGGTCTGACAGGGCACGACAGATGCTGTACAAAACTGTAGGACCTGTATATTGTATATAGTCATGTAAATAAACAGTACATAGAACTCACTCTTATCTGTGTTTTTGTAGTGTATATACCTGTCGACGACGTCACACAACGCTTTCCCGAAATGTTCATCAGGTTTTCCCGAGCGCACCTCCCAGCAGACTGCGGCCTCCGATCATTGTGCCATGCAGGCGATGAATTCACGCGGCGTCCGTCTACAAATGGCCGCTGACTCCCTCCACCGCTCCCACAACGTCCAGGTGTCGTAAAGATAGTTTTTGTAAAATGCTTGGGTGATACAATATCTTCCAGTCAATCAATTTTAAACATTTCAAGATCTTTATTGTACAACTGCAAGAAAGAAGAATATAGGAATAGTCACGCATGTAACATTTTAGCAATTTGTTGGAAAGCAATCGAAAAGTTTTCTCATTTCTGTCTTCATACACATGTAAAGTTCCGGCAATCAATTTTAAATTTCAATAAGAAGGTAGTACCCCTTCTGGAATCACATGCTTCACAGGATAATGTATGTTTATTTTATAAATAACGAAGTATACCCGATCCCATTTACCACTTCTTCTAAAACTAACCCGGAGAGACCCCTTCCAGTGTACTAATTGAGAAGTATGAGGTGTCATTCGACGTCACTCGGCCTCCTTATAGGGAACTGAATATGTGTTTTCGGATCCGGACAGAAGATTCAAATAAATTTTCAAAACATTTCTGGGCAAAAAATATCATAATAACTAAAATCCGAAATTCCGAAAAATCCGATAATAAACAAAAATGGAATTTGAAATAGGTTGTAACCACAATGAAACGCATTACCATACAACTTACTTCTTTAGTTAAAAAGAGTTTTCAAACATCGCTGAAGAATTAGTATACAAGATGCAATATAATAATACATAACAGTCTAAATAATAGTAAAAAATAGGCACTTCTAGACTTCAATTTTATATTTTTTAACGCAGTAAATATTGTGAAGATTGAGAACTAGATGACGTTTTAATTTGATGGGCCCCAGGGGATTCAACTAATCGATAATAATTATGCAGAATAATTGTTTTATCGCGTGAAGAATCCACATAGTTTTTATTGTATTTTTGATTCCCTGGGCTACCCGTTTGGATATTTTTAAAGTCCGTTTTGCCATTTGCGTCTAGTGAACGTTCCTTGAGTTTTGCGTGTAAATACGCCATTGGAAATTGCATTAGTCTTGCTTCAAGAACCCGGCAACGAATTTTGAATGTTTGTTGCAATAAGCGTAAACCAGTGTGGTAACAAGTCACAGACTCCGGCTGTCATTCATTCGAAAATAAGTCAGAGTAATTTTATTGTTAAAACAATAAATTAAAGACTAGAGATTACTAGAGAAAAGAAGTATTTTTGCTCTTAAAAATACAAAGTCTTTCCCTTAATAGTAATAGTAATAGTAATAGTAATAGTAATAGTAATAATAATAACAATAACAATATTATTATTATAAGATAACGTGGAGGGTGTTTTCTAAACAAATTTTGCGAAGGGAAAATTCAGACATGGTTCATCATCAGGGAAAAATATTGATTGCTCTGGCGATATTGAGTTCTGCTGAATGTGTTGGAACTCCTCCGCCAATCTTGTACAGAGGACGCTTTTTGTTGATACCCACCCTGCCAAAAACCGACGAAAGGCTTGAAATGAATCAAAATGGACCGCGTCCTTCAGAAGAAAACATTCGTTTTTCAGTGACAGTCCTCCCTTGCAGATTAATGGAGAAATACCCGATACCAAGAACACAAATAATGCAGGTACGGTAATTTTTGTTTTCTAAGATTATAATCGTCGAATCTCTTATATTCACATCTTCTCAAAACTTCACATTAAAAAAAGTTGTTTCAGTTTCATGTACCAACAAATATCAGCCCTAATTCATGAAAAATCATTTAAACGGATTAATCGTTAGTGTATTTTTTGGCAAACGGACGGGTAGACGTTTTGTAGTATACCAGTTTTTCGGTAACAAGTATCCTTAAAACGTGGGTTGCGACTACATAACGGAGTAGAGGAAGTTGCTTTTTTCATATGGAAACAAATATCCGCTTTTACGGTTTCCAATACTCGCAGTAGGAGTTTTGCTGCTAAAAAATTACCTTTTCCGCTTTGGCAGTAATTTTTTTCTGGCTAGTTTCCAATTCTCTTCGGCTCTTGCGTCACCTTTCGCTTTTCTGTGGTGTGGGGAAGAGCTCTTTCACCCAGCCCGAACATCAAATGGACGCATATCCGTCTTATTCATTTACATATTTGCCCATCTCTGGCCCCACATCAATTCTTGTAACATTGTTCTGAATATAGAAATCCAGTTCTTTCATTACATTCACATTGTCTTATGGGCAAAGTGATTAGCAAGAATTATGGAACAGATTTACCACAAATCTGAAATGCCTCACCCATAACTAAAACATTAACCCTAGATACAAAGATGTCATCTGTGAGACGATTGTAGAGCCGAAAACTTCCCGCACCCCTTTCCCTCACTCCCCCTTTGTGAAACACTAGACACCTTCACTGTGTGACTAGCCATTGAAATACACGTTACCTTGTGGGTGTACTTAGATCTAGTGTATGCCATTTCCCGTTTTTTCAATTTATTTATTTATTTGATTGTTATGTACATATATCAGTTTTTAAAAATTTTAAATATGTATTGATGCCGTATTAAATAAAACTTAACCTAACTTAACACTACAACAGAGGTTGAGGAAACCATAATGGCACCTCATAGGATCTATTCTACATCAGAAAACAATTTACAAAATATGTGGTAGGGATATTTATATTTGATGCGAGTAGGATGGATGGGTTTTTTGCGAAGTTTGAATGAGGAAAAATTTTGAATATGGTGAATATTAGATAAGAAGTTGTAGGATGAATAGGTGATGTGGTGCATGACGGGATCGAGGTTGAATTCATTGTGTAATTGGTGATTAGATATGAACCAGGATGCTTTAGTGATTGTGCGGAGGAATTGGTTCTATACTATTTGAATTTTGTTGATTGTTTTTGCAGCATTGATCCATACTGGGTAGGCGTATAGAAGAGTCAGTCTGATTATTGTTCTGTATAACGCTACTGCAGTTTCGTATGGAAGTTATTATTCCCATTTATTAGAGTTTTCAATTGATGCAGTTAGTTTTTAGTTGGTATTATTTTTATGTCTCTGTGTTGTTTCCAGTTCATTTTGGTCCCTGTGTGCAGTTCAAGATAGTTAATGGGCCTGTTTGGGTGGTACCATGGGATGGGCTCATTATTTAATGTTGATGTAGTTGGTGAAGTGTATGGCCTTAAAGGGAACATTTTGGCTGCGGTTTTTCAATGTTTTATTTGTAATTTGGATGACCAACTGCCTATTTGGTTCAGATATAATTATATGTTGTTTTAATGTTGATTAGAGTGGTTGGAAGGGAAGATAAATGTGCCATCTGTAAACTGTGCTGTTTTTGCTGTTTCATCTATGAGTATGTCTGCTAAATAGATATTAAACAGTGTGAGTGATAGTGATGATCTTTGTGATAATTTTGCTTCGATTATCCTGGAATTTGAGTGATAGTTGTTGATTTTTACTGCAAAGGTTCTGTTAGATAAGTCGTTTTGGATTACTGAAGTAATGTAGTGTCGAGTGCCAATTTTCTTTAATTTATATATTAGTGCCTGGTGTCAGACTCTATCAAATGCCTATGTTACGTCGTGTGATATGAGTATTGAGTGATGTTTTATATGAAATGCTGTGATGAGATGTTCTGTGATTCTGACGATTTGGTGTTGGGTGGACATATGTTCAGTGAATGGAAATTGCTCTCTTGGGATTTCTTTTGTTATTTGTAGGTGCTTTTTAAATCGTTGGAGTATTATTTTTTCAAAGATTTTAGACAGAGATGGTAGAAGGTTTATTGGGCAATAGCTGTCGGTGTTTGCTGAATTTTTATTTGGTTTCGGAACCGGAAGAATAATGGAAGGTTTCCAAGTCGATACGAAAAACCTTTTTCCAGATACTCCAACACGCGTCGTCCAATAGATTACGTCTTTGTAATTATGTCAGATTTTACGCGCTCTATTGCCTATTATTGTGGGATAATTAATACGAAAAGGAACAAATAATACCCGTTGTAGCATTTAAGGTTTGTCATTTAGGTTTGTCATTTAGCAATGACAAAGGGTGACGGCGATCTTAAGAAAGGTAGCATGACGAGGTACTATTTGCGGACCCTTCTCAAAAGCCATGTGTGAACAGCACCAAGCACGTGTGCGCTATGAGAGCCAAGTTACTTACGGGCCTTAATAAAAACCTTAAAAATGTATTTTGAAACTCCATGTCACACGTTTTCAATCTATTAAATTTAGTTTTTCAATGTAAAAATTAGTTTTTCTTTATTTTTACAATAGTCTGTCAGACAACGTCTTTGTAATAACGTTTGAAACAGGTCATCATTAGAACCTAGGATTAATGTCTAACAACATCCACATACAACACATGAACATTAATTAATGAATTCTCGGCTGTCCGTGATTAGTTTTATTTCGTCGAAAAACAGTAAATGTATGTGACGTATGGGAGGGGGGAGATAATCTGTGCTCATTTTCGTGAGTTCCAGAATCCCTTCCCATCATTTTAACGATAAATAGTTGAAAGGGGATTCGTGCCGCGGAAGCTTACGTACACATGAACATTACTTTACCACGCTTTGCCAGATGACATTAAAAGTAAAATCTTTTCTGCTGCATAACTGTTTTTATACAATTAGACACTATACTGATTATCAAAAAGAAAATATAATGTTTATTTTAACAAAACAATGATATATAATGAATTAGTTTACATTGTATTATATAATTTTTTTAAAAGACTTAATATGATTGTAAAAAATAATGTACTTCAGCTTCCGTGTCAATGACCCCCGTCTCGTTCAGGTTTTTGTCTAGTTATTTGATACATTGAGCAAATGTTGATATGGTCCCTTGTTTTGCTTCTCAACGTATATGTAGCTTCACTATGCACACGTTTTGTTGAACTCTTCTTTTGCTTGTAGTAGTAGGAATAGAAGTAAGGGCGAGTAACTATTTTGTTAGCAATGCAGAAAATGAAATTTTGAGTTCGTTTACTGTTGCAAATAAGTTTTCTATAACTAGGGAACAAAAATGTCAATTTTTTCAAATGTCGCTAGTCTCGTTTTTTTAAAATTTGTATTTCTATTTATTTATCATTTACTTTTACTCATCTTTCAACTATTTATCGTTAAAATGATGGGAAGGGATTCTGGAACTCACGAAAATGAGCACAGATTATCTCCCCCCTCCCATACGTCACATACATTTACTGTTTTTCGACGAAATAAAACTAAATAATCCTAACATACATTTCGCATGAACAGCCATAATGTCCACGTGCTTTGTATTATCTGCACCAAGGCCTTGTCTTATGAAGTCGAATCACCTAAACATACTAATTGTAAACATGTCTCGGCGATGCAACATAATATATTGATATAACTAATAGTATAACTAATATTGATCTTTTAATATATACGTGGTTTTTAAGTGCTTTGCACTATTGAGTCTCTGAATTCGAAGGATTTTGGAATTCTTTTTGGATTAACAAAGCAAATTAAGTAATTGTCCCATTACATTCTAGCAACAGTGCACTGAATAGTCATCAATCAAATCAAACAATCAAAATTTTTACAAATGCAATAATGATTGAAAACGCAGATACTGATCAGTCGCTTTAAGAGCTCCACCTGCCTGGACGTACCGCATCACCTGTACGAGACCTACTTGGCCAACGGGTCCCTGGATGTGAGCATGGCCGCCCAATGGCGCAGGTCTAGCAGCCCCACGGACTACCTCTACCCGCACAGGCGCAGCGACATGTGCCTCGTGGTGAAGCGGCGAAGAAGTCGCGTTCAGCAGGGCATCCTGCAGGCCTTCAGCTCCTACTCCTGGATGGCTACAGGAGTTGGGCTCGCCGCCTTCGCAGGCGCACTTTGGCTCATTGGCCGCAGGTACGCTACCTATCCTCCTCCTCTGAATCACAACCACTCCTACAAAACCTCCATTCTAAATGCTTTGTCGAAAGATTCACTTCTTATTTAATGGGTTTGTTTCATTAGTGATTTCGGGCTCGTCAAAAGCTGGCTCTAGTCCCGTAAATCCAATTATACACGCATGTGAAGATCATTAACTAAAGTTAACATAAAATTAATTACTGACTACTTGCTGAAGGAATAATGGGACACATTTTATAACGCTGTTGAAACAAATGAAAAATATAATCTACTTTTCTCAAAACTTTCATTTTACTTTAACACAAGCTTTCCTCGCAAAAAGAAAAAGTTAAATATTTCACGAACAAGTAATACTTGGATCATCCAAGGAACTA
Organism: Gryllus bimaculatus; assembly: GCA_017312745.1. Classification (NCBI taxonomy): domain Eukaryota; kingdom Metazoa; phylum Arthropoda; class Insecta; order Orthoptera; family Gryllidae; genus Gryllus; species Gryllus bimaculatus. The sequence goes on from BOPP01000041.1 coordinate 4,805,781, forward strand.
AAACATCGTGTAAAAGCAAACGTATGTTTTACTTTTCAAATATTGCTTATCTCTCGTTTTTAAAATAACTAAACATATTGTTTTTTACTAAACAAATCTAAATCTATAAATCTAAATTTAGGGCACGCTTTTATAGCGAGAAGTGAAAGTGATCTTGCCCTGCTGGCTGGCGAGTTCAAAGGCTTACAAGCTTTCCTCAACCAGGCATCTCTCACCAGAATGGCACCGTCTTAGCCGGGACAAGCTCTCAGCTCCCGAATGGTTTCCTGTCATACGTGGTTGTGTAGTGCATGTGAGAGTGAGTGTTAGTACGCGATGACGATAGGACAAGGAAGGCGCCTTTCTTGGTAGTTTGGTTAAGGTACTACGACATTCGCCTGGTGTTGATCGGAGAAATTATGGAAAACTACCGACCAGAGCAGACAGACGTAGGAACTCTCCTCCATACGGCTGTTAAATTTGTCCTAGCTCTCTAGTCAAAATCCTGCCACCCAGTCTCAAACCCTCCAGTATCGGTTGCGTATAAGCGCAGTTCTCTAGCCACATGCTGTGATACGTTATGTGCTCTGAAGCAATCAGCTTGCAAGGATTTGTTTTCTTACAGAAAGAGTTTACCCTTGCCACTCATTTGACTCACAAGAGGTAGCAGAGGCGAGATGGCTCGGCTTTGGTGAAAGTTATGAACATGATATCAAAACGTGTCTTAGTCTTTCGGGACGTTAAATATTTAGAGATTTAATTTTTCTGTGATGTAAGTGGTGCCATGTGAGTATAAATGTGTTGCAACAATGCTTTGAATGACAAAGTCATTTATGGTACTGTGGGACCTTTTGTTGGAGACATTGCAGTGTTTTCAGTTGATTTTCTGAGCCATCTTTGACGGTATTCTTGTTAGAATGTCAACAAATTCTACCCTTCTAGAATAACTCTAACGAGACCGTAGGTACCCGTAGCCGGAGTCAGTGACTATTGCCCTGGAGACGAAGCACCCAGCCTTCTTCAGTAAGAGTTGCATCTTGCCCTGAGAAAGGTTGCAGAATGGTGACAGAACCTTTGGCATCTATGGTGTCTATGACGAGGCGTCTCCCATACAAGAAAATGGTCGCTAAAATAACATCGTTTTTCCTGATATTTTGAGAGGTTCATCTCCTTTGCACTACGATGTGTGTCTCATTTTTTCTATTCATTCTTCCATCACCCACACATCCCGATTTTCAGGAACAAAATTACGGGTACCTTCTCGCCGCTTGCACCAATCTTAAACAATTTTGAAACACCACTAATAGCCTCGAATCTGATAAGTATTTGAATGTATGGGTTGAAACAGCCACAAAGGCTATTTTTAAGCCAGAAAATTCGAGATCCTATGGTTGAGGCGCTTCTAATTTTTCCCCTCCCTGCATCAGAGTTCAGGGAAGCATATTGCATGCTAGACTTGACCAGTTAAAATGTTATTTGGTGGAAGTATAAACACCTGTATAGCAGTTAATTGAAATCGTTCTGGGGATAAACGTTTCTTATGTCTATAGGTCTCTTTCTTATCATGACTTCAATTGCCATTGTTACATGTAATGATATGATACATATGTATTTTGCGCAATTTTCAATTCCTGATCGAATGGCATCTCTCTTCCAGGAACGTGCTGATCGAGGTTTTAGACGCCTTCATCCACGGGGCCTTTGTGATCCGTGAGAGGGACCGCCGAGGCAACTGCCTGTTCGTGCTCCTCAGCGCCTTCGGGCTGGTGATGGTGAGCGCTTTCACCGCCCGTTTCACGGGCTTCCTGGTTGTCCTTGAGAAGCCGCAGCAGATGCAGACGTTGGAGGAGGTCGCCCACCAGGTCACCAAGGTTTATGGGGCCGCCACGCTGCCGTCTTTCTTCAAGGGCGTCGAGAAGACCGACGTGGTTTGGAAACTACTAGCTAAGTAAAGCGGATTTTGTTTATTGGCCTCTGTTCACTTAATCCTAAAGATGTCAACCAAATAATTACATAAAAGCAGAAAACGTTATTAGAAAAACTGAAATATTTCACTTCCGTCTCAACTAACATTGTGATTTCCATTATTCGAAAAAAATTGAAATAGTAGTGCCACAACAGCGATTATTTCGTAAAATTAAAAGTTCTAATTAGTTAACTAGCAAATTTCGTAAAATTAAAAGTTCAAATACTCTGACATCCTCCATTTTAATAAGTATACTTAGCAGTATCCGCTAAAAGAAATTATAGAGAAAACGTGGCACCACTTTTGAGAAAATTTATTTTTAAAATTGCCTTTTACTCGAAAAAGTATGCATCTACTACTTCTATTTAGAAGACAAATATTGGAAAGCAGATTTCATTATGATATTCAAGTTTTGATATTTTCGAAAATGCGGAAAGCTCAACAATAATCCGACTGGCGCGTTTTTAAACGCGGACTTTTTTAACGCTCCTTTTTTACACAGCCAAAGAAATTACAATTGAACATGAACTCCAAACTATATTTCCAACAATCACTTTTTTCTCCACGCCGAGTTTCGAATTCAAGCCGCGACAGGACGCCAGGCACGATCACCACCAACCACAAAGCTGAAATCAACCTTTTTGACCCTTGAAAAAGGTTGATAATTTTTATTTGAAATTTACTAAAATCCATTGTTATTTACATTATTTACGATCTAGTTTACAGATTAAAGATTATTATGGAAAAAACTATCATCAATGTTGTAGAATTACAATATTGTTTTTGTTTCCAAATTTCGAAAACACAAACGAGTTCCCTGACAACGGATTGCCAATTTGTAATCGCTATTTGCTCTATTCCAAGAAAAAAATAATGAAACAAATTGTTGGCATTGAATTATTCGAGACAAGTGGGAGAATGCCAATTGTGAAGTTGTCTGAACGGTTTATAACCAAGCTTTGATCAGAGATATGATTTTCTGTCAACAATGTTTTCGGTATTAAGGATATATAAAACGCAAATTCTGACTACACAACGTGTTAGAGGAATGTTTTTACACATAAGAACAAAATAAACCCCCATTTTGAAAAGAAGGGTAAAACAATGCGAGTTTTTCTGTCAACAATTCGCCGACGAAAAAGCAAAAAATATTCGAGTTCAAATATATTTCTTCACTGCTGTCTGAGGGGGAGGTGCCAGCAAATCCGTTCTCTTTGAAAATCATTCTCTGAATACGTTTTGCACGTTCTTTCTCTTACCACCCTGCCATCGTGAACGCGTTTTATTCATTGGCGGATCTTAAACGTATATTTATCAGCAAGCACACCGCGTGTACAAATTAAACAAGATTGCAGCGCCTTTGACTTTCAGAACTGTCAGACCCGTCGTCTGCTCTCGGATCTCACACTCGTAAAGGCCTACAACATAGAAAAAATTATAGTTCATGAGACTGTATGTTTGCAGGTTGGAGTTGAAGAGAATTCCTATCAAAGAGGTGGTGCGAGAATTTGTTGAGGATTGGCCTGGCCCGGCGATAATACATTCCATAGATTCTGGGAAACCGTTGATATGGAACGGTCCAATTCTTTGGGACGCGGAGAAGGGGGAATCATTCGCGTACCCCGTTCCTCAGTGCCTCCTTTCGCCGGCCTACATCTCTTACCCCACAAGGCCAAACTGGCCTCATCGGACCAAGTTCGACGCACTGCTGGGAACGTTGGCGCAGGCAGGCATCATTACTAAGTTGGACAGGTACGCGACGCAATAGGGATTTCACGATCCCACCTATTTCCTCTCACTGTCACAGCATCGCGTCGTCCCTCTGTGGCTGATTGCTTTGCAAAATTGAATTGTAGATAGCTCTTCACGTACTCGCTCTCACCCTTCTCTCTAACCACTCTTCGCCTCACTATCACTTCAACATTCTGCTGCTGATCGCTTTGCAGAATGGAATTGCAGACATGCTTTTCAAGTATTCGTTCTCACTTCTCTTTAAGCATTCTTCCCAATAGCGGCCTCACTATCACTTCAACATTCTGCTTCTGATCGCTTTGCAGAATAGAATTGCAGACATGCTTTTCAAGTATTCGTCTCACTTCTCTCCAACCACTCTTTCAACCAGAGGTCTCACGATCGCTTCAACTTTCTGCTGGTGATCGCTTTGCAAAATGGAATTGCATACTTCCTCTTCAATTACTTGCTCTCACTTCTCTCCAACCACTCTTTCAACAAGAGGTCTCACCATCGCTTCAACGCACTGGTAATACTGATTGACTTGCAGAAAAGATACATGCGAAAGCCCTTCAGGTATAATCTTTTATCTAGCTTATATATCCCCTTTGCCAGGCAGCGGCTCAAAGGCTTCAACACATGGAAGCTGATGGCCCTACAGAAAGGAATTGTGCACACGTTATCGCTAACACCTACCTTTAACCTCTCTTTACTATTCTGCTTCACTATCGCTACAAAGCACTAAAGCTTTCTATATCGGAATCGTAGGCAAATTCAATTACCTTCTTACAAAGGTTGCTCCGCTTCCATTACTGTACCATACACTCCTCACATCGGTCCTCTGTCTCTGCTATATTGCATTGCTGCTAAACACCTTTGAAGCGGACAACGAGCAGAAGATCTATAAGTACTCGCTTAAGCACGCTTCTTTACTCTCTGTGTACTTCTCCTTCTCCTTAATTACCTAACCCTTTGTGTACACTTGCTCACACTGCCTCTGATCGCTTTCTCATCTATTGTGGAGGGCGAGTTTAGGAGAAAGATATTTTCGTAGCATTTTCAGCCTTCTCTTGGTATTCCTTGTGCATTAAAGCGTAAACGCGTGCTGACTCCTTCAATTGTCTTTCCCATAGTGACATGTTAATGATGGATCGAGCTATGGGACTTGTGCACCGGGGGCCTGCTGTGTCCACATCCACCTCCCACGCGCCAACCCCCGAGGAGCCACGCCCCCTTCAGATATCATCCCTGCATGAACCGGCGGTTGTGCTGTGCGTGGGGGCGTTGGCAGCGGCCATGGCCTTCTTCGTGGAGATGGCGCTAGGCATCCGCAATTGGCGGGCCGTGGTGAAGAGGGCGCGACTGTTTTTCTGCCTCCGCCCAGCTGAGCCTCCCCGTTGGGCTGTGCGCGCCTATTGAGATTAAGGCCATGCTGAGCGTGACGTGACCGTGGCCTTCCTCGTGGAGAGGGCGCTGCCTCTCCGCGCTTGCTGGGCCGTGGTACATGGACGCAACTGGTTGGTGGCGCGGCCGTGCAGTGCGCAAGGGCGTTGACGACGGCCGTGGCCTTCCTCGAGGAGAGGGCTCTGCGCATGCGCCCTTGCCGGGCATTTGTGAGAAGTGAGCGACTGTTCCTGTGCCTCCAACCAGCAGACCCTCCCCTTTGAACTGTGCGAACCTATTGAGTCTGCGACCTCTGGGCATGACGGCGGCCGTGGCCTTTCTCATGGAGAGGGCGCTGCCCGTCCGCATAAAAAGATGTTTGCTGAGCCTTGGTGAGGCTGGCACAGCTGGTTGGAAGTGCTTCTGCGCGAGCGTTTTTGCCTGGTCTTGGTGAAAAGGGAGTGTCTATTCCTCCACCTCCGACCAACTGTCTCGAAGGGCTTCGTGCGTTCATTGAACCTGCGCCCTTGCTGTCCGAAGCGGACCTTCGTGATGGAGGCATAGCTGCGCAGGCGCGCTAGCTGCTCCTTTGTGAGACGGACGCAACGAGTGCGTGGTCGTGCCGGAAGTGGAGACACTGGCTGCGCAAGCGACCTTCCTCGTGGAGAGGGCGCTACACAATACTCAATTGCAATTTGATGTGTGTGAGTCGAACGCAATTTTATAATTATTGCGAGGAGTGAGACAAGTGAAAATTTTATGTTGAAATAATTTTATGGTTTCCTACTGTATACCATAAAAAAGTTGTTCGTGTGTACCATACTCTATACCATAATCACCTACTGTGTGGCGTGTGATCTACTGTATACCACAAATGATATTTAACTATGGTCTATCACTTAATTAATCTCCCTCGCACTTATAGTACTATTATTTATTTATCAACTACGTTCATTCTAATTCAGTGATTAAATACTAATTTACAAAGAAAATTAGTAGAGCTAGAAAAGCACTTTTTTCTAACATTATTTGTAACATTTGAGAATTTCGAATAAAGGAAGTGAACGAAAATTTGACAAAATTACTTTTTACATGATCTTTGCTCTATCCTAAAAAACATTCGAAGAAGAAAATTTCAAGATCATTTTATGGAAAAGTATTAATTACTCTTATTTTGAGCAAAAATTCTGAGAAAAGTATTAGATTTTCAATAAAGTGTAAGTCGATGTGTTAGTTTATGTACTTTATTTGTTCATTCATGGTCATTTTAGTTAATTTAATGTGTGAAAACTTCCCGTTCAATAATACTTACTGTAAAAATATACTAAATTCATGTATAGGAGTTTATGCTTTTTCACAGAAAGCACACATTGCCGTTGCATAAGTATCTGCACCATTATAAACTTTCATACTTTGCTTTCTCAAAATTAGAAATTCTCTTCCTAAATTATGCGTGGACAATGCCATTGAATGATTTGTTTTAAAATTACTATTTTAAAATCAATTGTCGTTAAGGAAATTTATCAAACATGTGACAGAATACATTCAGAGATCAAGAAAACTATACATGACAAGAACCAAATAATGCAGTTATTATATATAAGATCAAAAGGTCCGCAGTAAAGTGGTTGTAACATCTCGACAGAATGAAGTATATTCGCATTCCGTAACAACTTATTAACTACAGACCATTGAGAAAAAGAATGTGGCACGCTCAGAGAACGTGGGAGTGATCGATTTGAAATCCAGTATTAAATTACTTAAGACCGCCACTAACCGCTTGTTTTAACTCAGCTGCTACGAAGCGGGGTATTGAATATACCCCCTAGTTATATGTTTTGGTGCTCTTGCATTTAAGATTATTTAATGGTTTGAAATTCATTGTACAGTGAAACGTCGATTATCCTAACTAATTAGAACCATGTATAGTTCTTATATTCGATAATTCGTTTTACCGAACAAAAGATTTTAAGTGTACATGAAATGCTGTATGTATAAAGTTTATTTAAAAGAAAAATTAATATCTTCGTTATCTTCATTTAACCACTTGTTTCTTGTGCATTTCTAGAATTGAACGCCCTCACATGGATCTGATGGTGATAAAACAGCTCGTACTTTTTTCCTTAAAAAAATTAATTTACCGATGTAGATTAATAAACCTGCAGAGTGTTGCGGGTTGCATTTGGCATTACTTTCGTTCTTTAAACTTTTGCGTGCATTTTCCCTTTATTGGTTATTCTGCTATTTGGAGTGGAGATTAATCCAACAAATTAGAAATAATTATAATTGCTCCAGCCGTTCTTGAGTTATTACTGATGTCAGCCTAAATAATCCAACTTTACTTATTTTGATTTCAAATAGGTTTTATATAATTTCTACAACTTGAATTTGTAAACGTTTAAGAAAAGCTCAAATGCAAGAAGTGAACAAAGAAATATAAAATAATACACAAAATCTAACTTACTTAGCATCTAATTGCCTGGAATCGCTTCTCTTATGTTCACGAAGAGCAGGTTATTCGGAGAGGGCGACTTTATTTTGTTTCAAGTAGTCTATAATGGTATCATGGATTTGTCTGTGTTTGAGACCAAACTACTCGAAAATACTCATTTTAAAAAAAATTCAAAATGAACTTATTTGAAGAACTCTTTTTGATAAGCAAACCCCATTAACAAAAATGTACCTTTACAATTTCAGTTGTATGAAGAAGAGGAAAAACCTTGAATATTTCAAATTTTCGAAAAATTAGGCGAATTTAAAGAACTATATCATTTTCTTAAGCGTATCGTATCCTATATAAGGTCCAAATTTGATCCAAAAAATGTGTTTTAAAAAAATGATTTACAGAAAATAAAAATTGCCTATGTTTGACACAAAATTTGGCACAAAATGCTAATATATTCGAAAAATGGAGCATGACTTTATTTTTATTCATGAACACATTTCAAGAAAAAAGTTCGGTAAAATAGATCAGGGTATATCAATTTTGGAGAGAAAATCGGCTAAACGGTTTAGGTGGTCGAGTTGACCGCAGGAGGACAGACAGCTGTTAGGTTAGTTGATACTGATTCCAAATATTAAGGTCATTACTTCCGTAAGTGTTGAGCACTTTTTGCTCAGGAAGTGGAGGAGAAAGTTCTGCCCTGGATGACTAAATCCTGCTACCGTCAGCTAGCAGTCTGTTCCCCAATCAATGATCTCACACGAGACACGGCCTAAGCAGGTAAAAGCTCTAAGCTTCCCATCTCTCTCCCGGCATGTGTGGTCGTGTAGTGTCAGTGTCAGTGTATTAGTGTCAGCGTATTAGTGTCAGTGTTTCTAGGTAATGCGTAGAAGAGGACAAGGAATTGGAAGGAAAGATCGCGCGTGGTCCGTGGGCTTTTTGTTAGGGTACTGCCCCGGTATTAACCTGGAGCACACGGGGCTCTTTGTGATCCGTGAGAGGGACCGCCGAGGCAACTTCCTGTTCGTGCTCCTGAGTGCCGTCTTTGTTCAAGGACGTCCAGAAGGACGATGTGGTGTGGAAACTGTCACACTCACATGTGCAAACACTAATTTTAAGGTACATATATATTTATGACAGAACTTTTTAATTACTCTTACCATCGTCAATGACAATAATGCTTGCCAACATTACTTAAAGGATATTGCTTTACCTCTGTTACGTACATCCATTAAACCAATAATTTGGGGTAGGAAATATTATAACTGGGTTCTCTACTTCACCTTTCAGAAAATCACTAATAATAGAAGAAAAAACTATAGTGTTGACACAATTTTAAAATAATTGTGCATAGCTTTTCACATGAAATAATGTGTATAACGAAAAATTCAATTTGTATTGGATTATAACTCTTGGTGGTGGTGTTATATGTGGATTGATTGTTTTATACAGTACTTGGCTTCCCTACATATTAAGTTTCCGGAAAATTATTTAAAGGCTATGCTAATAGGTGTCAAACTGATGTATAAACATGTATTGCGTAATGTTGATCATGTTTCATTGTTTTTTGGCTAAATAAATCATGTGAATATTAAATTGTAATAATTTGTGAAGGATTATCAATTTTATTATAGTATATGTATTACAACCACAGGTGCAATCAGTATTTTTCTAGGTGTGTGAAATTTATCAATATTTGAAGAATATATTTCTAAATTTTGTAGTGAACGAGAATGGTCTGCATTAAATAAAATAACCTGGAGAATGTCGGAATTTAAAGTCACTTTAAAAAGGGGTATTAATTTGGTAAGAAAACTCATTATTGGACTCGTCCAATAAGATGAAAACCAATCAAAGAAATATACAAAAAATGCCTATGAAAATAATTTTTATTTACATTTTTAGCCATCATTTAAACATCTTGGTGTTTTTACATATAAAAAATAATTAAATTTGTATTTATTGGGATCAATAATAAAATTGGCTATTTGTATGTATTTATGAACCAATTTTAAAGTAGTTTTGAAGTAATTACTGGTGTCCCTAAGCATGTACTTTCTCTCCTTACATGTTCAATCCACCCAATCGCATTAATGATTGAGTGTATTCATCTATGTTGCATTATCATTTGTTTGCAATCAAGTTTATATCAACATATTCTATTTTATTGTGAATGATGTAATTGTTTACATATTTTACTTACCTAAATAAACATTTTAATGGTAAATTCCAATATTTTATTTCTAGGTACATGCTATGTTAGTATATTCATTTTATAAACTTGTTTTATTCCACAACAATGCAGATATTATTGATGTATACCTACCCTAATAACAATAAGACTGCAAAATTTGAAATCGTTTGATGCAAAACGTGTAATTTATTGGGAAATTAAATTATCTCAAAATGCATCATTTGTATGAAATTTTCAGTTTTTTCGTTGTATGGTCGTGTAGGTTAATATACAGATTGTTGTTGGATCAGAAATAAATAATGACTATACTATTAATAGCAAGTACTACGTATAACCCATTTCTATTGACATTCATTCCTAAATCAGTCAACAATCAGAAACTTGTTACACCAATAAAGGATGCTTAAATAAGGCAACATGGACGGCTGGATCCAGCAACCTGTATTGCTCTACGCGCCGACTCCGCAGGCCTACTCTTCTTATCAGTATCGCCCGGATACGTCATGACGGTAGGCTGAACGCTCCAACATGTGGTGCTCGCTTACACCGAGTATGTAGCTGCTCCTCCATAAAGGTTACTTGGCCTCGGCAACTCCTAGCCGTGCACTTCGAATAATCTTCTCAATTTTCAGGGGTGTGCAACAAGGTACCCTCCAGGATGCAACATTTCGTTCCAACAATCTCCGTAACGAAACAGTAAGCGTGAACCTTATTGGGCTCATATTATCATGCATTCTCTTGTTACAGTATCATGGATCAGGTACACTGCAAATGTTTGGGTTTTTTTTCGTGTATCTTTTTTCAGATCTGAAAAAAACTAAGGCAAATTAATTCTTTTTGGCAGCCAAATTAATACAAATTCGTTTGTTTATGTTATTTAAAATAAGAAAATAAATGTTATGTTCTTTATATGAAAGCAAGGCTGATTATAAATAGAATATGGAGTGCAATCCGATTGTAATTGAAAGGTAATGAATCTCCAGGAATTTGCCACTTTGTATGAACGTCAACGTTCAGCAATAATGGAGTGAGTAAACTAGGTGCTCGAATCCAGGAAAATAGAATTTGTCAAGAATATATTAACTTCACTGAGATAGAGCATGAGCAAAGCAGCGCAAGTATAAAAGTAATTACTATTTATCATGATGTTAAATCATATCTCAGGGCAATTTTTCGAAAATTTCAGTACTTTTCGCGTAATTTTGTTTGAAAATACGGGGGAAAAAGAACGTGCTGTTTTAGCACCGCTAGTATTTCTTACAAAAGCCTGCAGTATCGTAGTTTCAAGCCATGGCACTCAAACTTTAAGATTATGGGTGTTTGGATGCCGCAATTATAGAATTTTCCAAAGCATTTAATGTCGTTTCGCACAAAAAAACTAGTTCAGAAATTGCTGCATTCGAGTTCTAACAGTTGTGGTGGTGCAGTCTGATCAACTTCTACTTGCTCGGAAATAGTCCGTGTTAGATAGTAATTTTCATCTTTAGCAAAGATTACATCACAGACCCTTCAAACAAGTGTAATTGGATCTCTCCTGTTTCTTGCGTTCATGGATGGCATACGAGAAATTTTATTTAAAAAATACGCTTCTTTGCAGATGACTGAACAATATATTTAGTTATCAATAAGAACAGGAAGATACTTTGTGGTGTGATTTACATTACATTTCTGGGCAGGAAAAACATCATAATAATAAATAAATTGAAAAAGATCCTGGCATATGGACGGGGTTGTAACTACACCGAAACGCGTGGGTGATCTGGGCTGTCCGGGTGACGCCGCGTCGAAGGTTGAGTTGCCGACGTTTCGACCATCCTGTCGTGGTCTTCCTCAGGGCTGGTATATCTTTGACTTCATACACCGAAACGCATTATATTACAATTTACTTTTTTGGTGAAGAGAGTTCTGAAGAGATCGCTGAAGATTTAGGATACACGATTCCATATAATAATACATAACAGTCTAAATAATAGTAAAAAGTATGTGCATTTCTAGAATGATATTGTACATTTTTATATTGCCGTAGACGTTGTGAAAATAGAAAAATAAGTGAGAACGTTTTACTTTTACGTATCTCCAGGGGTTTCAACCAGTCGATAATAATTATGAAGAATAATTGTTTTATCGCGTGAAGAATCCATACAGTTTTTATTGTATTTTCGTTTCCCTGGGGTACACGTTTAAGTATTTTTAAAGTTTGTTTTACGATTCATATCTAGTGAACACTCATTGCGTTTTGAATAAGAATAAGTCGTTCGCCAGTGGAATTCGTCTTACTTCAAGAACCAGGCAACGAGTTTTGAATGTGTGTTGCGATACGCGTAAACCAGTGTAGTAACATCTTATGGATTCCAGTTGTCATTTATTCAAAAACATGTCAGGGTAATTTTATTCTTACATCAAATAAATTAAGGGTATGCAGCAGAGAAAAGAAGTGCTTTTGCTTCTAAAAATGCAAAAAGTTTCCGTTAACAGCTATAGTAATAATAACAATAACAATATTGTTATTATTATTATAAGAAAACGTGGCTAGTGATATTTGAGCAAATCGGACGAAGGGAAAATTCAGACATGGTTCACCATCAGGGAAAAGTATTGATTGCTATGGCGATATTGAGTTCTGCTGAATGTGTTGGTACTCCTCTGCCAATCTTGTACAGAGGACGTTTTTTGTTGCTACCCATCCAGCCAAAAACCAACGAAAGGTTTGGAATGAATCAAAATGGGTCACATTCTCCAGAAGAAAGTATTCGTTATTCAGTGTCAATCATCCCTTGCCGCTTAATGGAGGAATATTCGATATCAAATGTACAAATAATGCAGGTACGGTCATTTTTGTTTTATAAGATTATAATCTTTGAATCTCTCATAGTTCCATCTTCTCAAAAGTTCATATTTAAAAAGGTGTTTCCGTTTGATGAACCACGAAATATCAGACCTAATCCATGAATATTCATTTAAACGTATTAACCGCTAGTGTATTTTTAGGCAGACGGACGGACAGATATTTTGCGGTAAAATCAGTTTTTCGGTAACAGATACCCTTAAAACGTGGGTTGTGACTAGATAACGGATTAGAGAAAGTTATTTTTTCATACAGGAACAAATATCTGTTTTTATGGAATCCGGTTCACTCAGTAGTTTTCCTGCTTCAAAATCGCATTTGCTTCAGCAGAATTACAATACTCTCAAAACTGCGTAAATAGAATGCAAGAAAGCAACTAGTGGTCCTACAGATTGGCAGTAACTTTTTTCCAGCTAGTTTTCAATTCCCTTTGGCTTTCTCGTGTTACCTTTTGCTTTTCTGTGGTGTGGTGAAGAGCTCTTTCACCCAGCCCGAATATTCCATAGACGCATATCTGTCCTATTCATTTACATATTTGCCAATCTTTGTTCTCACATCAGTTCTTGTACCATTGTTCTAAATATAGGAATCCAGTTCTTTAATTACATTCACAGTGTCTTAATGGACAAAGCTATTAAGAAAGAATTAAGGTATTTATATACTACACACCTAAAAGCCTCACCCTAACGAAAACATTAACTCTAGTTACAAAGGTGTCGTCTGTGAGACGTGCCAGAAGCTTTTCACCCCCCATTCCCACACTCCTCCTTTCTGACAATAAGTACCTTCACTGTGTGACTAGCTATTGGAATACACGTTACCTTGTGGCCGTGCCTACATCACGTGCACGCCATTTCCCGGGTACGCCAACACGCGTCATCCAGAAGACTACTCCTTTGTAATTACGTCTGTTTTTGAGGCGTTTTGTTGGAACTCTTAAACCATTTTGTTCTTTTATAATTAAAACTTCAGATATATTAACAAGTCTTTTATTTAAAATTTTTGCATATATTTTATAGCATGTGGGTAGTAAACTAATACCTCTATAGTTGTTACAGACGGTTCTTTTCCCTTTTTTTATATAATGAAATTACTTTCGTTTTTTGCCTTTCTTCAGGGACCCAACATTGCTTCCAAAATAAATGGAATAGGTGAAGGATACTTAGTTTTAACAGCAAAGTTTAGTATTTAATTAGTTCGACATTTATTTCAAGTCCCGGAGCTTTCCGATTTTTTAGTCCCGTTATTACTGTTTCTAATTCTTCTACATCAATGCCATCTACCGAAGCTTTTACAGGAATTTAAAATTGGATATTTTTATCTTCAGGGTTATACCATAAAGTTTGATAATGTTCAATCCACTGACTTTCTTTCAGAATTTTCAAATTAGCTCTGTCTTTTATTTCACTATTGATATGTTTAAATACTTTTTATGCAAGTTGTTGCCCACCTTGAATGTCATTTTCTAATTCGCTTATAACTCTTTCCCATGCTGATTGGTGAGCATTTCTATTTGTTTGGCGATATTTCTTTTAGCTTTGTATACTCTCTATATTTCATTGTTCAACTGAAAAATGCTTCATATATGCTACTTTTTGTGTTATGGTTTGTTCAATCTCTTCGTTCCATACTTTGACCCTTTCGTTTCCTAAATTTTCTTGATTTTCCTAAAGCTTCTGAAGCCGCGTCTTTAATTATGGTTTTAATATTTACCCATTCTTCTTGATCATCGCTAGTGATGGTATCTTCAAATATTCTATGCCATTCTGGTTTGATACAAATAATTTACGCTCTCTTGTCGCAGGAGATGGACCTTGAAGACATCTGCCTATCTCTGGTTCTGATGCTAGGAGCACAAATATTTCTTCTTCCACCTTGCTAAGATTTCTATATCTGATTTCAACAAGTAATGATCTGAGTGTATGTCACTTCCTCTATATACTCGTGTATCTCTTACTTTACTTACTAATTTCTTATTCACAATTATATAATCTATAATTGATCTGAAGACCTCTTGCTGTACATGTGTACTTATGAATATCTTTCTTACGAAATAATGTATTCGTTATATTTAAGTTGTTGAAGGTGGCAAATTCTCTAAGCACTCGCCCATTTCTATTCAAGTGATTCTCTCCAAAAGATCCAACTGGATAGGTATGTTACCTAATCTGGCATTAATATCTCCTGCCAAAATTATATGGTCATTTTTATTAGCTTTATGGTCATGTTGCTGAAGAACTTAGAATTCTTCAGTTAGTTCTGTCGAGGAGGGGAGCATATACAGCAAATATAGTAAGATATCGTCATTCTATTTTTAATCGAACGATCAATATTCTATCATTAACAAAAATATAACTTTTGATGATTTTCCATACTCGCCCACAATTTTCTTTTTTGTTCTACCCCACCATATATCATTACATAATTTTCCAGGTTTTTTGTTCCTGTAAGCTTCTTTTTTGTTTCTGAAATAATGGCTATAATTATCCCTTTATCTTTTAGTTCCCTATCTAGTTCTAGTTCTTTTGTTGACAGACCCTTCACATTCCACACAGCAATCATTAATATATACTTCATTCCATATCACTTAACCTTTTTCTTGCAAAATTCGTTATACGTTCGGTCCGGCCATCTTGTTTGAAGCTTTCGAGTGTAATTGCTTTTTACGTCGGAGGATTACCAGTCCGTCGCACAACTTCTAAGCAGGGAAAAGACTGGATATTTTATCGAGGTTGTCTCCTCTAGGCGAGACTTCTCTTACGCTGCAGGTCCTCTTCACCATCTCCGCAAAGCTGATGTTTTTCTATGCAGTCCTCTTCTTGGTGTTGAGGTCCTCTTCTGGAGTACTTCTTTGTCTGACCCCCTGTCCTTCGACCTGTCCGGCATTGCCCAACGTCAAGGTCATTTTACTCCCCAGGTGGAGTAAAATGTATTTTATTACTCCATATCATACGATTTCAGCGTCGCCATTGGAACCTAGGGTTAATGTCTAACATGCGTTTTGACCCAACCACCACATTTTCTGGATTACCTGCCCTAAGACCTTGTCTTTCCAGGTAGAATAAACTGAACGTACTAATTGTAAACATGTTACGGCGTTGTAACTTAAAAAATGTATCAAAGAAATAGTAAAACTAAAATTGACCTTTTAATATATACGTGGCCATTAAAGTGCTTTGCAATATTGAATCTCTGAATTTAAGAGGTTTTGAGATTCTTTTTCGAATAACAAAGCAAATTATGTAATTTTAGCATTACATTCTAGCAACAGAGCAGACAATAGTCAACAATCAAAAGAATACAGAACATTTATGTTGTAAAATGTAATATTTACAGAAGATACAATGGTTTAGTTTCCTGTAATATCTACATTAAAAAAGTGTTTTTTAAATTACGGCCATTTTTAACTTTTTTTAATTTTTTGGCAAAATTAAAAAAATGATATAAGGAACATAATAGAAGAAAAATCGGGTTTTATAATTTTCAGAAATTCTATTTTTGAATATTTCTGAATACATGCTTTGTGTGGCTCATTTTTGCAAAAAAATATGAAATTTTTCACAAGTATCATAAAATATAATTTTTAAGCACTAATTTTCACAAATGCAATAATGATTAAAACGCAGGTACTGATGAGTCGCTTTAAGAACTCCACCTGCCTGGAAGTGCCGTATCATTTGGAGGAGGCCCGACTGTCCAACGGGTCTCTGGACGTGAGTTCGACTGCCCGATGGCGGAGATCGAGCAGCCCCACGGGCTACCTCTACCCGCACAAGCGCAGCGACATGTGCCTCGTGGTGAAGCGGCGAAGACGTCGGGTTCAGCAGGGCATCCTGCAGGTCTTCAGCTCCGACTCCTGGATAGCCACAGGAGTTGGGCTCGCCGCCTTTACAGGCGCACTTTGGCTCATTGGCCGCAGGTACGCTACCCATCCTACTCCTCTGAATCCCAACCAATCCTACGAAACCTTCGTTCTAAATGCTTCGTAGTAAAGTTCTCCTCTTCTTCAATAGGTTTGTTAGATTAGTAATTTTTTTTATCGCGAGGAATGAAAGTGATCTTGGCTCGCTGGCTGACGAGATCCAGCGCTTACCTACCTAGGGTTGTAAGCATTCCCCAGCCTAGTATCTCCCACCAGCGTGGCACCGTCTTAGCCGGGCACAGCTCTCAGCTCCCGAATTGTCATATGTGATTGTGTAGTGCATGGGAGAGCGTGTTAGTAGGGGGTGAGAATAGGACAAGGAAGATTAAGAAAAGATCGTCCGCGATTCTTGGTCGGTTTGTTAAGATACCACAACCTTCGCCTGGTGTTGACCGGAGAATCAATGGAAAACTACCGATCAGGCGGGAAACTAGCGGCGGCGATGGTGTAACGGTTAGCGTACTGGACTGTTGTACCCAAGTTGGCGGGTTCAAACCCGATCGAAGCCGTGGATTTTTAAGGGCGAAAAAATCCTTCGTACGCCTTCCTTCGTAGGGGAAGTAAAGCCGGCTGTCCCATGTTCGTATGTATGCATATAAAAGATTCTCAAGCCTAAATGACGCCTCTGAGCTAAATTCAAATCGCCTGTTTCTCGCCCAAGAAATACCTCCTTTCTCTCCTAGTTGGTGAAAAGAGCGTAGCGAAATTTGCGCGGTCAGACGGAAGAGCGGGTCTGATGGCCCGAGTCTCGCCACGTAAAATAAGGCAAATTCAATTCAATTGAATCAGAGAAGGCAGCCGTAGGAATTCTTCTCCATACGGCGGCTGAATTCGTCCTAGCTCTCTTGCAAAAATCCTGCAACCGTCAGGTCTCAAACCCTTCAGCACCGGCTGCGTGTAAGCGTAGCCGCGTGCTGTGCTACGTCACGTGACCTGCTCTGAAGCATTCACCTTGCAAGGATTTGTTTACTTACCGTCAGGATTGAGCCTTGCCGCTCATCTGTCTCACAAGAAGTCGCGGAGGTGAAAATGTTTGGATCTGGCAAAACCTTTGAACATAGCATGAAGTGTCTTAGCCTTTCACGAAGTTTTAATGTTTTGAGATTTAATGTTTCTGTTATGTACGTTGTGCCATGTGCGTAGAAATGGCGTGTGGCAACAACGCCTTGAACTGCCAGCTCGCTTATACGCTACAGATACTGTAGAGCCTTTTGGTTCGAGACTGTGCAGTGATATCAGTTGATCTTCTGAGCCACTTTTGACAGTATTTTTGTTAGTGTCAACGAATTCTGCCCTTCTATAATAACTCTAATGTGACCATGGGCTCCCGTGGCCGGAATCAGTGACTATTGTCCTGGGGACTTCGCACCCGACGTTTCTCAGAGCGAGTTGCTTCTTGCCCTGAGGAATGTTGCAGAATGGTGACAGAAACTTTAGCATCAATGTTTATGACGCGGCGTCTCCCAGACAAGAAAATGGTCGCGAAAATAATTCCATTTTCCCTGCTATTTTGTAAGGTCCACCTCCTTTTCATTACGATGTGTGACACGAGCTTGTATCCATTCAGCCATCACCCGCACATCTCGATTTTCAGCAAAAAAATACGTGTACCTTCTCGCCACTTGCACCTATCTTAAACATTTTTGGAACAGCACTAATGGACTTGAATCTGACAAGTGATTGAATCTACGGACTGAAAGGGCCATAAATGCTGTTTTAGAGCAGACGATTCAAAACCCATTTTTGAGGCTTTCTAATTTTCCACATCCCTGCACTAGAGTCTAGAAAGGAAGAGTAATAATATACCGCACGCTAGACTTAACCAATTGAAATGTAATTTGGTATACGTATAAACAACTGTATAGACACTAATTGAAAGAGTTCTGGGGAAAAAAGTATCTTATATCTATAGGTCTCTTCCCCTCATGGCTTCAATTGTCATTATTGTATGTAATGATTTAATGAATAATAATTTGCTGTCCCTGATCGAATGGCATTTCCCTTCCAGAAACGTGCTGATCGAGGTTTTAAGACGCCTTCATCCACGGCTCTTTGTGACCCGTGAGAGGGACCGCCGAGGCAACTTCCTGTTCGTGTCTCTGAGCGCCTTCGGACTGTGATTGGTGAGCTCTTTCCACCGGCCGCTTTATCGGCTTCCTGCGGTCCTTGAGGAGCCCTCACAGGTGCAAACGTTGGCGAGGAGGTGGCCCACCAGGTCACCAAGGTCTACGGGGACGTCGCGCTGCCGTCTATCTTCAAGGACGTCCAGAAGAACGATGTGGTGTGGAAACTACTAGCTAAGTAAAGAGAATTTTTTTATTGGCGTCTGTTAACTTGACCCAAAAGGTTTCAACTACATATCTACATAGAAGCAGAAAACATTATTAGAAATATAGAAATATTTCATTTCCATCTAATCTATCATTATTTTGTCAATAATGCGAAAAAAATTAAAATGGTGGGGCTGCAACAGCACTTACTTTCCCGCATTGGTTTTCAAATTGCAAATTTCGTAAAATTTAGAATTCAAAAATTCTGACATCCTCCATTTTAATAAGTGTACTTTTCAGTATCCTATAAAAGAAATTAAAGAAAAAAAGTTGGCACCGCTTTTGAGAAATTGGTTTTTAAAACTGTTTTTAAAAAATATAATAATTTATACTTCATTTTTATAATTAGTTTATTAATAAATTATTTTTATGTAATTTTATTTTTTAGCTCTGAAGATGACCGCTATGTGATCGGAATAATCTTTAGAATAATGCATTTTTGATTGCAGACAACATATTTTATTTACCTATTTAATTTTTAGAAGGTATCTACTTTACCAGGGATCTAATTAATTAAATCCGAAAATTTGAAGTCATTGATGAGAAAATGTTGAAAAAGTTGATGCTTCTTGTAACGTACCCAGTAAAAACAATATATAAGTTTCAAACTTACAGAGCATTGAAATCTTTGAGACAAATCGAAGAATGCAAATTTTGAAGTCCTGTAAGAGAGATCAGAGAGATTATTTTCTGTCTGATCAAAACTATGCTGATTTCTACTACTTCTGCTGATTTTCGGTATTAAGGATATATAAAACATAAATTTTAACTCTACAACGTGTTAGAGGAATTTTCTTCCATATAAGAACAATATAAATCCACTTTTTGAAAAACAGGCTGCCAGAATGCGAGTTTTTCTGTCAAACATTCGCCGACGAGAAAGCAAACATTATTCGAGTTAGTTCAAATATATTTCTTCTCGGCTATCTGAGGTGGATCTCCAAGCAAATCCTTTCAAAATCATTCTCTGAATTCGTTTACCTCATTCTTCCTACTACCACCCTGCCTTCGTGAACACTCTGCTTCACCAATTTGCAAATCTTAAACCTATATCTATCAGCAAGCACACAGCGTGTACAAATTAAACATGATTGCAACGCCGTTGATTTTCAGAAATGTCAGACCTCCCTTCGCAATCGTGTTCTCGGATCTCGCAAAGGCGCACCACATCGAAAAATCTTAGCTCATGCGAGTGTCTGTTTGCAGATTCGAGCCGGTTTACGAAGAAACAGTGATGCAAAAGGTGATGCGAGAATTTGTAGGGGATTGGCCTGGCCCGGCGCTCATCGTTTCCATGGACCAGGCGATGCCGTTGTTGAACGGTCCGCTACTTTATGACGCGGCGACGGCCACATCCTTCGCGTATCCGGTCCCTCAGTGCCTCCTTTCTCCGGCCTACATCTCTTACCCGACGAGGCCCCACTGGTCGCAACGGCACCTGTTTGACGTGCTGCTGGGGAAGTTGGCGCAGGCAGGCATCTTCACCAAGTTGGACAGGTACGCGACGCAATACGGATTTCACGATCCTACCTCTTTGCTCTCGTTGCCACAGTATCGCGTCGTCTACCTCTGGCTGACTGCTTTGCAGAATTGAATTGTAGGCAAGCTCTTCACGTATTCGCTCACACTTCTCTCTAACCACTCTTCCCCCAAGCGGCCTGCCCATTGCTTCAACTTTCTGCTTCTGATCGCTTTGCAGAATGGAATTGAAGGCATGCTTTTCAGGTATTCGTTCTCACTTCTCTCTAACCATTCTTACCAATAGCGGCCTCACTATCACTTCAACATTCTGCTGCTGATCGCTTTGCAGAATGGAATTGAAGGCATGCCTTTCAAGTATTCGTTCCCACTTCTCTCAACCACTTTTTCTACAAGAGGCCTCACCATCGCTTCAACTTTCTGCTGCTGATCGCTTTACAAAATGGTTTTGAAGACATGCTCATCGAGTATGTCACACCTAGCTCGTACGTCTCTTCCGCCAAAAGGTCTCACCATCGCTACAACGCACTAGTATTGCTGATTGACCTGCAAAAGAGAATCATGTGAAAGCCCATCAGGTATAACTAGCTTATATATCCTCTATCCCAAGCATCGTAAACGCTTTATCTCGGAGAAGCTGATTGCCCTGCAGAAGCAAATTGTGCGCACATTATTGCTCACATCTACCTCCTACCTCTCTTTACTATTCTGACTCTCCATCGCTTCAAAGCACTGAAGCTTTTTATTTCGGAATCTTAGACAAATTCAATTACCCCTCACACCGGCTGCTTCACATAAACTCGCCTCGATCTAATTCCTCGCAGCGCTCCTCCGTATATTGCACTGCTGATAATCACTTTTGAACCGGTCAACGAGCAGAAAATCTTCAACTTGCTTAAACGCAATTCTTTACCATCTGAGTATTTCTACTTCTCCTTAATTACCTAACCCTTTGTGAATTGAATTGAATTTGCCTTATTTTACATGGCGAGACTCGGGCCATAAGGCCCGCTCTTCCGTCTGACCGCGCAAATTTTGCAACGCTTATTTCATCAACTAGCAACTTTCAAATTTTTTGATTTTTTTCAAAATTTTGTGTACACTTTAACACACTGTTTCGGATCGCATTCTCGTATATTGTGGAAGACGAGTTATTCAGAAAGGCATTTTTGCAGCTGTTTTCAGCCTTTAATTATCTATTAAAGAAGGCGCAACAGCGTTCTGATCTCTTCACTTGTATTCCCCATAGCGACATGTGGGTGAAGTTTCGAGCTCTGGGACTTGTGCATCGCGGGCCTGCGCTGTCCACGTCCTCGTCCAGCGTACCTACTCCCGAGGAGCCCCGCCCCATTAAGCTCTCCGCTCTGCATGAACCGGCTGCCGTGCTATGCGTGGGTGCGTTGGGAGCGGCCATGGCCTTCCTCGTGGAGATGGCGTTGCACATGCGCACTTGCCGACACTTGGTGAAGAGGACGCGACTGTTCTTTCGCCTCCGCCCAGCTGAGCCTCACCGTTGGGCTGTGCGCGCCTATTAAAATTGAGACTATACTGTGCGTGACGCGACCGTGGCCTTCCTCGTGGAGAGCGCGCTGCCCCTGCACGCTTGCTGGGCCTTGGTGTGGTGGACGCAACTTGTTGGAAGAGTGGCGGTGCTATGCATGAGTGCGTTGTTGACTGCAGTGGCCATCCTCGAGGAGAAGGCGTTGCGCATGCGCGTTTGCCGGGCCCTAATCAGAAGTAAGCGACTGTTCCTCCCCGTTCGTCTAACTGTCTCGTCCCGGTGGGCTGAGTGCTCTTATTGAACCCTAGCCCTTGCATGTGACGGCGACTGTGACCTTCGTAATGGAGGGGGCGTTGCGCATGCGCCCTAGCTACCCCATGGGTGAGAAGGTCGCAACTGCACGGATTGAGTGCGATATCGTGCCGGAAGTGGTGACGCTGGTTGCTAAAGCGACCTTCCTGGGAGAGGAGGGCGCTGCGCAATACAGGAAAATACGTGAACCCTTTTATGTTCAAATAATTTTATGGTTTCGTACTGTATACCATAAAAATATATTTGTGTTTACCATACTCTATACAATAATTACCTACTGGGGTACCATGTAACCTACTGTATACCATAAATGATATTTAATTATGGTGTATCACTTATTCATGTTCCCTCCCCTGCACTTATAGAACTATTATTTGTTTATTAACTGCGTTTATTCTAATTCTCATTTCAAAAGAACATTAGTGGCGCTAGAAAAGTACACATATTTTCACAAATTATTTTTAATATTTGAGAATTTCGAATAATCAAAGAAGTCAACGAAAATGTAGCAAGATTAATTTTTAAATGTTCTTCGCTCTATCCGAGGAAAGATTTGAAGAAAATATTTCAAGATTCTTTTGTAAAAAAATATATTACTCTTATTTCGAATCAAAATTATGCGAAAACTACTAGATTAAAAGAAAGTGTACGTCGGTGACTTAGTTTACATACTTTATTTGTCCACTCATTAGTAAATTTAATTTTTGAAAACGTCCCGTGCATAACTACTTACTGTAAAAAGATGTTAAATGCATATATGAAAGTTTATGCTTTTCCATAGAAAGCACACATTGCCGCTCCATACGTATCTGCACCACTAAAACTTTCTTACTTTATTTTCTCGAAATTAGAAATTCTCGACATATTATATGTGTGGACTAAGCCATCGAGATGATCTTATTTAAAACTTTTCTTGGTCATTTCAAGAGGTGGACGCCTTCAAATGGATCTGATGGTGATAAAACAGCACGTCATTTGGCTTTAAAAAAATAATTTAACGATATAGATTATTAAATCCTGCTGAATGTTGCGGGTTGCATTTGACATTATTTTCGTTCTTTGAACTTTTTCGTGAATTTTCCCTATATTTTAAGGGTTATTCTGCTATTAGAATTGGAGGTGAATCCAACAAATTAGAAATAATTAAAATTGCTCCAGTCGTTCTTGATTTATTAGTGATGTAGAGTAATCAATTATTATTTTTGTTCACGAACACATTTCAAGAAAAAAAGTCCGTTCAGATCGATCAGAGTATATCAATTTCGGAGAAATACGTTTGAACGGTTTAGGTACTCGAGTTGACTGCAGGCGGATAGACAGCTGGTTGTTGAAAGGTTAGGTTGATTGAAACTGATTCCAAATACTAGGTCATTAGTTCCGTAAGTGTTGAGTATTTGTTTGCTCAGGAGGTGGCGGTGATAATCCAGCCCTGGATAGCTAAATCCTGTACCGACCTACTGTCAGCTAGCTGGGTTTTCCCCAACCAGGTATCTTCCACCAGCGGGGCACCGCTTCAGCCAGGACAAGCTCTAAGCTCCCGATCGGTTTCGCTATCCTCCCTCGCTTCGCCGTCCTAATCCTCCTTGCGTTATCTCCCTCCCTCCCTTTCCGTCGTTGAGCCATCTCTGTTAGCTCTGATCCGCCCTCTAATCATTTTCTTCCTGCATCGTTCAGTGTGTCTCTTCCTTGTTCTTGATTGATTGGCAAGTGATTCCGGGCGCGTCAATTGCTGAGATTCATTGTCCGGTAAGTGTTGTGCAAGTGATTTTCCTCAGGAAGAGACGGTTCTCTTCCACCGCTAGATAGAGAAACCTCACGTCGACAAATGCGTCACATAGCGGGTTTTCCCTGGCCAGGTATCTTTTACCAGTGGGGAAGTCCCCCAGCCTGAATAAGGCCTAAGGTTTCGACCGCTCTCTAGCCATGTGTGGTAGTGCCGTGCATCTAAGTGTGCCGTGCATCTTAGTGTTTGTACGTAAGGAGTAGGATACTGCTCCGGTATTCGCCTGGTATTAATCGGATAAAGCACGGAAAACTACAGATCACATCAGCCGGCCGCTAGAATTCTTCTCCAGACAGCGACTTAAATCGACCTAACTACGTGGCTAGTTTAAAAAATCCTTCCATCGTCGGGACTCGAACCTAGGATCTCTCTGCTTAGAGACACTACAGTGGCATTAGTTGATACCCTGGGCCACCTCACCCGGTTAGCCGTTAGAGATATCAACGCCCTAACATATCTCTTTTTTTAAAATTATGTTTCTATATTGCAATTTACATTTCTATTTTGCATTAAAATTCATAAATAATATACTTTAATACATAAAAATTTAAATTGTAATTTAAAACATTTTTTGTAGCACCAAAGAGGTTTTTTGCAATAATAAACACTATGGACACAGTATCGCAACATATTTAGTTCTATAAGAAAATGTATAGCAACAGTGAAATGAAAACCTTCTAGTCTGGAACGAAATGTAAACCCAGTGAAACGCATTACGATACTTTTACACTTCTTCTATTGAAAACAGTTTTTGAAGAGATCGCTGAATAATTAGAAGGATATACAAGTTGAAATATAATAAAATATAATACTTCATTCGTCCACCTCTACATTTGAATTTTATTTTTTTATTCCACTGTAGACATCGTGGAGACGACATGGGGAGGAAGTTTTGCATTTAATTAGCACCCGAAGCGTCAACCAGTCGATAATAATAATAATAATGAGGTATGATTGTTTTATCGCATGAAGAATCCACAAAGTTTTTAGTGTTTTTACGTTCCCCGGGACTTCCCATCCACGCACGTCTAA
The DNA here is from genome assembly GCA_017312745.1 of Gryllus bimaculatus. Lineage (NCBI taxonomy): Eukaryota > Metazoa > Arthropoda > Insecta > Orthoptera > Gryllidae > Gryllus > Gryllus bimaculatus. Next base: position 4,830,681 of record BOPP01000041.1, read on the forward strand.
AATTGGAGTAGCCATTCACGTCAAGGGAACGCTCATTGAGATTTCCGTGTGAATAACGCGTTCGCATTGCGTTAGAAACACGTCGGCGACTTATGAATGTGCGTGTTGGGATATACATAATAAATGCGGTGACATATTTTATTGAATTGATTTTACGTTAATTTGAAAACACGGTACAGTAATTTTATCCTCAGAACAATAAATGAAGATTACACTACAGGGAAATGTGCTTTTGCACACAAAACCTTACATCTCTCTCTTAATAAATAATAAGATAAGTTCAGTGGCTTCTAAGCAAATCATGTGAAGGAAAAATTTAGACATGGTTCACCATCAGGGGAAAATATTGGTTGGCATTGTGTTGTTGGGTTCTGCCATGTGTGTTGGAAGTCTACCGCTAAAACTGTACTCTGGTCGTTTTTTGTTGCTGTCCAGCCTCTCAGAAAACAGCAAGAGGCTTGCGATGAAGCAAAACGGATCTTATTCTTTGGAAGAAACTATTCGTTTTTCCGTATCAGGCATCCCTTGCAGTCTATTGGCTATATTGCCAGTATCAAATGTACACATAATGCAGGTAAGGTCATTTTCATATTCTAAGATTATCATATTTGAATTTTTTGTTCCAATATTATCAAAACATCATTGATGTTTCCCTTTTATGCACCACTACATATCACATCTAAATAATTTAGCATCTATAAAGCTTCGGTAGAAATCTAACATACATTGAGGAATACGAGTACAGTGTTGATAAATTAAATCCCTTAATTTGTTCGTGAGTGATGAATATTTTTGGAATTCACATGAAATTGCGTTATTCTCTGTATATTCCATCAAAACATAAAGATAATTTTTATTAGGCCAAAACCTTTTATGTTCACTCATAAGTAATCAAAATAAAAAAGTGTAAAATAAAGAAGAAAATGGTATCAATTCATCACTAGATAAACCTGATTTTGCGGGTTTTTCAACGTTAATGGGAGATTTTTCTAGGGTTCCAGGACATATGTATGCTTAATTTTAGAAGTTATTGTAAAAGCAGTGAGGTTGAAATTTTACATTCAAAAATTGCTATATAGATACAATTATTCAAAATTATACTTAAAAGAAAACATTTCGAGCTGTTTTTGAAAACATCAAAATTTTTCTTTCGTGTATATATGTACTTATATACTTTATTGCTTTATATTGGATACAGGTGTATTAGGATGGGATGCATAATATCTTAAACATTCAAATATTCCTATGTCCACCCCCTTGATGCTAAAATTATATTTACATTTTGTACTTTACTCTCTAATTCTTTGCGTGGTCTTTGTGATATGGAGTAATACTTTGCGGAGAAATATACGAATAGAGAAAGTAGTATAGAAATTTGTTTACCGTAATTAGTTTTTTTTCATTAAGGTCATCAAAATTTTTTCGAAATGTTTAGAATTTTCGAGAAATATTGAGTGAAATATATACAAAATTAAACTAGTAGTGCTATAAATTGCAAAGAATTTTTTTGTACTAGGGTCTAGGTTCTAATGTCTTTCGTGTAGGCTCGGATCAACATAACATAGGTTCTAGCTACACCACGTGTTAGAAGAAGTAATTTATTATGTAGAAAGCAACACGATTTATGCCTTTTTCGTTACCAAGACCGGGAAATAAGAGTTTTTTTCTGCCGAACATTCGACGTTTTCCGATTCACGATTACACAACTTTTTCTTCTTAAGAAGTATCTTCGTAAAAAGGGGGGAGAATAAAAAGTAAAAATCATGTTCTATAAGTGCTTTTCAATGAAAAGTTTGGAGGCTTTTTTCAGAAACTGCAGTTTTGAGTTTTATAAAATGTTTAGGTCATATTCAAATGAAAAAGTTTGAGTTTTCGAAAATCGTGGATCATTTTCATCATCATCAAGCACTTTTCCTCACAAATGCAATGATGAATAAAAACGCAGGTGCTAACGAGTCGCTTTAAGAACTCCGCCTGCCTCGAAGTGCCGTATCTCCTGGAGGAGGCCCGATTGTCCAACGGGTCCCTGGACGTGAGCACGAATCTCCGATGGCACAGGCCCAGCAGCCAGATGGGCTACCTCTACCCGCACAGGCGCAGCGACATGTGCCTCATAATGAAGCGGCGGCGGTGGCGGGTGCACCAGAGCATCCTGCAGGCCTTCAGTGCCCACTTCTGGACGGCCACAGGAGTTGGGCTCGCCGCCTTCGCAGGCGCACTTTGGCTCGTGGGCCGCAGGTACGCTACCTAATCCTCCTCATCCGATTGTACGCGTACGCTTCCGCGGTTCGAGTTCATGACTTCTTGACTGTCCGGGTGACGCCGCGTTGTAGGCTGAGAGGCCTCTCAGTAACGTTAGCCTCTCAGTCGACGAAGCGGCGTCACCCGGACAGCCAAGGAGTCATCCCCATCCGATTCCCAAAGAATGCCGTCATTTCCCATGATACGTTGTAAGATTCACCTCTTCCTAATTAGAATGACAATGAATCCTACACTATTAAACTAACTATATTTCTCCTGCTATAGTGTAAGATTAATCTCATTTTAATTCGGATTACAACAATTTCTGCACTACTAAAATACATATACTCGTCCTGCAATTTTATAAGGTTCACATCGTCTTCATTACAGTTCAAAGAATCTTACACCACTAAAATATTTTCTTGTTATTTTGTAAATTTACTTCATTCTCGTAAAGGTTTCAAAGAATCTTACACATCTAAAATATGACCATTCTTTTTAATTGTAAGGTTCCTATTAACAGAATTGTTTTAGTCAAAATCATTCTCTATTATTAACATATGTTAAACCATGTGCGATTTTCTAAGGTTCGTCATATCTTTACTAGGGTTGGGGCATTCTGTTTTACAGCTCCATTCATTATTAAAAGAATATATATTTCCTCTCGTTTTTTATTGTAAGGTTCTCTTCTGACCTTGATAGGACCAGGTCGTTCAAAAGTTGTAATTATATTCTTAGAATTGAGTCATTAGAAATCTAATTTTTGTATACTTCTTAATTTTCCTAATCTCTCAATGCTCTATGATAAATTTTATCTTTTTAATGAACGTTCGGACATTCAAATAAATGAATTTTATTCTTAGGGTAGGATCATTAGAATCCTAAAGAATCATGTGCATATTTCCCGTTTATACTTTAATTTTCACTACAATACTCTTTTACCACTATCCTAAAAAAGACGATGGAGGAATTATTTCAAATACCGAAGTAACAGAGAAAACTGATTGATTCTGTTTGCATTTTACGTCTTTCAAAAATATGCTAGAATTGTGGCTACCATAAAGACATTGTATAAAAGAAGCTTTTGAAAAAATGTTTTAAGTACCTTATTATTTAATACTACTATATATCAACATTTTTTAAGGTCTACAAACTAATGTGTAGGTTCTCAAAATTTGTATTTATTTTCTTATACCGAAAATGGCCAGATATTTAATGGAGCCATTTTTGAGATCAAAATCATTTACGAGGGTGTTTGTTTTGTGACGTATATCTACATACATACTCGTGGTTTTCATTATACAAATCACCAACATAATATCATTTACCAATTTTCAGGACAGAGTTGTTCTATGAAATGCTCCATACGGAAAACGTTGGATAAAATTATGAAAGAATGGTTAAACATCGTTAAATTAAATTTGTATTCCTAAAAGCAAATATCACAAGCTGTGTTAAGTAAACAAAATTATATTAACTATTTATTTTTATAAGCAAAGAAAAAATTTAAAAACAGAAAATAGAATCATATTATAATTTTGAATTAATGTTTCCTCCCTTTCAAGGTCTATTTATTTTTCTCTGCACAAAAAACATTGCTCTCCCTTTCAGTTTATAATATCAATGCATTTGATTTATCTTCTTTCCTTCTCGAATGTTTCCGGTTCCCCGCAAGCGTTTCCTCGCAAACTCCAGAGGTTATTTACACTTATTTAAGTTCCGTCTCCCTACTTGTCTCAAAATACTGTTCTATTACAAAACTCTTATTACTATATAATATTAATTCCTTTTTTTTAAAACAGATCAAAAAACGTCCGCTCTCGAACATTTCTTATCATCCTCCTTCTTCAAACCTCCTGCCTCTCTCCATTCGAATCTTCGACGACCTATGTCCAAGGGGTTTACACATACATGTAATATGATATATTACAATATATCTTGAGAGAAAGGACCAGTTCATGGAAAATCGCTAGCTATTTACTCACAATACTGTATTTGAAGTATTTTGACTCAGACAAGAGTTCGTTAGTTAAAAAAGTTGTTCCACAATAGTTGTACGTGTGTTGTTTTGCCATATTGCGAGGTCAATGAATGAAATTTAAAATTCAGTGATGTAAAAGGGTCGCATTATAATTGTTTCCATTCTCGCATAACTTTGGTGATCACAGGAATTTTTTTCTGTGATAGCGAGCCTCTTGTGGACGATATATTATCATATGAGTTCGGGGCTCCATTGTCGAAACGTTTGGAAAACAGTTCTTCTTTTAATAAAAAATGTAATCAATATAATAAGCTACGTTCTCATTAAATGCATAATTATGCTGCACCAGTAACGTTAATATAAAAAAACAATTACAGATAAAAAATTCTGAAACCACACTCTGTAATTACATCTTTTGTTGCGGAGCTCCTATACCACGATCTGACAAATACACAAAAAGAAACTGTAATAAAATCTTAATAATGTCAATCAGCCACGTGTTGCATTCCTCTCTCTTCTCGAATACAAAGTGTTTTCTGTTCTACCGTGTTTTTTCTTTAATAAAACGTTCCACTTTCAATCGTTAACAATGTTCACTATACACTACCGATATCAGAATTTGCTTTAGTAGAGAAATTGACTGTTGAAGCTGCGAAATATTCATTAGATGCTTGAGAGAACATTTGCAGGAATTGCACCAACACGTTTTGCGCATCGCCTTTCTGTGTTCTAGTCAGATGAGAAGATTCTGAAAAGACGACACACAATTGACAAGATTAACACCTTGCCCAGAATAATTAAATATTGAGGAGTCTGTCATGGTTACCTTTGTCTGGACAAGAAAAACCTTCTCCTTACGTGGTTAATACTTTCTGATGTTATTGTCGCGTTTGAAAGCGCTAGTTCTCGGAGACTACATGGTAATGTTTGCTGCCAACGTACCAACCAACTTTCAGTGCGCCAAATACGCGTATTACTTAGCTTGTCTACACAATCGCTACAAAATTGCTCCAAATTCTCAATCAATGCGATTTCATCACGTCTTATTTGGAAAAAATGGGATTCCAAGAAGTTACTACAATGTGCATAGCTTTGTCGCCGGCTGGCCAGCAAGTGGAGCAATCTACCGGTCACTTTTGAAAGCAGTTTATTTCAAAGAGTTTCGACTTCTTGCCTCTTGTGAGAGAGTTCGCGGGTTTTCTATCTCAGTGGCTGCATGCAAAGTGCTCACAAAACATTATAGATCTTAATGAAATACAGAACGGTACACCTACGTCTAACTAATGAATTATCTACCCAGTTTGTGGTTGTTTAAGAATTTTCTATTCTGACCGCGTTATTTGTGGCCCATACTTCCATCCATCCATCCATCCATTCATTCAGCAATCCCGATTTTTGGGTGCAAAATTGGATGTACATAGTCGCCACCTGCACGAATCTTAACGAATTTTGGAATAGCACTAATGACTTATGTGCGACGTTTTCGATTAAACGATCTATAACCACGGGTTGTAAGTCCGAAAAATAGACATTGTATTATTCAAATGTTTCCATTTCTTTCCTCCATGTAAAAGAGTATAGGGAGGAAAAGTAATAATAGATCTTGAGAAGTAATAATAAAACTTGGTGAACAGATAAAGAAAAATGTGAGTGCTAATTGGAATTCTTCAATGGCTTCTGAGGATAAAGGGACCATTTCATTACAGATCCCTTTCACCTCAATGCTTCAAATACGATTGTCGTATGTACATCGATTTTATATACTGATTGTGTATATGATTTTACACATCGATTTTATCTATTTTGCCGTTCTCATCAACGCTCATTTGTTTCCAGGAACGTGTTGTTCGGGGTTTTAGACGCCTTCATCAACGGGAACTTTGCAACCCGTGAGAGAGACCGCCGAGGCAACTTCGTATTCCTCCTCCTGAGCGCCTTCGGACTGGTGATCTTAAGCGCTTTCACCGGCCGCTTCATGGGCTTCCTGGCGGTCCTCGAGGAGCCCGCGCAGGTGCAGACGCTCGAGGAAGCCATCGGCCAGGTCACCAAGGTCTATGGAGTCGAGACGCTGCCGTCAATGTTCAAGGACGTCGAAAAGAACGACGTGGTTTGGAAACTACTGGCTAAGTAAGAAGAATTTGTTTGTTATTTAAGGACGCATCAACTACTAGGACATTAGCGACCACTTGTAACGGTATGGCAACTGTGAGGATGACACGATATGATGATGATAGGGGTGAATGAACGAACACAATATAACCATGTTGTCTAGGCTATCCGGGACGAGCCGTGTCATTGTCATGGTGGCTAACGTGTCGGCCAGCGTATTGTGGCCTCCTTCAGAGCGTACTGCTGACGTACGCTCTGAAGAAGGCCACAATACGCTAGCCGAAACGTTAGCCACCATGACTGTGTCGCGGCTCGTCCCGGATAGCCCAGACAACATACAACGCCGGCCGCGGAAGCAACTACAATACAACCATACTCAAGGCAGGACTCCCCGCGATCCTTCGGTTCGACATCGCTTCGACACTTCTGCCTTAGCGATATCGGCCACCGGATCGGCAAGAAGAATTTTGTTTATTGTTGCTTGTTCACTTGTCCCCCAACGACTTTCAGACACTATTTGTAAAACTGAAATAACTCTGCCCTCTCACATATACATTGTACTATCAACTGGACAAGAGAAATTGAACCAAGTGCTCCAACAGCACATACTTTCTCGTATTTTCTACATTTGTAACTCTTGAAAATTTGATGAAATGAAGAGATTAACAAAAATCGGGCCAGCAACATTTTAAAAAACATACTTTCCACTATCAGAGAAAAAATTAAGGAGAAAATTTGCAGCAATTTTTTTGAAAATATAATACCAAAATTGCATCTTTTTTCGCTAAAGTTCGCGAAAACCATTCATGTTTTCAAAAATACTTCATTTAATGACCAAATGTTGGAGAACAAATTTCGTTACAATAAATATATTCAATATTGTAATTGTAAGACGACGCAAGCAACCGTTCCTTATATCGATCTTTATCCTACCTTCAAGAATCCCTCAATAACTTCTCCCTCTGGGCTTCCCAAAATTCCATCACCATCAACCCATTCAAATGCCAAGCCATTATATTTTCCTATAAAATTCATCCATTTAACCGCCCTTTCCTCGCCATAGCAAATACACACATTCCCTTGCAAATCAAAAGTACTCTGTCTCGGCCTAACCCTTTCCCGCGGACACTCATTACATCCACAAAACCTCATTAAGTCCACCAGAATCATCAACACTTTACACCCATCTTTACAAATATTTCCATACCTGTGAAGAAAAAAATCTAAACCTATACCTCTTATATCCGTCATATCCTGTCATGTGACCATCCCACCTGGTTTGCTACCTCCCACCGAAACCGCAGAAAAACTAACCTGTGTCGAAAACTATAACATCCGCTTCATTTTACGCCCACCAATGTACACTAATTACAACACTACACGAACCCAAAACAAAATACCCCACATCCTCACGTACTTCCACAACTCTGCAACAGCACAAATTCAAAAATACAATAACAACCCTCTCTCCCTAGATCTTATCATTCCCCACCACCTAATCCCCTGAACCCCGCCCAATACATCTCAACATAAACGCACTTATTAGATATCCTCCAACTTCCCCCTCCTATCACCGAAGCCGGGGGGCACAGACAAGCCAACGACAGACGAACTAACAAGTACTTACCAGAACAGACATACTTACACAGCTAAAGGCGCCTCGACGACAAGTCCGCCGCCTCCTTGCTCCACCCCCTAGCTCACCCCCTCCCTCTTACCCTACCCCCGAGGTAAAGACATACCTTACACGCGTAGTTTACAGATTACAGCGATAATTGGTATGATTTGTAACTGAATAAGAGAGGTCAGAGGATACGTTCTGACTCGTGAACGAGACCCAAGCGACTGACGAGTACGATACGGCGGAGTACGACAGACGAATTCGTGGCTGTTGGTAAGCTCAACCAATGACGATTGACCTCGACTTGTTATAACTGAAAGCTTTGTGTTATGTTACATTAAAACGAATGCAAGAGATGAATGAGCTTGTAGCCGTTCTGGAAATCTGAACAGGCAACGGCGAGAGCACATAGCATCACGTAATTTTATGGAAGTGACTGAAGTCGCGTTAAGATAATTAAACATAGAATGCAAAACAACTAACATCATGATAGTTGCTGCGTGACTCAATGGCTATCATATGACAAGACGTACAAATTGATTTATAAAATAATATATTCAATGCTGGTTTCGACACACTCATTCTCCTATCCTCACCTCTTAGTTACACACACTTTCACTTTCTAGTACTACCACAGATGTCGGGAGCATGGTGACAGACGTCGCTGGGTTGGTGACTCGCTGATGGGGAATGCCTGGCTGCAACGCCACAAACCGATCGACGTCGGGCATCGCCACAGTGAGAGAGGGTCACTAACACTTTCAGGGATTAAAAATGCACAACACTGACGGGACGAATGGCCTTAGCAGTTGACGTGTCCGGAAACTTTAATCAATCAAGGACACACCAAACCAGGATCTTGACTACACATCTTGTTAGAGAAAGTAATTTCCTACATGTACCAAGAACAAGATAAATCCACTTTTGGATACTATACAAGTTTTCTCTATACAAGTATTTCAGTTTAACATTTCCGGTCTTTAAGTAAGTAGCATGACGAGAAAGCTAAACTCAGCAATTCATTGTTCCATGTCTGCCTGCAGTGAGACTCCAAGAAGGTCCGTTAACTTTCTAAATCATTCTGCAAATACGTTTTGCACAGTCCTCTACCTATTACCCTGCTATCACAAATACCCTGTTTCCCATTGGCTGGTATTCAGGTGATACATATCGGCAAGAACATCATGTGTACAATACAAACTTGTTGCAAGATCATTGGCTTACTCTGAGATTTCACACGTCCCTGCGCGGTCATATGTTCTCTAGAGTCACACAAGCAAACGCGTAGAGCATAGAAAGATTAAACCTGAAGAGTGTTGGTTTGCAGGTTGAATCCCATTCGCGATGAAAAGGCGATGCAAGAGGGGCTGCAGGAAATTGGTACAGGAGCCGCGTGCAGCGTAGAATGGTTCAACCTTTGGAGTATTGGTTTGCAGGTTGAATCCCATTCGCGACGAAAAGGCGATGCAAGAGGGGCTGCTAGAATTGGTACAGGAGCCGCGTGGAGCATAGGATGATTCAACCTTAGGAGTATTGGTTTGCAGGTTGGATCCCATTCGCGACGAAAAGGCGATGCAAGAGGGGCTGCTAGAATTGGTACGGGAGCCGCCCGGCCCGGCGTTCATCGTTTCCCTGGATCAGGCGCGGCCGTTGCTGCACGGTCCAATCCTTTGGGATGCGGCGACGGGCGCCTCCTTCGCCCACCCGGTGCCGCAGTGTCTCCTCTCGCCGGCCTACGTGTCCTACCCCACGCGGCCACGCTGGCCTCAACAGCGCGTGCTCGACGCGCTCCTGGGAATCGCGGCGCAAGCAGGCATCTTCACCAAGTTGGACAGGTACACGGCGTAACAGGATCGGCTCATCCTCTTTTCCAGACGCGGCTTCACCATCGCTTTAAGGCAGTGCGACTGATTGCTTCGCGGAATAGAGTTGTAGACAAGATCTTCATGTACTCGCTCTCACTTATCTTCTACCACTATTTCTCCAAGTGGACACACTATCGTTTCACGACACTGCAGATGATTGATTTGCGGACTGGAATTGTCGACCGGCTCTTTAAGTATTCGCTTTCACTTATCTCCTACCACTCTTTCCACAACAGTCATAACCATCGCTTTAAGGCACTAGAGCTGATTGTCTTACAGAAGAAAATCAGGGACCAGTCCTTCACGTACTTGCTCCCATCCAGGTCCTACAGTTCCTTACGATTGCTTTAACGCACTATTTCTCTTAGCACTGCAGTAAGGAATCGAAAACAATCTGTCAAGGTACTCACTCCCTTCTAGCTACTACTTCCCATCCCCGAAGCAACATCACCGCAATGATACTGATTGACCTGCAGAAATGAAACATCTACAAGCACTTTAGTTATACCTTATTACCTAGCTTATATCTCTCCTTCCCCAGGAGGCATCACAATCGTTTCACCTAAGAGCAGATGATTGCATTGTAGAAGGGATTAATAGAAACGTTCTTCAGGTACTGGCTCATTTCTACCTCCCATCTCTCCTTCACATGTGGTCTCTCTATCACTTCAACACACTGATGCTTACAGCTTTGCAGATCGGAATCGTAGACAAATTCAAGTACCCCCACTCACCGGCTGCTCCGCTTCCACTCGTCTACATCTCATTCCTGATGCCGCCCTTCTGTCACCGCTATGTTGCACAGCTGCTGCTGATCACCTTTTAGAGGGTATACTAAAAGTATACCCTCTAATATATCCTTCGTTCACAAAGGCTGTTTTGCTTTCTGAATACCTCTACTGCTCGATCATTGCCTATACCATTATTTACGCTTGAACACACTGCCGCTGATCGAATTCGGATGATCACTGTGACGGGCAAATTGTAGAGAAATGGTGATTTTCATGAGATATTTTCAGTTTTCAAATGGTATTACCTATGACCGAAGGTGTAACAGCGTTATTACGGCATTCTTTTCTTCTTATAGTGACATGTGGATCAATCTCCGGGCACTGGGGATTGTGCATGGGGGGCCTGACGGGTCTACGTCCGCCTCCCACAAGCCTGCCGCCGAGGAGCCACGCCCCCTTCGGCTCTCCGCGCTGCTTGCACCCGGAGCCGTGCTTTGCGTGGGGACGCTAGCGGCGACCGTGGCCTTCCTCGGGGAAAGGGCGCTGCGCATGCGCGCTTGCCGACCGTTGGAGAAGAGAGCGCCACTGTTCCTTCGCCTCCGTTCCGCTGCCCCACCCCGATGGACAGTGCACTCTTATTGAGATTGTTGTGTGTGGCGACATCCGTGGCCTTCGTCGTGGATAGGGCGCTGCCCCTGCGCGCTTGCTAGTCATTGGTGAGGCGGACGCAACTGCGCTTGTTGGAAGCGCGGCTGTATTGCGCGTAGAGCGCTGGAAGTGACCATGGCCTTCCTCAGGGAGAGGGCGCTGCGCATGCGCGCTTGGTGAAGAAAGCACGACTGTTACATCGACTCCATTCCACTGCTTCATGTCGATAGACAGTGCTCGTTTATTGACCTTGTAGTGTGTTGCGACATCCGTGGCCTTCGTCGAGGAAAAGGCGCCCCTCTGCGCGCTTGTTGGTCATTGGTGAGGCGGATGCAACTGCACTGTTTAGAAGCGCGGCCGTATTGCGCGTGCGGGTGCTGGTAGCGACCGTGGCCTTCCTCGTGGAAAGGGTGCTGCACATGTGTGCTATACGGACAATGGTGAGAAGGGAGTGGCTGCGCAACCACCAGCAGCCCCGATTCGTTGGGCTGTGAACGCTTATTGAGCCTGAAACCTTGATGGGTCCTTTGGCTTGCGACCTTGATCCTGTGCGACGGCGTTGCCAGTGACCGTTACCATCGTGGAAAGGGCCCTGCGCATGCGCGCTTGTGGGGGTCTTGGTGAGGCGGACAGTACTACGCCCAGGGCCCGGCAACTCTCCACGAAATTTGGGGACAAAGCTAGAGGTTGCTACTCTAGGATGCGCTAGTGTCGCTGAATACAGATGCTGGTAAGGCTCGCCAACTTTCGCACATAAAAATTGGTCAAAAAATACGAACACACTTCGATTATGAGCGATTTGTGAAATAAATTACAAAAAAAGTTAAATACTTTGTGTTTATCTTCAAAAATTGATTTATTCATAATAATACACGCACGAAAGAAAAAGTTGCGCGAACAGTGGTGCGATCTTTTGTATGAAGCGCGTGTGTTTGCCTCCCAAGAACCTACGCCCGTTTTAACTAACGTTGGTAGCAGTTTGTATTTTAGTTCGCGTAAGAAGGTGATTCTCTAGAGCGCGCCACTGTAATGGTCCCCACCACGTTATATGGGAATTTTAGGGCCGTGACTGCGCCGCTGAGAGCACGGCCGTGCTGGACGTGGAGAAGCACGCGGTGGCCGTGAGCTTTGGCATGGAGTGCTGCGTGCTTGATGGGCCTTGATGAAACCGGCCCGATGTTTGGGAGCACGGCTGTGCTGGATGTGGAGGCGCTGGTCGTGGCCGTGACCTTCCTCGTGGAGAACGCGCTACGATAAATATGATTTAAATTCAATTTGTGAGGGTCCAACACAATGGTAAATATATTATGATATGTTAGATAGATGAGAACTTTATATTCACATTATTTAATGCTTTCTTACAGTACACCATCGATGATTTTTTTACATAACTATGGTGTATGAAACTTCATGTACTACCACACCTATAAGATATGTTTAATATATTATTTGTTTAACAATACGTTCACTCTAAATGACTAGTTAGATGAAATTCAAAGGAAAATTAGTAGTTCAACACCATATAAGTTTTCATATTATTTATAACATTTAAATTTTTGAAAATTCAGAGACAACAAAAAATTAACAAGAGCCATCTTTAAAACTTTCTTTGCTCTAACCGAAGAAAAATTTAAAGAAAATATGTGAAGATGTCTTTGAGAAAAAAGTTTTTATAAATTGCCTTAATTGTAAGCAAAATTTACGCGAAAACTAGTTGCTTTTGAACTAATGGTTCTACAACAAAACATACTTTCTCTCCTTATTTTTAAGTGCTCCGAGTATGTATTGAGTTTTGCCTTAAACAAAATTTGTTAGAGCAAATCAGCTCTTTAAAATAGGTCATGTACAATTTTTAAAAATAAATGTGTGGATTTCATTTAATTTTTGTCTGAAATTTATGATTTTTTTAATTTTTGTCTCAAAAACCGATCCAGTGTTTAGCTTTCATGAATTCCCTTAAAGAGGCGGTAAAAAAAAGTGTTGCTAGTCCCATTTCTGGTGTACACTATATATTTTCGACAATTGCAAAAAAATTAACATTTCTAAACTGCAGAATTGAAGGTAGTGATTTTTACCTCAAACAAATCTGTTAATATTTATAAAAAAAGGCCGCGCAGCTTTATTGAAAAAACTAGTAATATTTTAGTTATTTGTGCTTAACATTTATCCATTTCTGGGAAACATGTTCTCAAAAACAGCACCAAATTTGCTGCTAAGATCGAGACGCTTCAGCCACTCTATGTGTAGGTCAAATAATATTTCTGTCTACTTAACAGCTAGGGTGGGGGTAGAGCAATGTTGTCATTTACTCGGGCGGCACACACGTAGTCGTGTGGTCATTGTTGCACCCGATCACAACATTTTGCAATAAGAGCACACAACAATAGACGACACAGAACTGCACACGCGACTCCTCACCCAAAAAAGAAATTGCGCTCTTCAGCTTACAGTTGTTTTGCGCTGCAAGATTTAATTTTTTTAATAAGTATCTGCAACTATGTAGTGACGACAGCAGAAATTAAAGCTTTTGATTGGATAACAGAACCCTCTCTCCTCAGTCAGCCTCTAGCTGTCAAGTAGACAGAATTATTATTTGAACAATAGTACATTCTAACTCGTTGTCGAGAACTTTGCTGCCTGGGGACCCCGGAACGCCAACATAAGAGATTGCCACCGCCGCTCGCCTAGACGTCCGCGAGATGGCGCTCCTAGCACTCGCGCAGCTAACGACCTCTACCAGCCGCGAAACGCGAATGGCCTTCGCGCCACGCCCCGTCACACGAATCTCCGTTTATTTCGCTTACTCGCTGCCGCTATTTACAATAAATTTAACATTTCACAGCCTGTTTGCGCGGCCGAAAGGCCCCAGACCCGCTCTCGCGTGCGTTATTAAACACCCGCCGCCTCGCTGCAACGGGCCAGTTAACCCACGCGAAACACCACCCCGCGCCAACAATCGTTCGACGCCCAGAACAAAATGGCGGCATTCACGGAGGAGGTGCTGCGAGCGCTCTGGCGGCGAAGGCGATAAACGACCGAGGCTAAACTAAGCATCACGCGATAAACGCGCAGCGAGACATAATCGCCCCGCGCCGTCTCCGCTCTGTCCCAGCCCCGGGCCTCGCGCGCGCCGAGCGGTGTTAAACCAGGCCCGCTAGACGAACGGTTACGACGTCAGTGACCCGGTTATTGAAAGCGCCCTCCGCGCCACCTGACGCAGCGATTCAGGAGGCCGTGGAACGGAGGCTGCGCCGCATTGTGTGGCAGAGTCTCACAAAGGCGATTGCGCCGCGATAGGAGAGTATCATGAATATCTAGCGGCCCTTGGGTGCCCGGGGGGCGTGGAGAATTCGTGTCGCGGAGTTGGGCGAGGCGGAGGTTGCAGATTTTCATCGCAGGCGCTGAAGGGGTGCAGTGGTCCAAGGACGTGTAATGACACTTCACGCTCGGAGGCTTCTCTGCGTGACACTTGAAATATTGCTGTTGTATTGCATTTCGTTTATCACACATTCATCAGTAGTTATTGCGATTTTTTTTTAAAAAGAGAAGGGCAAGTGTTTGCTTGGAAAGCAAAGTCATACGTATAAGTTAAGTCATAAATACGCAATTTAGTTAGCAGCAGTTGCAGTCAGAAAAGCTATTTAGCAAACAAACAATCAAAAAAGAAATGAAAGGAATAATTTTTAGATTAATATAAGGAATTGGGTTTGTTTCAACATTGATTTTTATGATTGGGCTTTTGAATGGTGCATATGAGTGTCTTCATGAAGTATTATTTTGTAAGAAACAAATAGTTGTTTTTTTTAGATTATTAGTTTTGTGTACTGAAAACGATTGTATTTAAAAATTTTTATACGTTTTTTGGCAAGAAATATTACTGTTACTTTGTTCTCGGTTTATGTACAAACTACAGGAAACATATTGGATTGAGTACAAAACTCAGATGTTGGGATTTTGGTGGTTCATAATTAGTAGTTCGATCCATTTTTAATGATACTGAGACAAAAAAGTGGTTCTTACCATACCTCTTTTCTGAATACATGAATGTGTATGTCGTATTCGAAAATCTCCAATGATTTTGTTCGCTTCACATGTCAATCTGTGATACTTCTTCTCAAGACCTGTAAGATATTTCAATTTCTGAAGATACATTCTTTCAAACCCATACGACAGTTGCAACATTTCTCAAAAATAATTTCACTGAGGAATTTTGAGTTAAAAGAAAAGAATGATCTACAACAGTTGTATTTGCCGTATATAATTGTAGTTACATATCTGGAGGGTCGATGAAAACTGCCCACTCTAGCTTATGAATCTCAATCCCTAGCTTCCAAGAGATTTATTTTTCAAGTGTGAGTAAAGTGTGCCTCTAAATTAATAAATAAATAAATTATTTAATTTAACAGAAGTGGAATATAATGCATCCAATGTTTGTGGGTATTACGTAACCATTACAGGCAAATGGAGAGAATAAATTCTGCTGTAAAACATCTAATTTTAGTTTGAATATGTACTCGGATATTCGCTAACAAACATCTAACTACAGATAATGCCCTGTTTGCGAGATTCTAGAGTATGCAAACTTGGAAAATACTGGATTTAGTTCCCATGCAATTTCATTTTAAATTATGTTGTGTGCCTCGTTAGTATGAATTTTTTCCTCAATTCCAAAACTTTTTCTTCAGAAATACTTTTTACATAAATGCCTAACTTTAATATCAATTGACTGTTTTCGAATGAGGCTATTCATGCAATTTTCATTTGAGAAAAATTCACTCGCGTTCAAAGTCTTAAAATATTACAGTTGTCACTTCGCCTCCTCCAAGCAAAACGCGAAATCCGCCATCTCTTCACATGACCACCCGGCCTTTAATTCCGCTGAGTGGAAACTCGACTAGTGCGATTTGCCTTCGGGCGTAATCCGTCTTCACACTCCTCAACGCGTGTTTCTAGCCCGGAACCTCCCACGTGACTCTCCGCCCCCGTTGCCCTCCTCGCCACGTACACGTTCGCGTGTACCCTACATCTCCCCCTCGCCCCTCCGCCTGACTCGTTTCCTGCGCGCCCACAGTCGCCCCCGTGCGCGCGCGGGCGATCGCCCCGGGCGGAGACACGCCCCGCGCCTGTAATTACCTAAAAAGCGCCGTGCGCGCGCCCGTCCACCCGCCCGCACGCACGCACGCTCGAACGTCGACCGCCCTGGCCACCGCGGCCCGCCATTCGGCGATATTCGCAAACCCCTCTTGCAAATCGACATTGGCTACTTGGGAGAATATCCCGATAATTAAAGGCCGAAGGAATTTTTATAGCCTAGGGCGCTAAGGCTGAAGGTCAACATCTGTTATCGCTCAAAGTGTCACGGGTTCGAATCCCAACCTGGGCATCCATATTTGGATGTGTCGATGTTGACAGTATGTGTTCCCCTTACAGTTACCCTGCAAGATGTTTACCAATGTTAAAAAATTACAGGGGTGTTATATGACCAGATCAGTTACAAAGCGATTTTAAACTTAAAAAAATTAGATGTATTTTTTACTGATACATTATAGCTTTTTATTTTCTTCGATATGAATATCTATATCCACTGCATAAATTACCTGGATCGAAATTATCATTGTTACGAAGGATAAACGAAAACAGTTCACGTTACATGTTCTCTTATGGACGGAATTATGAAAATGAATATTATGGAAGGGAAATTTGAATCTATAAAATTGTGTTAAAAAATACCATGATGTATGTTCTACAGGCGTTAACAGACTTGAACGATCTCGGACGACAAAAAGCCAACAGGTCAATGCCCTCGGGCATTTTGTCGCCGCTCGAACATTAGAACGCCCTTGGTGGAAAAATAGCTATGTTTCCTCTAAAAATATCTCTATTGAAGGAGTACACACATACAAACACTCGTTGCCGACTTTACTTTGTTGATTGCCACATGGCAGTCATTACCGGTTGATATGGTAACTACATCCATTCCTGCTGAGGTGACGCTTACAGGGAGGTTCTGAGGTTCGAGTTCTGACGGGAGCAGATGTTTAACAATAGCTACAAAGCTGGGTCGAATTCAACAACTGTTTGCAAGAAAATTCTTGCGGCCGCTGCTCTGATCGGTAGTTCCTCGTGGTTTCTCCGATTAAAGCGCAGCAATATGCTAATATAGTGGCTTAACACTACCGACTATGCGCGATCTTCCCTTCCTCATCTTGGTTCCGTCCTTTCTTCTTTCACAATTATTTACACGCACTACACTAACACTTATATCGAGAGGCCAGTTGGGAGCTTAGAGCTTGGCCCGGCTGGGGCGATGCCCTGCTGGGTGTGGTCTCAGAAAGTTCTGTCTCGCTGCCTCTCGCTGTCGCGAAGGGTCGATTCCTCCCTCACGTGCCAGGGAAGAAGGGACACTGCCATCTCCCAGCCATAACATGCACTACACTCACGGGACTAATGACTAAAGTAGATTGATGGCGATTTCGGGTGCGTCAAATGGTAAGGTCATTAGTCCTGTGTGTACAACGCATGTTTTTCCCTTAGGAGCTGGTCATGATCTTCCCCCGAGGGATGGCGAGGTCCCAGGCCCAGATAGCGTGGGCTAGCGGGGTTTTCCCCAACCAGGTATCTCCCATGAGCTGGGCACCGCCCCAGCCTGGAGAAGCTCTATGTGCCCGACCGATCCCCCGGCTTTTGTGCTAGTGTAATTATAAGGGGTGGAGGACACGGGATGAGGATAGGACAAGGACAAGGAATAAATGACCGCAAGCAGTCCGTGCCTCATTTTTTGGGGTACAGCTTTGCCTGGTGAAGATCGGAGAAACCACGGAAAATTAGCGGTCAGAAGAGTCAGGCTTCATCTGAATTCAACCTAGCTCTCCAGCCTCTAGATCTGCCGGTTAGAGACACTGCAGTGACATCACTTGATGCTCTCAGCAACCTCTCAAAGTTTAAAATAGTTGACGCGCCAGAAACTATTCCTGACTTACTCAGTGGCTGTTGCTGCGTTCAAGACGAAGATATGAATTCCGCTAGTGAACATGGAATAAATACCCATCACAACGCACTTGCGAGAACTGGGGTGAATGGGGTTCGGAGACGAAGGGTGGGACGGCGGAAAATTTAAATTAATAACCCCCGCGCCTAATCCATTACACGGCCGCTCGCACTCGCCCTTCGCCACTGCACCCCGCGCCACAAGACCCCCGCTCAACCGTCTCTAGCGCCCATATGCGCCCAGAGCCACGCAGCCCCGCCCGCGCCCCGCGCACGCGGACACGTGCCCTAACGCCCCAGCGCCTGAACGCCACGCGCCCACCGCCCCCATGCCGCGCAATTGCACATGCTCCACGCCCCCCGCGCTCCGCGGCCTCACGCACCGCGCCTCTCGCGCCCTCAAAACGTCGCGTTTCGCGCCTCGCGCCTCGCGCACGCCGCCTTCGCGCACCGCGCCTCGCCACGCGCCCGCTGCACACGCGCTCGCGCACCGCGCCTCGCGCACCGCGCTCGCGCACCGGCGGCCTCGCAGCACCGCGGCCTCGCGCCACCGCGCTCGCGCACCGCGCCTCGCGCACGCGCGCCTCGCGCACCGCGCCTCGCGCCCACCGCGCCTCGCGCACCGCGCTCATCGCACCGGCGCCTCGCGCAGCCGCGCCTCGCGCACCGCGCCTCGGCACCGGCTCGCGCACCGCGCCTCGCTCACCGGCGCCTTTCGCGCACGCGCCTCGCCGCACCGCGCCTCGCGCCACCGCGCCTCGCGCACCGCGCCTCGCGCACCGTCGCTCGCGCACCGCGCTCTCGCGCACACGCGTGCTCGCGCACCGCGCCCTCGCGCACCGCGCCTCGCGCACCGCGCTCGCACACCGCGCCCGCGCCACCGCGCCTCGCGCACGCGCCTCGCGCCCGCGCCTCGCCGCACGCGCCCTCGCGCCAACCGCGCCTCGCGCACCTGCGGCTTCGCGCACCCGCGTCTCGCGCCATCCCGCGCCTCGCGCACCGCGTCTCCGCGCACCGCGCCTCGCGTCACCGCGCCTCGCGGCACGCGCCTCGCGCACCGCCCTCGCACCCGCGCCTCCCGCGCACCGCGCCTCGCGCCACCGCGCCTCGCGCACCGCGCCTCGCGCACCGCGCTCGCGCACCGCGGCCTCGCGCACGGCGCGACCTCGCGCACCGCGCTTCGCGCACCGCCCTCGCGCACGCGCGCCTCGCGCACCCTGCGCCTCGCGCACCCGCGCCTCGCGCACCGCGCCTCGCGCACCGCGCCTCGCGCACCGCGCCTCGCGCACCGCCCTCCGCACCGCGCCTCGCGCACCGCGCCCTCGCGCACCGCGCCCTCGCGCAACCGCCGCCTCCGCGCACCGCGCCTCGCGCACCGCCCCTCGCGCCAACCCCGCCTCGCGCACCGCGCCTCGCGCACCCGCCTCGCGCACCTCGCCTCGCGCACCGCGCCTCGCGCACCCGCGCCTCGCGCACGCGCTCGCGCCACCGCGCCTTCCCCGCAGCCGCGCTCGCGCACCGCGCTCGCTGCACCGCGCCTCGCGCCACCGCGCCTGCGCACCGCGCCTCGCGTCACCGCGCCTCGCGCACCGGCGCCTCGCGAGCACCGCGCCTCTCAGCAACCGCGCCTCCGGCGCACGCGCGCCTCGTCGCACCGCGCCTCGCCCGCCACCGCGCCTCCGCGCAAACCCGCCTCGCGCCACCGCGTCCTCGCGCACGCGACCGTCTGCGCATCCGCCCCTCGCGCACCCGCGGCACCGCGCACCGCCTCGCGCACCGCGCAACCGCGCACGCGCACCGCGCACCGCGCACCGCGCACGCGCACGCGCACCGCGCACCGCGCACCGCGCACCGCGCAACCGCGCACGCGCACCGCGCACGCGCACCGCGCACCGCGCACCGCGCCTCGCACCTCGGCGCACCGCGCTCGCGGACCCGGCGCTTCGCGACCGCGCCTCGCGCAACCGCGCCTCGCGCCACCGCGCTCGCGCACCCCGCCTAACAAGCCCGCCACGGGCCCACGCCATCACGCCACCGCGCCACGCACCCCACACTCCCGCTTTCACACACCCGCGAACTCGCTACCACACGCCTCACGCCGGCGCCTCGCACCTCCGCCCCACGCCACCAGCCACGCGTCTCACGCCCCGCCCCAGTGGCTACGCGCCACCACACCACCCGCCCGCGCCCCGTGCCTCGCATCCCACGCCCCACGCCTCGCACCTCACGCCCCGCTCCCCACGTCCCGCCTCATGCCCGCGGCCCGCGCCACGCCCCGAAACCCAGAAGAGATTGGGTTCCATGCAGAGTAAATTCGCATCTAATGCTTGCGTGCGTCATCCAAGTACAAATCTTCGGATCATTGATTATTTCATGTTCCTAGCTATAGTCCTGAGTCCCGTGCGTGTAGTGATTTTTTTACCACAAGTAATACCACAAGAAGTGTTGTGATAGCCGGAACATTTAGACTGCTGTTTACTGTGACTATTGCACGAATTAACACAAACCAGGAATCGAACAGATAATGAAAATTCCAGGAATTGAGAAAAAGAGAAAAATACTCAAAATTGATACCGAAGTATGTGAAACATTCATTGAGCTCCGAGTTATCACTGCTTTCTGGAATACTTTATTATCAAGGAAAATATGAATTACAGTTTAATGCACAAAATGATTTCAACCATATTTCCATTTCATGGTAATCAAAGTTTCAAAAAACAGTTATAACAAAGCTACTTTCAAGAACATATATCAAAAACACAATTATTAAAGTTGAAGGAAGTTGAGTTTTCCATGTCTTGGTATTCCGTATTTGATTGAAGATGTACAAGCTGCATTCGACGCAGAATTCGTCAATTTCGAATAGATTGAACACACGTGTGTACTCATTAAAGTATTTTTGTGAATAATTTTGATTGTAACTTTCTTCATAGTTTTGATTGCATATTCACTGTACTCTTTATCATCTAATGTATGCATATTAATTGTCTGAAATATCTGCCATTTCTTCTTTTGTAGTTTGCGCTGCCCCCTTGTATTTTATTTCTTCACAAAATTCTTAAAATTGTCACCACACAATTTCTCTGTTTCCTTTGCCTTTTTTTGCACTAAATCTTTTATAATATATTGTATTTTGAAGTTTTAAACATTATCAAAATGACACATATTTTAATATTATATTGATGCTCATACGCTATTATGGACCACAAACAATTGCTCTCGATAACATCAAAAAGGCAAATAAAGTGATGAAGTTATGGCGATAAACATCTGGGGTTGGTTAATTTGAATATATCCTTGCTTCTCAGTGGTTACATACGACACGGATAGGCATGAGTAAAATAATCACAGGAAGTGGCGGTGTTCTCCCCATCGTGCGATAGAGATATCCGGCGCAACATACTAAGGTTAGGTTGTGACTAATGAGTTTGTCCCATCCCGGTATCTCCCATTAGCGACAGATAGCCTAGTCAGGCGCCAGGCAACCTGATCGAAGCCGTGATCGAAGCTGATGGAAGGGCGAAAAAATACTGCGTACGCCTTCCTTCGGAGGGGAAGTAAAGCCGGCTGTCCCATGTTAGTAGATTTACTTGCATGTAAAAGATGCTCAAGTCTAAATGACGCCTCTGAGCTAAATTCAAATCGCCTGGTTCTCGCCCAAGAAATACCTCCTTTCTCTGCTAGTTGGTGAAAGGAGCGTAGCAAAATTTGCGTGGTCAGATTAAAGAGTGGGCCTGATGGCCCAAGTCTCGCCTCGTAAAATAAGGCATTAATTCAATTAAATGTTTGGTCTCGCGATATAGTGATGGTGAGTGAATGTAAATGTAAGTGTGTGTGTGTAACTAAGAAGTGAGTATATGACAACAAAGAGGAAGGGAAATCGTGCGAGGTCAAATACTTGTATTCAATAAAAAATCTCAAAGAGTGGTATCATTTCCATACCATGTACTGTACTTTAAATTTTCTCGGAGTTCCTTCAGCTCTTTGTTCAACACAAAGATTTCGATGAGGTGACGTACGTTTGTTAGGAGAGATAGGTGATTTCGAAAAATAAATGTTGAATAATCATCCCCAATCAATAAACGTCGTTTCCTGGGCTCAATTACGCAATATTATTTTTTTTCACACAATCCACTGTGCATGTGCATTGATAAGTAATTATGCCATTAGCTTATTTTTTTGTAAAGTCACTCGAAAAATCGGCACATTATTCAGTAGTAATGATGTAATATTTTTTTTTATATCACATACGGAAGAAAGTAAAAACCAGTACCTATGTTGTGCCTTTTAGCATGACTAATTAACTTCTTTATTTTTGTTGTTGTGTAAAGCACGAATTTTAGTAGAAAATTGTGTATTTTTCAGGACAGTCGTAGCCTTTATCTCTCCAGTATATCTCTAGAAATGAAGCACAATTACAAGACAAGAATCACCACTAATAGACTCTAGAGAGCTATTCGTTTTAGTAGTCGATAACACGATTAGTAGTTCCTGAACTTTAACCACATAAGGCCTTGATACATAATTAACCTGGATGCTCACAATAAAGTTGGATACAGGACTTTCATTATTCGCTCCCACAATCCCATCAAGTCATATAATTTCAATTTTTCTTCTTTGTATTTGAGTGCATTTTATAGGTGTAATGAAACTTTAGATATAGTCAACAAAAAGCAGTAAAGCAATAAAGCTTTTTAATCAAAATGGCGTGAGTAGCATTGGTTAATCTCAAAGTAGATAATCACATCTTTGGCTTCACACAACCAGTGAGTACCGAAATTTACTCTCTGTCCTTTTTAGATAACCATTTGAAGATTCTGAAGAAATAAAATATCAGTCGTAATTTCAAGATATAACCTTATTTTTGTGTTAATGTAATAATAATAATAATAATAATATAATTTAATATTATTAATTTAAGATAACACATTCATGTCTAATGTTTTAAAGTGTGTGAAATAAAAATAATATCCAAAATATTTTCTAAACACAGATAAATTGGCAATAAGCGTTTAAAGTTTGTAAAGTTTAGTAGGATGTCTAATACACGTTTTTGTTAAAGTTTTCGACGATTTGCTTCGTTACAATTTTGTTTGAGTATATTCTTCAGCAAAATATTCTACAATGTTTCTCTCAAAAAAATGTTTTGTATCCTCTACCGGCAAACCCGTTAACCGGCGCAAAAGTTGTAAAATTTTGTAATTAATTGTTTATGTCACTTTCGCGTGGGAAAACATGCTAAGGAATACATTATAAAATTATGCGTTGAGATTCTCTAGAGAACTGAGCAACCATTACTCTTCTCATTTTACGTCACAAAAATGTTTCAAACATTTCGCGCGATGTAAAACTCTTGCGAGCCGTATTTTAATGTTTTATGAAGGCAAGAGGTCTGGAGGTCAACAGGAAACGTGAGTTTCCATTACTTTTCGAGGTATTTTACGTGCGTTGGTTCAGTTATGTTGGGAGCGTTTGAATTTACTTGAGTTTATTGCCGTTGCGAGTTGAAAGCGGCTCGGAAGAAAACGTCTACACATAAAGAAACTTAGCCTCTATTAATCTTCGAATCGCAAGTGTCTTATGAGCTTTATACGAGAAGTTTAGTTTTTTGAAACTGGACGGAACCTGTAACAATGGAAATTCTCTTTATCGTTTGCAAATTCTTACCAATTAAGGCGTTCGAATGTATGTGGTGACTTCTGACGTTTTGATAAATTAATATTGATTTATTAAAATTAAGAATATTCAATGATTCCGAAATTGTAACAATAAATTATGCGAGTAATAACAAGTAAAAACAAGAAATATGGTGACCATGAACGAGGAATAATTAAAGATTTGTTTGGGAAATTAAGTTACGGGTAAAGTTAAGAGTAAAACCGAGTAGTTTAAGGACACAAACCTCGATGGGAGTAAATTCTTATTTAAAAGTAGAATTGATATTAGAATATTGTAAGAGGAAAAGCTCCGTACTCAAGTGCGCGAATGCAAATAGTAATGTGGTTGGATGCGGATGGAGCTTGTATGTTTGTTGGTTATCACTAGGGAGAAGATTTTAATGAGATGTCATATTTTCTTTTCACTTCAGAACAATGCCGTTGAGTAGACACTAATTTTATGTTATGACAAATGATAATTATCCAATTTTATATGTTCTTTTTTCACATTTTTCGTCGATTTCGACTATTCGCTGATTTAATCGATTTTAATATCATTTTAATGGTACTTGCTTCATATAATATTTACGAGATGCAACAAATGTTCTCCACGCAGTAGCTTATTTTATTTCCTTCTCAGAAATTGTAATGTCAATCGTTGTGAGTATGTAATCTAATGTTCGTGTGACGTCTATCAGCGCCATTGTCTGTTCAGCGAAGGTCGGGATAACTCAAGTCAGAGATTTCCTGGTCAAGAACTTTCCGAACCAAACTTTTAGAAGCTGAGTTCACTTGAACGAATAGAATAATCCTCGATTACAGCAGTAACATGTAGTGCATTCGATGGGAAGCAATACGGAGATCTATCTCGAAAAGGTGAGATGAAAGATTTTATTTTTTATATTGTAAGTAGGAAGAAAACCCTAAATTCGTCACCTTGAAATTCTTCGGGAGACGTTTTGGTAGCAAAAAACAAAAAAACAAAATAAAAAAACGAAAAATGTTGGACATTTTTTAGTGTTTATGAAACAATTTTTAATGGTTAATCTTAGCGCAAAAATAGCTATGTACAATTTTAAGGTTATAAAAAATATCTACAAATTTGCTTAAAAAAATATTTTTCTCTAGTAAATAGTAACAAAGCTACGAGAATTAAAAATTTCACCTAATTTTCTATTTTAATCCCTAAGTTTCCCAAAATTAGTTTATCAAAGGTGAATCAAAACCCTTACAGTATTTGGTAAAGAGAATAATAAATAGGAGCTTAATTTAATAAGTTTAAAGAAGCTTAAAGTAATTTATAGAAGATTAATTTAAGTTAACTCTCCAACGTAGCACAATAAATTAATATATGTTTTAAACTCTGCACTGTCTGATACGTAATGGACATTATAATTATTGTTGTCATTGGTTAAGCCTATATTTGTATTGACGTTTCATTTTTTACAAAACCAGCGAACTGAGAGATATTAGGGATATTGAGAATTAATTTTTCAACTGCTGCAAACTTCGTTCGGTGAGATGGTTCACAATTAATAAAACCCAATAATTCCAAATATGTACCACCGAAATACTGTGAAATATTTAATGAAAATAAAACACTTTAGCTGTCATAATCATCATGATTAACTATCGTATAAATAGAGCTTACATTTACGCTCTCTGAGCAAATTCATTTAATGCCGATACTCTAGATGTACGTTTCATAAAATATATACAAATACATCTATTTCAGGGTGCGCTCTTCCCTATGTCACAAGCGCCGAATAAAATTCACACAATACCATAGTGTTTAAAAAAAATAATTTTTGATTGATATCAGAAGTTTATTAAGGACGTAGAATTTTGAGTATTTTAAGCACAGAGCATATATTTCATTTTTTCCACTTAATTTACATTTTAGTTAGTCCGTTACATTTGTTAATTAACTTTTGTCTTAGGTTATCATAACTGTCAAAAATAATAATTTACAGCAGTACGTCACTCTTATTATAAGTTCGCTTCCAAAAATTAAAATAGAGATCGAAATAACTGATGGAGCGAAAACTTGTTTTTACAAGCCAATAAATCACAAAATTGACCTTTTTGCAGCAGTATTATAATACTTTCTCTCACATAATATGCACGAGTCAATAAAAACCATGCACTGGTACTGCAGATTGATATAGAAAATAGAAATGTTTAAAGGTGTCTCAAAATAAATATTAAAAACTGCGATAGCATATAGAGGAAAATATAATCACATTTTGCCACTGAACATGTACTGGTGGGAAATTCAATATAACAAAGTCCCACGTGTATTATTTGCTCCAGATAGGTTACTGTGTAACTTTGTTCAGTGAAATTTCCTCACCTTCAGCCCGTAGAAGTTTGTAACATTTATTCCGAGACAGCCTGTACTATATCTACAAATAGATCTAGAAGCGTAAACGGCGCGAGCAGACCAAAGGACAATAAACACCCGCTTTACGATAATGATAAATTGCAAATATCTCGCTTCCTCAGCGCAGCCAGCGCTGATCTAGTGCGGTCGTTAGGTGGCGCTGGGGCAAGGCCGCTCCGTTGTACATTCTGCGGGCTGCCTACGTGTTCGCTGGAGTCGCTCGCCACAGAGGTGGCCTCCCACATCAATCGAACGGCGGCTGGGGACGGAGGCAAGGGTAAGAGGGGGTGGGGCGGGGCGGGGAGGGGGTGGGGTGGGGTGGGTCGGGAAGGTGTGGCGGAGGAGAATGTGGTCAGGGAAGGGCGGCGCCGCAGGCCGGGCGGGCCGGGAGGTGACGGACCGGGGCGGAGCTGGTACGGGAACGAGGCGGGTGCGGGCGGGTGCTGGGGAACGGGGCGGGGCGGGGCGGGGACGGGGGCGGGTGCCGGGGCGGGTGCGGGGGTGGGGCGGGGGCCGGGGTCGGGCGGGCGCTCGGGGCGGGCTAGGGCGGCGGGGCGGATGGGGGGCGGCGTGCGGGTGGTGGGTGA
The DNA here is from genome assembly GCA_017312745.1 of Gryllus bimaculatus. Lineage (NCBI taxonomy): Eukaryota > Metazoa > Arthropoda > Insecta > Orthoptera > Gryllidae > Gryllus > Gryllus bimaculatus. The sequence goes on from BOPP01000041.1 coordinate 4,857,491, forward strand.
GGGCGGGGCGGGTGCGGGGCGGGCATCGGGCGGGCTCGGGCGGGCCTCGGGCGGGCTCGGGCGGGCTCGGGGCGGGCTGGGGGGCGGGGCGGGGCGGATGGGGGGGCGGGTGCGGGGGTGGGTGCCGGGGCGGGTGCGGGGGCGGGGCGGGGGCGGGGCGGCTGGGGCGGGGCGTGGGGGAGGGGGCGGATGGGGGGCGGGTGCGGGGTGGGTGCGGGGCGGGTGCGGGGCGGGTTGCGGGGCGGGTGCGGGGCGGGTGCGGGGCGGGGTGCGGGGCGGGGCGGGGCAGGGGCGGGCAGGGGCGGGGGCAAGGGGCGGTGCGGGGCGGGGCGGGGGCGGGGCTTGGGGGGCGGGGCGGGGGCGGGCGGGGGCGGGGGCGGGGCGGGGGGCGGGGCGGGGCGGGGCAGGGGGCGGGGGGGGGGGGGAGGCGGGGCGGCGGGCAAAGTGTGGTGGGGACGTGGAGGGTCGCGCGAGGTTCCTGCCTTTGCAACTAATCGCCGGCTGAGGATTCATTATTTCCCGCCAGCCCCGTTCCCAGCCCCTTTCGCCTTCGTCGCCGCCCCTGCGGCCTCTCGCCTTTCGATTAGAAGGCGAAACGAGCTTACAATCGATCGCTATTCAGAGCAATTTATTAGGGCGAGGACAAGCCGGAAGAACTTTCCGGAAAAACAGAGGTTATCGATGGGCCGGGGCGAACCGTATAAAAGACTCCGCCGCGAGGACTGCCCGGCCGCCGCTGCCACCCACACCGCCTCCAGCCCCGCCCTGCTCCTGCATCTTCATTGCGTCCGTGTTCCCTCCGAAGCCAGGAGAGTCATTATTGGCAGCAGTCGAGGCACACGAAATCTCAAACATTAACACATTTTTAAAATGTATCTCTTTTATTTTGATACGTACGAATTTTCTGCATTTTGTATATCATAGTTTTGTTGTGGAAGTAGTTTTACTGGCCTTTAACTTCAAACGGCTACGCTGTGTACTTTGCATTTCATCGTATAGACATTGTATTTTGCATGAATAAACATTTCATAAATTATATGCATTAATTAAGAAACAAAAAGGCATTGGAGAAGTTCTTATGATAATAAAAATGTCAAACAGATTTAATTATACAATTTTTGAGATACTTCAGATTCTAACTATTAGAGCTACGTGACGATTAATCGACAATGACGACTCATGAAGACGCAATTGTCAGTAAAGTGAATGTAGATCGTTCCGTCTCGAATCTTTGCGACAGACTAATTCCCACGTACCTTTAAATTCCACGTGTTTGCAGCTTTCTTCAGATTCTGCGGATTTGAAGCACGTTATTGTGTTTTACGGAGTACACTTGATTTGTTTATATTTTCTTATATTTTGTCAGATTGATTGTTATTTCGCGCGCGTTAACTTCTAGTGACATTAGTCACGTAAGTATAGTGCATGTTTTGGGTCGGGATGTCGTGATTATCCCTCGCTGTATGGTGAGATCCTGCTATGATCTATCATAGACTAGGGTGGTTTTCCCCAACCAGGTATCTTTCACCAGCGGGCACCGCCACAGCCGGGACAAGTTCAAAACTCCCGACCGGTCTCCCGACATGCGTAGTTGTGCACTTTTTAGTGTGTGTGTTTGTGGGGGGGGGAGTCTAAAACAAGGAATGGTGTTGATCGGAGAAACCATGGAAAACTACAGATCAGAGCATCTGGCCACTAGGATTCTCCTCCAGACAGCGACTTAATCTGACCTAGCAGACAAGATAATAGTCGAAAATCCTTTCACCGCCGGGACTCGAACCTAGGACCTCCCAGTCAGACGAACTGCAGCGACATCAATTGATGCCCTGCGCCATCTCTCCCGGATATCTTATTAGATTACATTATTTAATGGGATTAATTTTTTTCATAAACGATGGATCTTGATATACTATTTCAACATAAAATTATAGAATGTGAACTTGCTTTTTTTGTCATTACACGAATGTAATATATTATGTTTCTAAACCTTCGTAATCTGTTATTCATTATTACATTTTTTATATTAAACCACAGTTACAGGTTCTGTATCCACAAAAGCTCCATGCGTGAATATTCCTCTCCTATATTACTTTCACTGAAACCTGTGGGTGCGGATTAAAGAGTTCGTTGAGTTTAAACATCAATCCAGATTATTTGTGCGTTTTATTCCAGTGACTTGTAGGTATATTTGAAGTCGATAAAGCCCTTCGTTTTTCTGCAGCTATTTTACACTTTCATTTAAGTACTGTTTTGTCATTAGTCGATTTAGAATATTTGTCGAAGATTATTGAGGCACAAGAGTCGCATTTATTAATTACGAAGATTTAGTTGCATTTTAAGCCTCTTACAGTGCACAAACATTATTATTATACAGAACAAATACTTATTTGGTTGTAATGACACCAGTAATTTGATGTCAATTCTAATTGAGCATCGGAAGGAGCGAAAACCTGGTCACGTTGGAACCGGTGCCGTATGTCATACTGGATTGTACTTCACCAATTCACCTCGAAATAATTGATTAAACCTTACGTGTTAAGTAAAATTATAGAAAGTTTATTATAATATAATGAAGTTAAAGGATACACTGAATATTTTCCTTTGCAACGTTTAATCAAGGATGCTAAGTCAACTTCGACCTTTGTGTTTCTTAACGTTACAGCTGTTGGTTTTAAACATTACGATATTGCGAAAACTATCATCGTGACAAAGCAACTATCGCCTATTTTTTAAATGAGTGAGTGTTACATGTTTCTAGGAGCGTCAAGTACAATCATATCGTGAGTAGAAAGTGTATTTTTGTGTCCGAGGTAGAGGCAGAGACTTCGGCTTGACCATTGAAGTATCTACCCTCTGCCTCCTCACTCAGAGCAGTCTCTGCTTACTAATGTTTTGCCGTAAATAATGGCAGTGGAGATCATGAATGTGCAACTGTGTGTGTGTGTGTGTGTGTGTGTAAGCGAATAGAAGAGGACAAGGAACGAAAGATCGGGTGCGGTGTAATTTTCGTTTGCTGAGGTACTGCTGTGGTATTTAAATGTCACCACGCGTGTAATGATAGATGAAACCACGGGTAACTACTTATCAGAACATACGATTGCTAAAATTGTCGTTTAGCCAGTGATTGAATAGCACGTAGTCACTTAGTGTCTGCCAACGTCGTACCTCAAACTCTAAGATCTCCCACTCAACGCCGCTGCAGAGGCAACGGTGTTCCCACTGAGCCATCGCAGCGGGGCTCGCCCTCTAAGATGGTGTCCTGCGTCTCTTTTTTTTTTCAATTTCCTCGCCTCTGCAATGGCGGCGGCGCCGCCCCGCTCCCAACCGCAACTTTTTCGCTGTCAGCCGCAGCGCAGTGCAATTTTTCAAATTTTATTCGGAACGCAACTACAAAATACGATGTCATTCATCACTGAAAATGTTCTGCATCGGGGTATTTGCATTGAAACAAATTCGCCCGGAGTCGCTCGCATAACACGAGGCAAGTGTCGGCTGAATGTAGTAGTCTCTGATATTAATGTTTTCCCGTTCTCCACAACCAGTCAGTAACAGAAGTGCTGTGCAGTTCTAGTAAATGCAGTCACTCATGGTTGCAAATATTTTTGCGTTGGGCAGTCTATTTTAATATTGCAGTTGTAGTACGAATAATATAAAGATAATAGTAAATTGCCGTAATTTTGCGAAATCTATAATAAACTATTTTAAATGCCAATATTTTCGTAACGAAAGTAATTTGATAGGTGAAGTATAATAACAGGTGATGTAACTTAACCATTAAAAACCAAGGTTAGATAACTTGTTTACACATGTAATTTGTGATGTTGTAAATATTTGAATTGTACAAATTAAAAGTTTACGATTTATGTTGTTTTTATGATGTTAATCAAGTTATTTACTTTTCTACTGACATAATTATATCTGCTCTCTCGAGAGAGAGAGAGAGAGGTAAGAGGAGTCGTAGCATTCTTGAAAGTTTTGAAAGAGGGGCTGGTGTTGCACTTTATGAAATATTTTATTTCCGTAAAGTCCCTAAAAAATGATCTTCAAAACAAATGTACACATTTTTTATTTTTAAATTAAAGGCAAACGGATGGACACATTAGTATATTCGTGTACTGTTAGCATTTAATTGAAGTGTTTTACTGGCATTGGCTAGGGATAAAAATTTGCAAAACTTGCAGATTTTACTTCATTGAAGTGCTAAAGTTTTTGACACGCCGAATAGCGATTTTCAATAATTAAAATGTAGGTTTGAGTTTATTAATTTCTTTTTATGCAAAAAACTAGATATTGGTCAAAGTAGCAAAAAATTGTACATTTGAAGGCACTTTATACGAGCTTTTTTACGAGTAATTATTTAAATTTGCCTTTACAAATGGCGTAACTCGAAATTGTATCTGAACATTTGTAATTTAGGGGTGTAGAGTTTGTTTTAGCAAGGTTTCTTGATCCCTCGATTCGATAGAAGTGACAGGAGGGACGCGGGATGGTTATTTTGATGACAGAACTATTGTATCGAAAGTGGCTGTTTTCGATGTAGAATAGTTCGAATACACGAAAGCGAACATTTCTTTTAATCAGATTTTGTCTACAACGATGCTGACTGCTTGCTACCGAGGCAGGGGGGAGTTACTCCCTTGGGTGGACACATGACGAATGACTCTCAACGTCACACCCAGGGAGCGCAAGTGCTAGGTATAGAACGATTTCCCTAAGAATGGGATTAAGTGAGAGTTCGAGAAACATGTGAACATCTCGTGTACTTCAGAGAAGTAAACACGTGCACCGTGACGAGTACGCATCTGACAATCAAGACTCAATTTTAAAACAAACATAATACTTAGCACATAAAAACTAAATTCAATGTAATGTTTATAAAAAGAAAGAATTTTTTACAGAAGAGCACAAAGCTCTACACTTCCTAAATTCAATTATTTCTCGTGGTGCACTATATTTTCGTCGGACGAGAACATCACAGTTTGGGAACTAATTACAAGTTACCCAACTGCAAACGAACGAATGGAATAAAGGAGAGTCTAATAAGTTCAAGGACACAAAGACCACAGAATCGTCAGTTGTGTTGCCAGCACTAGCTGTCAAATCATCCCATTCTAAAGAAAATCGGAGAATAGGGCTGGCATCAGGATAAGAGGGAACGCTATGGCCAGGCGAGAGAGTGGCGATAGCCGCAACTATCCCTACCCTAAGTAAAGCCGTCTCGTCAGTTCGAGAATACATACTTTTCGGGTTGGTACCGGAACTGTTTAATCCGTTCATTGCGTCTGAGTCTCTATGTCAGTGGCAAACCTTGCGTGGTCTTCAACTCCACACATTCTACACATAACGTAAATGGAAAACTTATTCATTGGAGGCCATGTGTATGAGCTGTTTGGATCACGTAAGCATAGGGGGCGCAGTGCAGAAGGGCGCCTGTGGCACAACTTGCTGACGACTCCACAGCTGACAACAATGGACTGCAGTCACTAGCATTACCAGGAGGATTTTCCCCCAGGTTGGGCACCTAGACTTTTGACTTTTATCCTCACCACCTTCGCCTGCCTCGACGAAACAAAGTGCCCATCTGCGGACTTCTAGTACCAAATTCCAAGCGGCTCTTGGATCCCCAACATCCTCACTAAATTCTTAATTAGTACTGTAGAACGTAATTAGTAACGCTGGACAGTAAGACAAAACTGGAGATTTCAAGTTTGTTCGTGGGACTTCTTAATGTTTGTTTGAAATAAATCTAATTCTGCCCCAAATATTGTTGTGTAGGGGCCCAACTGGTGGGTTAACTGGCAAGCCCAGCAACCAGGAGCTTACCTCTGCCTCCTCACAGCATCCACCTGGGTGCTAATGACGTGTCCCCGAGAATTTTGGGTCCAAGTAGAAGTTTCCAGTCTACACCAAGAATCTCAGACGTCAGGCCGTCGGGCCCCTGCGGGGAACTATGTCAGTCAAATTAACGAACTTTATTCTCCAATCCCGTCCTTTTTAGGTAATCTGAAGTCAGTTGGTCATAGACAAGTCTTGTTGGTCCAAGATTCACACCTCACGGCGGTGGAGGCAATGTCGAAGCGAGAACAATCCAGCAGATCAAAGCTAACGAACTGTTGTACCCAAGTTGGAGGGTTCAAACCCGATCGAAGCCGTTGATTTTTAACGGCGAAAAAATCCTTCATACGCCTTCCTTCGGAGGGGAAGTAAAGCCGGCTGTCCCATGTTCGTAGATTTACTTGGATGTAAAAGATCCTCAAGCCTAAATGACGCCTCTGTGCTAAAGTTAAAAGTTAAAACTAAAAAGTCGCCCGTTTCTCGCCCAAGATACCTCCTTTCTCCGGGAGTTGGTGAAAGGAGCGTAGCGAAATTTGCGTGGTCAGACGGAAGAGCAGGCCTAATGGCCTGAGTCTCGCCACGTAGAATAAGGCATAATTCAATTCAATTCAATTCAGATCAGAACCGCACTCTTTAGGGGCCCCTCAAACTTCGGGTTAAAAATCAGCGTGAGAAAACAGTATTCATTATTGATGCCGAAACAGGTCGTCTGGAGAGAAAATGCCTGTTTAAAGATATTGAGTAGCAAAATGTATAATATAGACAAATGTTAGTACCCTAACCGGCGTAGGTAGTTCAGAGCATCAACTGATATTTCTGCAGGGTCTCTGCCAGGGAGGTTCCAGTGTTCGAGTCCGGACGGTGGCAGGATTTTCGAAACTAGCTACTATTAGCTAGCTACTACTAGAAACTATTTGGAGTTTGCCTGTCGCCTGGGGAAGAATTCTAGTCGTCGTCTGCTCTGATCGGTGGTTTTCCGTGGGTTCTCAGAACAATACACGGCGAATGCATGAGCAGAGCGCTACCACACTACTGACCGCGCCACGTTTGCCGTGCACCTGCATGCACTAAACTATCACATATGTCGGGAGACAAGTCGGTAGCTTAGAGCTTCTCCCGGGAGGGGCCGTGCCTCGCTGGTGGGAGATACCTGGTTGAAGAAAACACAGGAATCGGTCGTGTATGTCGGAGCCGGATCTCGCTATTAACCGTGGGAAAATCACTAACCACCTACCACAAAAAACATACCCTACACGTACGTGTGAATGACCTTAGAAGTTGACGCGCCCAAAAACATCAATCAATCAAATATCCATTTGTACTCTACCACATGCATACGAGCGGGAAGTATAAATGCTCTGCCTGTTTATAGATGGAAAATGTGTAAACAAACATGGCTTTTAATGTTGAAAAATTCTGCTTAAAATTACACTTCCAAAACGAATCAAACAATCAAAATATTATCGCAAATGATAGACACGCCTTGCCTTGATTTCTATACCAATAATTACTAATGTGACAGTTGCCTTTTTATTAAAAATCTACTAGAAATACGAAACAAACACGATTTACTCTGAAAATGTTGAAAAATTACTTACATAAGAAAGAGCTGGAAGAAATAATTATTGTATCTGATGCTAAACCAGAAGTAATATTATGTTAAGGTAGAACAATATTCAGCAGAGTAGTATGAAACTGAAAGCGGGGAAAAATTATTGGTCAAAAAATATACCATTTTATGAACGATTTGGTACACCTAATAAGGCATTTACAATTATGAGGGTACACAAAATATTTATCCACTTTCATTACAGAAAGTGAAACCTTAAGAATTTGAGATATGCTTTGTAATAAAGTTTATAATGTATTACCTTCTATTAATTTCTAACGAAATTAGACTAATCTTTACCATGATCGATAGTGAAATGGGGTGTTTAGAACAAAATTTGAGTACAGTGGATATTTTTCAAAAACGAATAAAGAAGTTGAGCTGTATCGTAATGTCTTATTTCAATATTGTCCTAACGGCTACCTCTTCAAACTCATTTTACAACAATGTGACTTACGATATTTATTTATAAATATAATTTATCATTATAGCATTTAAAGCTCTTTGCAATATACCTTGGTTTATCGCGTGCCGATTAGTCAATGAAAACTAAAGCGGATTTAGAGTTACGAATTCCAGTTACATTATAGAAGCTGTTCTGTGCGTAGAAGGTGTTAAGCCTACGGGCGGATATCGCAGACTAAACGAATTTGAGAGGCCCCCTCGTCTCGTTAGCCACGAGCACGTGGATAATGTAATTAAGCGAAAGGCTTAGTGGTAATGAACTACGAACATGGAACAGAAACTCGCAAAAAAATGATTTCTGCGATAATCGGACGGTTTGGTTCATGTTATTTGCCTAATTGCTGAAGCGATCGTGTTAACTCGGATAAATGTCGTTCAGCAGGATCAGTGTGAAAACAGTATTTGAAGGTTTTAGGCAAATGCTTCATGCAATGACATTGCCTCAATCACTTAATTATATAAAGACCAGAAAACGAATTTGCCTGGTATGAAGTCGTCCAATAGTTTTATATGAATTCAAATAAATGAGTTCTTTTGAGGACAATTGTATTTCAATTACATTTTTTCACAAACTGTTCAGGAATATTTTAAAAGCTGATTTTTTTGAGCTGATTTTCGTATGAGGCAAAAATCTTTATCTTAAACTTTGTATGTTAAAAATGTTATATTTAAAAAAGTTTCACAAAATTCAATTTTCGGCAAAAATGAGACTAGAACCATTTTTTACCGTATTCTGAAGGAACAAGAATAATTTTTACTAAACAAAATTACAGCAGTTTTTTGAGAAAAAATTTAAAATATTACTTCCTATATTTTTGGGAAAAATAAGCGAAAAACACACATCTTTATTAAAAATTGTTCATGACACGATTTCAAGATCTGTATTTATAGAACAGATTTCTATAAAGAGAACATATTTATCTTCAATTTTGTAGTTTCATGAAAGCGCCAAAAAATCTTAAATTTCACCATTTTCAAAAAGTTAGGGATTTCAGGGAAACAAGTACATTCTTTTAATTGCCTTTTTTGCTACCCGAAGACCAAGTTTAATAAAAAAATCGGAAGATTTATTTGAGATTTTTGAAAATGTTGAACTTTATATAATGTTTCGCCAAAAGTCAAAATATAAATATGCATTGCAAACTCAGAGCGCCTCGAGCTCATTTAAATCCATCGGGGACAAACAATTTTATATTTATATTTTTATTAGTAAATATATTTTTATTTACTCAATGCATACTTCTTTTCTTAATGCATAAGTATTCCTTGACCCAGAACATTGTGATTCAGTGGCTCAATTACTGGGATCTCTGACAAAATGTAAATATTCTGAGTTAAATAACACTCCAGGAGTTGGGAAAGTAAAGTTTTTCGGGGGAATTTTCAAGTAGGTAGACAAGTGTTATTACAAACTAGTTATTTGAAAATAGCAAGATTTGTAACGTTTTCTAAGTGATAATAAGGACTGAGAAGTGATATTAAAACGTAGATTTAATGCTTCTGGAAGCCATTTTATTTTCAATCGCCAATAAATTGCAAAGTATTTATTTGTTTTAATTGCTTTAATGTTAGCATTTTATTTTTTAATTCCTTTGATGTTCAAATTTTTGATGTCAACATCTTAAGGCTATCTTATAATAATATATAGTTTATTTTCACGATATTTTTAAGTGCTTCATTCGAACTCGTAAAATATATCTTAATATATGAGAAACGTTTCCTGCGAAATACATTCTTTGATAAATGAACATCTCTTTTTCCTCTCTGAAGAAGAGGGAAATAAATTTAAATTTTACAGATTTATTAGGATACTGAACGCCAATTTCGAACGTATGAAACTGTCGAAAATGGACGTAACAACAAATCTTTGAAAATATTTAGGTCTTGGATCAGACGTCAAGTGAACGCATGGAGTAGAATCATTTAGTCACGCACCACGTCGCATCACATATATTATTGCATCGGATCGTATCAACCGTATCGTATCGCATTCTACAGTGTTGCATTCCATCGTACAGAAATGCATCTCGTGAATCCTCATATCGCTTTCAATAGCATCGCGATGTATCGAATGTATCGCGCCGTACAGCTCCATATCGCATGCACAGTATTTCACTGCATCGCTTATAATTACCCAACGCTCCAAATCATATTGCATCGCATCAGAGAAACGTTATGCACAGTGCTACCTGTGTAATTTGTAGTATCATATCGTATCAACAAGTGAATATTTTGTGTTTCCAAGCACGTTACGTTAAGCATTAGTCAAGTAAGTGTAGTGGATATTATTGTTGGGAGTACCCGAAGTTCCTCCCCTGCTAGAATTCGAGAACCAGCGCCGATCTTGTGCAAATTGGCTTTTCTGGAGGAGAACTCTAACGTTTACTGCTCTGATTGGTAGTTTTCCGTGGTTTCTCCGATCACCACCAGGCGAATGCCTGAGCAGTACCCTAACAAACGGGCCACAGACCGCACGCGATCCATCCTACCTCTTCCTTGTTGTATCCTCACCCCTTAATTACACTAACACGCACTACATAAGCATACATGCCGGGAAACAGGTAGGGAACTTAGAGCTTGTCCCGGTTGGAGTGGTGCCCCGCTGATGGGAGATGCATTATTGGGAAATACTCCGGGCGCCGATGGTAGAGCGGCGCAGGATCTGGCCATCCAGCAGGGGAATATAACCGCCACCATAAAAAGCATGCACTACACTTACGGGACTAATCTTAGCAGTTGATGTTCCCTGAATTACCTATCAATCAATTCTGGAGGATTATCTTTCTTTCCGAACTGTATTTTTAATTATTTTTACTATTCAACTAAAAATATTATACTTCTATAACTTTTAATTACTCAATTCAACAATATCCTATATGTTGAGAGATCAAGAGATATCCACTGTACAGAAAATTTATTTGTGGGTCAACAGAGCCATCCGTAGGGAATCGCGGCGACAAATTTTACGTTAAGAATATTTACTTTTAATCAAAGAATTGGCTTCGAGAGATTTTATCTGCCATTATAAAATTGAAAGATTCATCCTTGCAAACAAACAAAACATTATAGTTACGCTGCTTCTGGACTTTCAAATCAGAAATAATTCATACATGTTCACAACAATAGAAAAAAACACTAACAAAACAAAAATCTTCATCAATTCACATTTCCTATTTATACCATTATTTACAAACACACATACCTTTTTTAATTTCTCCGTACACACGGCCATTTAACCTTAATACACTACTTTTGAATAATTTAATCTCTAGATGAAACTTTGTTTTCCTACAAATTTTACTCTTGTCATTGTCTATTTATCACTTTTTTGATCCTCTGTTCTCTTGTACGTCGATTGTCGTTGTACTCCCCGATCACTACTGGCATGCTCCAACACATCGGCGACCTTATCCGATTACTGCATTTTTCTTCCTATCGCCACCATGGTTCCAGAGCTTTACCCACGTACCATACGTATTGGCATATCCGACCGCCACCGCAGTACGAAATATTCTGCCTTCACATTTATCAGCAAATCTGATCTCCACCGCAGTTAGATAGGTTCTGCCCCTTAGTTCATAAAATGCGCCGCTCATTTGTTTCTTTTCAATGCGCAGTATTAGTCCCATCTCCTTGCTTATTCGTACTTCTGTACAGATTTCCCCCGACGTCTAATGCCTACGTCTCTTTTCATTGGATACTCGTCCCTCTGCGACTGATCCTGTTTACTATTTGACATATGGTTTTCCTATACTCTTCTTATTTTAAATAATTCCACGGAAATTCCTTACGTAATCATTATACTTTATTACTAAAACACATTTTCTTCGTCTATTTATTCTTCGCCACTTCCCTCAAACTCCCATTGTTTATATATTTGCAATTTGTCAACTGTAAATACCCATTGTTGTCATTAAACATTTTCGTAACACATATTTTATATTTGTTTCGTTTGACCCTCTAATGACCCATCACATAATACAAGTTGACATGGGAATTTTCCTTCTCTAGATGTCTTCTTCAGCAATGAACCGCCTCAACTGAACGAGCCCTAAATTCCATGACTATGTGTATAATTAAGGGAATAGGAGGAACAAGGATGGGGAAGGCATGATCGAGCTCGGTCTGTTACACGTTTGTTAAAGTACTGTTGCAGCATTCACTAAGTATTCATTGGAGAAACTATTGGTTAGAGCAACCGACTGCTGTCCTAACTACATTGATTGTTGTCCTACAATCAGTGATTGATTTCGACGTGAGTCGAAAATATTCGCCACTGGCTGTAACTGAACGACATTTCAAAGTAGAGCCTCGAGATTAGGCGTGATGATATGAAAGGGTGTTGTTCGCAGACCATTCAACCGAGATCAACCGCCCAGGTATTTCGCTTTCGCTCGGTGCTCTGGCTTGGTGTGGCTCGCGTGGACCTCGCGTGGCTCCTCCGTGGTATTCACGTGGTTCGGCGGCTGGCTCGCGTGGTCGGTGGCTCGCGTGGCTATCCGCGTGGCTTCGTGTGGCTCGGTGGCTTCGCGTGGCTTCGTGTGGCTTCGTGTGGTTTCGTGTGTTTCGTTGTTTGTGGTGTTTCGATGGCTCGGTGGCTTCTTTGGCTTCGTGTGGTTTCAAATGTGTGCGTTGGTGGTTGTGTGGCTCGTGTGGCGTATGCGTATGGCTGTGGCCCCGGGTAGCATTGGGCGACGCGGGCGCTCCCGCGCACATTTGCTCAGGCCGCGCGCGAAGGCAATGTCAGCGGGTCGGGGCGTGGAGGGAAGCGCGACGGGGCGGGCGGGGGGCGGCCTCCAGCGAGGACGGAGCGGACGGGGGGTGCGGGCGGGGGTGGGGGGGTGGGGGCGGGTAGGCCGCGGGGCAGCTGCGGTATCTCCGCCGGCATCTCGGTAATTGATGTGCTAATTGTGTGCTCGCGCGCCGCAGTGGAGCGCGCCGCCCATCACACCCTCTTCCCTCACCGGCAACGGGTCCCGTACTCGCAGCCGATTCATCTGGGGCAAGACGGGCGATGGGCGTGAGCCGCGCAGACAGCCTAATAGCTGCAGCGTCCGACTTCGTCACACGTGCAATGAACGGAATGCCGCAAAGAACATTTCCACGTGAATTAACACAGTGGGCAAAAGTTTTGCCCGGAGTGAGCGGTTTAAAAATGGCGTCTACACTACCATCGTGCGGCGTGATGTGAATCTGAGAAAATTCACGGGAATGAGGTGGCCCAGGGCATAATGATATCCTGAATGCGTTTGACAGGGGACAGTCCGGATTCGAGTCCGAAGAATGTAGGATTTTCAACGCCCTAGCTAGTTAGCCGCAATCTGGAGGAGAATTCTAGTGGCTGGCTGTTTTTTTGGTTGTTTTCCGTGGTTTCTGTGATCAAAAACGAGCGAATGCCGGATCAGGTCCCTAACTAACGGGCCAAGGACCGCGTGCGATCATTCCATCCCCTTCCTTGTGCTGTCCTCACCCGTTACGTACACACAGTCATAAATTCAATGAACTACCAGTCATGTCGAGAGATCAGTCGTGAGCTTACAGTTTTTCCCGTCTGGGGTAGTGCTAGCCGACGTGTAGATCAGCGCCGGATGTCGTTATACATCTGGGAAGATCACCTCCCGCAAAAAGCATGTACCACACTTACGGGACAAATGACCTCATTTCACTAATCAATCTCTCTATAAAACAGGACTCAAAATCCATTAAGTTTCATCACAGATAAAAACAGCGAATTCGGATGTTCGGATGTGGGATTAGAAGGGAATGGGTGACGGTTGTTTTACTATGTCACTTGAGTGGCACTCAAACGTACTGGGTAAAATTAAATTTTCCGTTTGCTCAGCGCCCAATCAAAGTTTGCATTGAGAATGAAGACAATGAATCAGGATCTGGGTTACATAGCTATCAATTCCTGTGTCAAAAATTGGCGCAAGTGCCCCTGGAAAAATCAATGGCAAAACCCTCCAGGTACAAATTGCTCAGATTCGCTTTAGGGAAGGAATCGAAGATTTCGGTTGTAACAAAACAAGGCCCAAGCCATTAGAAATATTGGATTAAAAGACTATATCAAATGCGTGCGAGTTTGCCGACCGTTGGAAAGAAGTGCTCTGTGTAGGCGGCTTAGAGCATGTGCGATCTATTACATCAGTATTGTACGTCATTTCTTCAGGTTCATTTAGAATTAAAGTATTAGATATTTGTTTAGTTTTTTTAATACACATACGATGGCTTGGAAACATCGCATATGATGTGATGTCCGAGCTAACATTTACCCATTTGATTGACTTATACTAAAGTAACAAATATCGAAGTTTCGGTCACATCCTACGCGTGAATTAGTCAAATCGAGTGAATTCGTGAATTGGTAATATAATGTTCAAACCCTTCATTTTTGCTTTCATTCTGTAAGTTGTCAGTGTATTTGAACTTTATCTTTTAAAACTACCTCATAAGAATAATTTCCAAGTAATAGTGTCAACAGCGGCGGGTTAATTATTTTTTTAATTATTTTGTGGTTGTGACCGTATTTATCCAGCATGGAATGTAAACCTAGCATAGTTATTGAGCACCACGATCATTTTTAAATGTATAAGATTGATTTATAACTAAAATTACGTTTGATCTGATCAGAAATTATCATTATCTTGATTATTGTGTAATCACAATACTGCAAGTGAAATATTTTTGGGTGAATTTTAAAATCCAAGTGTTGAACTAGCAATTTGCTTCTCGATAACATTAGATTAAACTCCTCGATGACTGGTAGCTGATGCTATTGCAGATGTACAGAGTCGTTCATGTTATGAAACATTCGTCACCAACATTTCAGCTGTAGCGTCATTCTGCTGTAGTGACTTACACATACGAGGGCATTACAAATTCTTAAACTTGTCGGTGTGACCATTACCTATTCTCGTGACCATTACCCTCTTTCGACAAAGAAAAAAATACTCGAAAATTTTCATTTCGCAAGGGCTTCTAAAGCTACTAAATTTTCATTCATTAGAAGCTTGAAGGAAGTCTTGTCTCAGTCTCATAACTAGTTATACAGAGGATTTTTTAGCCTTTCAAATTAAAGTATATCCCGCCTTCGACAGGGAATTACGGGTTTCAACATGAAAATTTGCGTTTCTAAAGCCAATTTGTTGACATTGATATTACTGAGTCTGGCCGTCCTTGTGACCTGTACCAAATTGTGACAAGAACAAAATTAGAGTATTGCTTTCGATGTTCAAGTATTTCATTTAGATCAGTGTTGAGTGGCTTTGCCAATAATGCTGACTGAATGTGCGAGATACATTTTGAAGATATTCAACACTTTTATTTCCAAATTGTCACTATTATATTTTTTGGAATATCTGACGTATTGTTACCTTTGAAAAGACTATAATATAATGTTTCTAGACATTTATTCATTTAGACATTAAGGAGTATCCTTTAAATTTAGATTTGATCACATTTATATTAGACAAAATACTACTGAAACAGTGAATTTTGATTATAATGAAAATTATAATAATGAAAACGCACCAGTATGATAACTAATGACCGAAGGCAGTGGAATGATAAACTTTGCATTAAAATAAAAATAATTATAAAACATTTCGAAAACTATTTAATCCATTAACTTCCAATATAATTTTGTGCTCACAGCGCTCGTACATTGTCTCCACGTCCATAACCATAAGAGACTTTGTTGAACTGGTAACAAGAATTTACAACTTTTAGAGCAAATCCATTGTTATATTTCTAAATTATATTAAATACATTTACAAAGGCTTTACAAAATGTGAGTTAACTAGAAAAAAATGAAAAAGGCAAATCACTAGTTTAACATCTATCACATTCGATAATGTATCTTCTTCAGAAAATTTGTTTTCATACTTGTATACGTCTTGTTGGCGTCTCCCGGATAGCCGAGAATTCTTGTTTTCATACTTGAATTTTGCTGATGTTTTGTTGACTTCTGTACTAGTGAACTATCTAGTTAAATGCGTTTGAGAAACATGCTAACCAAGTGTTGAGGCGGTGAAATACTCGAAGAAAAATTTGGGATAGCAATTAGTAGAAGCTGCAACGAAACATTGCCTCTTCTATCAGTAGTTTTTTGTCAGACAAGAGTGTTCTGAGAAAGATACGACACAAAATTGACAAAGATTATTACTTGGAGAAAGAATTAACGAGTATTGAAGAAATTGTCGCAGTTACCTCCGTCCAAACGAAATGAAACCTTTCTGTACTAATTTTATCGTTTTTACTTCATGTTACAACTGCATCCAGTACCTGGCACACTCTGAATTGAACCTTGAAAGCGTCCAACAAGTTTTTACTAAGCGTCCAACAAGTTTCTGCACTTCACCTCTTATGACAATGCTAACGCGTCGTGTCTAACATGGAAATCGCGTTATTGTCAGAATGTTGACAATGCTCCACATGGTTCGAACGAGGAGCTGCCCAGGAACTGATGTGATGTTTCGGTGACGCTCCAAACTAACAGGAAGCAGCTGACAATCTATGTCAAGGAACTTTGTACGAAATATATGAATATTTGGTCAACAGAGAAGAAATTAGCGCGGCTTTTTAAGAAAAATTAACATCTGCGATGCGCCAAGTTTGAAATGTATAATCCTCTCCTCTGAAACGCCTTCAAAGAACATAAAAAATGCCCTATTAAAAAACAAGGTGCAAAATTTGAAGCAATTTGGCGGTCAATGTGCCAACACCAACTATTCTTACTTATTTACTCTTTAAATTTCGTAGCAACCGCTTATTTATGTTCTTGGCGCCTCAATCGATTCTCGTGAGCCGCCAGGCAGCAAACGGCAGAGCAACGGCGGAATCCCTCTAGAACTTTTTCTTGGCGCGAGCCCGTCGCCCTGCGATGCATTTCGGCTCTCGTTAGCCCAGAAAGCGCCGGGCGGGGTCCGCGCGCTGACGCCAAGTGGCGCGAGCAACATCTTTTAAGCGCGCCGTAGATCAGTTCGCAGCTGCTCCCAGAGTTCATAACATTCCGCACCTAACGAGGACGCCGCCGCCGCCGCCGCCGTCCTCGCTGCCCGTGTCCTCGTAAACACTGGCGGTCCGCGAGGGACGCTCTGCGAGGACAACTTAGGAGGACGGCGTCGCGAAATAGGGCGCACGTGACGGGAGCGAGGACCGCGGGCCGGGAGCGAGGACGGCGAGGACGAGGAAGTGGCAGGCAGTGAGGACGCGACGGGAAGGCAGTGACGAGGCTTCTGGGTCTACAAGTGAGCGTAGCTATGAGATGGGACAGAATTTGAGAACGTGGCGTATGAAACGTGCTGTAACAACAATTTAAATCAATTCAGTGATACCTAATTTTTCATCGCGATGCTCAGGCCTTCAGACTTGCTCTTCTGGTTGAGCACGAAAATTTCCCTTCGCTTCTTTCACCACCTAGCATTGCAAAAATGTATCTCTCTGACAAAAACATAGGTTATCCCAAAGGCGTTTTAGGCTTGAAAACCTTTTACATGCAGTAAACCGACATTTGGAGACAGACAATAATACTTCACCTCCGAAATAAAGCTTACGAAAAATGTTTTGTCCTTAATAAGTCATGGCTTTGATTTGAATGGATTTGGATATGCAAATTTGAATACTGCTGTGTACTAATAGCTTCTCCATCAAAACCACAACAGAACGTATATTAGAATTATTTGTATCGATTACGTTTTAAGATAATTCTAGTTGATCCTACAATCGTGTTTTCAAATTTCAAAGACACCCGGATCAGTCTCATCCATTACAATGCAAGTATTGGCAATGTATATTGATATTGCCTACGGATCAGAAAGAAATTGAATTATTTTTGTAGTAGTACTGCGAATGTTTTACACATATAGACGTTTCTCTCATCCCAGTTCCCATTTAAGCCTGTCACTGCAGCCTTCTGCAGTTAAACCTCTTCTAGTCATCGCCTTCTCTACTCTTTCCTTCCATGTACTTCTGGGTGTTCCTAGCCTTCTGTGTGATGCTAGTTTTCAATTCCAGAGCTTTGGAGGTTATCGTTCTTCACCCATTCTGTATAAGTGACCATACCATTTGAGCCTTTTAATTTTCATGATATCAATAACTCTGAAACTCTCTTCTGCTTTTCTTCTAATTTGTTCGTTTCTTACTTTGTCAAACAATGTCAATCTACAGCTTCTTTGTCCATATCTGACTAATGATGCATTTATCATCTTTAATTTATCTACAAAGAGTTAGAAAAATATCTTCATTTTCTACCCAAAACAATAACTACAACGAAATCAGTGGCGTGCCAAGGATATGTCTCGGGAAGGGTCTACAATTGTATATGCCACCGAATTAATGTTTTCTGAATAAGAAGTTTTCATTTGAAATATGCATATAAAATGAATTTTTAGTTTTTATATTATAGTTAATGTTTAAATTGTAAACAACTGATATATTGAAAGACTTTTTTAGCAAAGAAAATTATAAAAATACATTTTTAAATACACATCACTGACGGGGGCGGGGCGAAAGCTCCACTCCCTGGTGCGCCACTAAATTACAACAGTTTTCCAATAAAACATTAAGTCACATAACTCGAACTGGGGTATTCAGTCGTCTAACACGGTGATCGAGTTGGGAAGCTTTGGAACATTTTAGTATGTGCACGGCGTATGATTAAACTTGGTGGCTACCGCAAAAATATTGTGCAAATCCATACGGATGGATACACTACATTCAGATGCTATTATGCTCTACACAGGTTACATTATAGCTATCAACTTTTGGAGAATTTCACCGCATTTTTAGTGATCCCTATCAAATATATAACAAAAACAGGAAAGATACACAGATTACTAATATATATTCAGAGTATGATAAAACTCAATTAATAATATATATTATCTCTCTCTCTCTATATATATATATATATATATATATATATATATATAGAGAGAGAGAGAGA